>CM053596.1:207644546-207662912 GCA_028646575.1 Pseudocheirus occidentalis
CCTTCCTTCCTTCCTTCCTTCCTTCCTTCCTTCCTTCCTTCCTTCCTCCCTTCCTTCCTCCTTTTCTCCTTCTTCTGTTACACAAATTACATCAAATAGAATTTTTACAGTGTGATCCTGAAGCACCAAGGTCTGATTTGTTGTCTTTCTTTTTTTTCCCCTATAACTCATAAAGAAATCTTAAGCAATGATAGAACTTTCCACTTGCAGGCAAACCTTGCAGTGATTTGACTGTTAACCCTTAAATGTAGGGTCCACTTTACCCTACAGCTGTGCTTTATTTTATATGAAGTTTATATGTATCAGAGCACAAATCTTAGCTCTTTTTAACTTTGATATTTTGGTTTGAAAAATCTTACAAATTCTTCAATGTATGAAAGAAAGGCCATTTTTGAACTTATAAACTGCTTACATGGGCACAGAGTGCACTCTATATTCCTATGAAAAGACTATAGGATTTTATTCTGGATCTACAAAAGGAATTTGATATACTACTGGGCTAAGCACCAGGATTTGGCTGGCTCTAAGCATCACTTCTTACATTTCTGCATTAAAAAAAATACAGAAACGGGTAATACTTTAAAAAAAAAAGCCTTTTCCAAAGCTTTGCTTGTAGATATCATATTATTTTGAAATGTAATCAAGAACATTCCCTGTAATGAAGGGTGAGTCAAGGAAAATGGCATCTAAGAGAAGGAGTCAGCCAGACAGAAAACTTGACCCAACACCAAGCTCATTGTCAGTTTCACAGCTGCCACATCAACCAATGAGACCTGAGAGGACGCCAGCCAGGAAGTCAGGTGCTGATGCTGGAAAGTCTAATCTCCAGATCAGTTGGCAGTTGGCCCTTCAGCTGCTAGACAACCCTAGTAGGGGCCCAGGGGGGTTGGAATTGGTTTTGGACCACAGGAGGAGGATGAAGTGAAGTATAACCAATATTGTCAACAGCAAGATTGTCAAGTTAGGTCTGATAATATATTCATGGGAAAATATATTGTTTTGCAGTTAGAGTTCTATGAGGAGGGAGGAAGGCTTTAGGGAAAACATTATATCACTGCAAATATAACATATATGCGGAAGCCAATTGTAATGAATTATGCATGGACTTCTTTTAACCTTTAGTAATCTAGACAGCAAAAGGTCCAAGTTAGTTGGTTTGTTTAGTCAGGGGAATCTTGTTGATCCTGTAAGAGAAGGGCTGGCTGCCTTCTCTACTGTTATTGTAGGTATAAACTGTGGCCCCTCTGGAGAGCTTTGTAGAGAATTCTGATATTCCTTGTTTGCTCTTGTTCAAAGCCTTTTCTGTGACTTTGGGGGATAGATCCTTCCTGGTCTCTCATAGAAGTCACACAATGGTACCTGGAGTGCTTCAGTTAAGAGGGAAATCAGAAAAGAGCTCAAAGAGCACCTTTTGTGCCTTTGTTGAGTAACCAACTTTGCAGTCAATCAGAGGACTCCTCATCTCATGCTGTGAGCTCTTGAGTTTTATACATGGTTGGAAACTGGATTCAAATCCCACTCCTAACACTTAGAAGCTGGATGACTTTGAGTATGCCAATTAGTGTCTCACTGCCTTGATTTCCTTATCTGTAAAATGTGGGGGCTAGATTAGAGGACGTCTGAGGTTCCTACTTTTAAATCTTTGATCTTGTGGTCCTTTGATATAAAGCTCCCACAAGGTAGACTAAAACCAGGAATGTCTATCTTGTGCCTGTTTTGTGCAGCGTATGTTACCCAGATATAGACAATAGATTGAGAGAGAAGACCAGATATTCCATCTTGATATTGTCCATCAATAATGGCTTTTGTAATTAAGGAATCTGTACCGAGTAAAGTACATTAAGTGTAGTAGACACTCCATATTTATTTGCTGTTAACTTTAGAGATTTGAAATCTTAAATTACAAATAAGTTACCTTATCCCTAGATTTTAATGACTATTTTACTTATTTGCTAATCTGAAGGTCCCTATATAAAGATTATATAAAAATGTAATCCTTTAAGAAATTTATATATTGATTTAAGTATGCCCAGTACATAGTAGACTATTCACATGTGCTTTTAAAATTTAAATATAATCACTAGGTACTATAAGGAGTTATTGTAAGAGAAAAATCCCTATTCTTCCAGAAATAACAATGAAATAGAGTATACAGGACAAATATATATGAAATATATAAGAATAAATATAAGAAAAGTATATCAACACATGCACATATCATAGATACATTAGGTTTAAATGTATGATAATCTGTATGAAGTGGTTTGGGGAGTCTTCAGGACCAGGGTGATTTTTACTATGGGAAAAGAAGATTTCCAATCAGTATTCTGGAGTTGTTTATGATTAATGGAGAACAATGACCTATTGGGAAGGCTCAGAGGTGTAAATGAACCAACCCTGTGTAGTCAATAATCAGGTTGGTTTGGCTGAAGCATAAAAACATGAGCTGGAGTAAAATCAAAATTAAGGGCAGTGGGGTATACCAGAGCATAGGAAAGACTTGGTTGAAGAACTTTATAGAACACAAGCAGTAACTTAAATTTAATCTAAGATACTATATCAATGGAGAGTAAACAGTAAATGTGAGTAGATCAAAAATAATTTTAGGAAATAAAGACAGGAGGACTTTTATTTGGCAAATTGAATGTCTTCATGTGAATCCTTTTCAAGATTCAGTCACTGACAAAACCAGAGTTTAAAAGGAGAGAAAAAGGAAGTGAGATAACATATCCTGAATTTCACTCAGAGAAATAAGATGTGGCTCATTTAACTAGGCTGGATAAAAGGCAACAAGATGGCTTTAGGCTGATCTAAAAACATGTGAAAATGGCACCTCACCTCCTGTTCCTGTCCAACCCTTAGTGCAAGTACTGACTTAAAACCAAGTTCATCACCCCCCCCCTTCCTTTGCCCCATACTACCCAATCTACCCTTCCCAATATTGATGTGACTACCACCACCACCATTATTCTGTGAACCTGACAATAATACTTACCTTATCCCTGCTGCTGTTCTACCCCCAGGAACTCAAATTTCAATTGAATTCAATGCAACAAACAATTATTAAGTCCCTACTTTGTACAAGGCACTTTGCTAGACTCTAGGGATCCAAAGAAAAAACCGAAATCATTCCTTCCTTCAAAGAATTTACATTTTACTAAATGCAGGGAGTGAAGAAAGAGATATACATGTACACAGATAAGTTAAAAAAAGGTGGGGAAGGGCATAAAATATTTTCAGAAAAGAGAATACTATTAACTAGAAGATCTGGAAAGACCTTATATTGTAGTTAGCAGCAGCTGAGCTAGGATTCTCCTAGACAGAGGTAAGAAGTCAGGGAATTGAGGGGATTAGAACAGCAAGTGGTATTGGGGATTGGGTGAACCATTATGACTTCATCTTGTGACTCAGTTCTGGAGCTAACTCAGTTCCCTTTCTAGTCAATTATGGGTCTCTTGTGAGGAAACCTCATTCAGTTGTGGGAAATGGGAGAAAACCTTATTACATGGTTTGTCCCTAGCCCTGCATGGCTGGGAAGATAGACTACCTCTACCTGCTGTTTAGAGACCCTTAACTAAGTCAAGGGTGGAGAACTTGCATTCTTGAGGCCACATGTGACCTTCTAGGTCCTCAATGGCAATGCTTTGACTGAATCTAAACTTCATAGAACAAATCTCCCTAATAAAAGGATTTGTTCTATAAAACTTGGATTCAGTCAAACAACTGCACCTAAGGACCTAGAAGGCCACATGTGGCCTCAAGGCCATGGGTTTGCCACCCCATGACTAGGTTATGCTGACCAGAAACTCAGATCCCAAGACTGATGCAAAGAGTTTTCTCAGAATTATATATCTCAAGCAACCTACATATTTTATCTCAAAAATGACCATACTAATCAAACAGTTATTGTTTCCATGTTTCTTTGATTCTATACAGACTCTTGGGGGGAATGGGAATCCTTTTTTCTCATTTCAAGGAATCACACCTGTTGGCTCTCCCCCTTCCAACTTGGAAAGTCCCTAATCTTTCCTCCAATTAGAAATCATATTGTATCATGGTTAATTAAATGTTCTTATTTGATTAATTGTTTTTAATGTATAAAAGTTTGTCTCCCCCATTTTAGGGATCCAGTGCCAAAGCCAAGGAAGACTGCTGGTTCTCATTTGTTGGAAATTAGCATGCATTACTTAATAAATTGATATGTTCAGAAGTTCAAACCTTTGTTCCCTCAATCATTTCATCCTTCACCTTCCATATTAGAGAATCCATGACAGAAATGGGGGCTGACTACTCATGTAGAGGCATGGAAGTTGAAAGTGGAAGTTTGTGTATACGGAAATGTTAGCAAACCAGTTTGACTGTGTCAGAGGGATTTTAGCAGGGAGAGATGTGAGCTAAGACTACAAAACAGGGGGGGGGGCAAATGGAAGGGGATAATTGTGAAGTATTATGGATTGATAAGAATTGACATCTAGTTGGATGTGGGAGGTGAGCAGAGGGAAGACCTAAGGAAGATACCAAAATTGTGGACCTTGGATTATTTGGAGGAATAATTATTTGTTATGAAGAAAACAGAAATGGGAAGATGAGATTGAGATATCTGGGAGGCATATAGGTAGAGAGGTCCAGTTGACAACTAGGAATCTGGGACTGGAATTCAGGAGGGAGATTGGGAATAGGCGTTTGGGCATCATTGAATATAGATAACAATTGAACCTATGAGATCAGATGAACTTATCAAGAAAAGAGTTTAGAGACAAGAGAAGGCCCAGAACAGCATTTTGAAGGCTAACTAGAGTAGTGGCAGAAGATAGACCCAAGAGAAAGCAGTGTTGCAAAAGCCAAAGGAGAAGTCTCCAGGAGATAGGATTGGTTAATAGTTGCAAACACTACAGAATAGGCAAGTGTCAAGACTGGTTTTGGGAGTCCAGGCTTAGAGTTTTAATAGTACTGTTAGCCTCACATAGATCCAGTAGAAATCAGCAGTAACCATGTATGGGAAAATCCTTAAAATACATGGACAAAGCCACAGGAAATTTTATGAGTCAATAAATATGTTGAATATATGTGGATCTATACATGAAGTTTAGATAAAATGTATATATGATTAAAGAACATGTTTACTGGTAATGGAAATCTGTGTATCATGGACAAGTCATTACATATTCTTATCTAGGGGCGGCTAGGTGGCACAATAAATAGAGCACTGGCCTTGGAGTCAGGTGGACCTGAGTTCAAATCTAGCCTCAGACACTTGACACAAAAACTAGCCGTGTGACCTTGGGCAAGTCACTTAACCCCAATTGCCCTCCAAAAAGCAAAAAAAAAAAAACCCCAACATATTCTTATCTATAAAATCTAGATGATCTGTAAGGTTACATATAGCTCTAAATCTAATCATCCTGTGATCTCATGAGCTTAAAATATTCTGTTATGTACTTTTAAGGAAGAATATGTTTAACATGTTCACTGACACTGTGGTTTAGTGGCAAGAGGGTGGGACTTAGAGTCAGAAGACCTGTGTCATATCCTGGCTTTCATTTTTAGTAGCTGTGTGACCCAGGACACCCCAGTTAACTTCTTAGCTTCAGTTCCCTCATCTGTAAACTTGGGGACAATAATAAAGTGCTACTTTATATTATTGGATAGTTGTGGGGAAGGTGCTATTATTAGTAAGAATGGTATATTATACATATAGATCTGATGAAACATCAATGAAATTTTAGTCCATGTGATACCTTGATTCTGCCAGTGGTTGTGACTTTCGATGGGATGGCTTTTTTCTGAGCACCCCACCAGCTAAAGTTTAGGTGTTTTTTTATAGGAAGAAAAGACAGGATGGTTGACATTTCCTCTTTTGTCCTCCCCATCTTCTAGAATGTTTCCCAGTTCTCGAAGGTTGAAGTGCCAGATGTTTCACCACACTGTACCATCTGCCTCTAACTTATCAGGTAACCTTGAAATATTGCCAGTTTAGTTTCAAGTTCATATCTCCAATGTCTTTTCACACCTTCATCTTCCATTGTCCTTAATCTGCAGCTTAAAATCCACTTACATTACTCACCTGTCAAATGCAATTCCACCATTTTGAATTTTATTTTTCAACATATTGCAATTAGTGTGGTCGTGTGACATATCAATACTGCCAACCAGCAAGTGGTCTTATTATACAAATCAATGATGTTTCTTTAATAAATCTCTAGAGAGGTAGTAGGATGTAGTGGAAAGGACATTGGATTTGGAGTCAGATAATCCCCTATAAAACAATTTAAAATCCAAGTGACTTTGGGCTAGTCATATCATTTCTCTGGCCTCGTTTCCTTACTTTTAAAGTGAGGGGGTGGTTCTAAATCACCTTAGAAGTTTCTTCTAGCTTTGTTTATAAAATAAAACTAATTTTAGCAAGGTTAACAGTTCTTGTCTTTGAAGTCTAATGAGGGGAGGCCTTGCCTGTTGAGGGTTGTTGTCCTAGGTAAGGCACTTTCCCTTCTTTCTCTTACTTGCCTTCCTCCATTTTTTCTCTCTCCTCCCTCCATTGCTGTCTCCTTCCTCCCCCTCAATCCTTTTTCTTCCTTTTTTTCCCCCTATGCTTCACTCTCCTTTTTTCACACTCCTTACCAACATGTGAAGTTATGTCTTAATCAGATCTAGAGGACACGAGGTGGTAGAAGAGAGAAGAAAGAACCTGGGAGGGATTTGTGGTTCATTTTACCAGTAGGAATCTTCTCAGTTTTGTAGGTCAGTGGTTTTTGTGGTAGAGAAGGCTGAAGTTTGAACTTTGTCCAGCAGTTAAGTACTAACTAGTCTTTATAGGATAACAGACAGAGTTGTATCTGGAGAAGGTCACCTGGGGCTTTGTTTAAGGTTGTCTTCACAGGGGGAAGGGTCACTTCCTTAAGGTCCTACATCAACTTCTCTGTTTGCTGTGTTGTACAGAGTGACTGCCCTGCTCCCTCTTCTGGTCCCGGGTAGCCACAACCCAGATTTTATTACAACGGTGTCTCTTTCCTCTCTCTCCTTTCTTCTGCCCTCTTCTCTTTATTTCCTCCTGCTCTTTACTGGATTGGGGACCATGCCATAGAGGAATAGGGCCCCATTTCTGGACGCGATCATCCTGTCTCTCTCTCAGCTAGACTGTACTTGACCAGCTGAAAGAATGCTATACTTGAAGCTGTGACCTGGTTTTTAATTTTATTTTAGGTCCTCACTAGCTGTGTTCCTGTTTAAAGTTATTTAAACTCTTAGCACCTCTGTTTCCTCATCTATAAAACGCGGCTCTTAATACCCGTACTTCCTAATTTATAGTGTCATTTTAAGGGCTGAGCTTTGCAAATCTTACAGTGATATGCAAATATGAGTCGTCATTGTCTTTCCACTAGCAAATCCATTGTATGAACAATACAACAGTAATACATAGGCACATATACATGTATGTATAGCATGCATATTATATGTTATACACACATATATACTGCACAGTATATATGTGTGTATACTATATTTATGTATATGTATATTTATGCACAGAAGTTTTGGAGTAATTTAAAATTGATATTAAAATCTAAAACAAACATTTCTGGCACATTGGACATTTTATTTAATATTTAATGATCCTTCAGCTAACTCATACTCTTATGCCTTGTCCTTACACGGAGGTGAGGCTGGGCTCTTAAAGCCTTTGCTAGTAGAATGTTTGGCAGGTCCAATCAAGTTGGAAAGCCTTTGGGTATGGGTGCACTGATCCAATATGTATTCATCATGGGAGAACCAGTCCTGCTAAGATCAGAAAAGGCTTACCATCAAAAGACTGGCCACCAGATGATGATTGGTTTTGGACATCAACTGTCTACCTAAGGCAGAGTGTTTGTGGTTTGCATGAGTGGAGAGAATACCCATGCTAATGAAATCATAAATCTTTGTAAGTATTAAAATAAGTATTTAGTGATTTTAAAAAATCACTGTGAGTTGCCCTTTCTGATACCCTAGCTTATGTCTGTGTTATTCTTCTTTACCTCTGGAGGTAAAACGTGTCTGACCACAAAACATGTCAATGGAACACATTTTCTTTATTAATAGAACTATTACTACATTACAAATGACCACATTTCAATCTCCATTTGTAAATATCTTAACAACATTTAAGCTGTGTGTATGATTTATTAAAGGCACTATTTAAGTAGCTTTCCTCCTATTTTTAGCCCCATAGAAGAGCAGGAATCATACAGTTTATAGAATTATTCTAATAATAATAATAATAATAATAATAATAATAATGATGATGGAGATGGAAGTTTACCAAGCCCTCAATACAATATCCCACTTGACTCTAAAATAATCCTAAGAGAAAGTAGCGCTGGGGTTATTGTCTCCACTTTACAGAGGAAAAATAGAGAATTAGAGAAATGAAGTTATTTCCTAAAGGTCACACAATTGTAGGAGTCTATGCTGGGACAAGGAATATAGGGTGCAAAGGTGGAAGGGACCCTGGAGGTCCTTTTATCTAATCCTATGTTGCAGATGAGAAAATGAGGCCCTGAGAGGTTAATTGGTTGCCCAGGGTCTCACAAGTGATCCTGTGAACACAGATGATGAGTATGAGAGCCTGGGATTCAAAAGCAGATCCTCTGTACCTCCTTGGAATGCTCTTTCTACCACACCATGCTAAATGTAGGTCTTCTGCTTCCCAACCTATTTGATCTTTCTTATATATTATCTGAGGTGTGGTATGTGCTTTTATGTAAAGGGGTTGTCCAACTGTGGTTCTATATGACTTCTGTATCCTAGGTTTTATGCTTATATGCTTGCAGGATAGGACATTTTGTATATTTTTATGAACTGTGCACTTTTTTAGGCCTAACTACGTGAATTTACAAGAATTCTTGATTTTAATTTATTTTTCTATTTTTCTTGTAACTTTCCACTTTAATCTCTACAGTTTTGGAGCTGGAGCGGACCTAGGAGTTAAATTAACCCAATTCCCTCCTTTTGAGATGAACAAACTGAAGCCATGAGAATTAAAATATTTTTCCAAGGTTATAAAGGGCATAGTGGCAGAAATGGAGGTCGGAACCAGGTTTCCTTAGAGTCCTATCCATTATCACATACTTCTAAAGAACTCCATACAATTCAAAAGCCCATCACAGAGTGGAGAGTTTTAATACAGTTCATCATTCATCAGGGCATTGCATTTTAAATAACTTCCCTCTATTTTCCCACTAGTGATTTCAGAATACTTTGGCACTGTGTTGTAATAAGAAGGGATGAGCAAAGCAAGGCATATGAAATAGAAGATGAGACCAATCAGGCTTCCATTCCTGGTCCAAGCTGCTGGATCCTGAGAGGCCTGATTTGTAGCCAAGCAGCCAGCCAATTTCAGTTTCCTCGTGGTAATATTGGGACAATAATTCTTATATTACTCATTTTACTAGCTTCTTGAGAAGAGTAAATGAGCCACTGACTGTAAAGTACTTTGAAATTACAAAGCCACTGTATTTTTAGTCCCTACCTGTTATGTTCTAGGTGTAGAGAACCCTCTGTGAGGACACCCTGTTGACCAAGGCAGATTGGCAACTGTTCCTCAATTTGAACAGTCTTAGAGAATTGCCTGGGGCATTCAGAGGTTAAATAAATCACCCAGGCTCACATCACCAGTATGTCAGTGGTAAGACCAGAACCCACCCCCCCTGATTCTGAGACCAGCTGGTTATCCACTATGCCAGACAGCATCTCATTTTTATTGTTGTTCTTAATGTTTTTTCTACTCTTTCTTGATGATCCCCTCATTTAAACATGTGATGGCTCTTAATATATGAAAATTCAAGATTGCTTTCACTCCAGATTTCCAGGTTGCTATTTTCTGAAATCAACCTTTCATTTGAGTTTCATGAATATGGATCAGAAAATCCAGACTCAGTCTCTAAATTTTAGGCTACTTAGTTACTTACAAGTTTCAAGCATTTAAGCAGGAAGAGGGTGTTTCAGGAGAAGGAGGGTATTCCCTTCTTGTTCTTGTGTGTCTTTCTCAAGTGAAAGAATAATGAGCCAGTGTGAGATATTTTGGATTGGGGCGAAGTTCCCTGGATGGGTCTTAAATTGTTTAGAAGGCAGAGCCCTCTCTCCCTGTCTCTTGTTAACCAGGGCTCTGAATTCCCCCTTCCTTTTTAAAAGCCACTAAGGTTAAATATTAAACCCCTGCAGTGAAGCACACCTGTATTTGCTAGTACCATTATGTAGCTCTCCTGAAAACGTTTTACAGCTGTCTAAATTAGCATAATTAAATCCACATCAATTAAAAAAGCTCAATCACCCCTTTCCCCTTCACATGTAGATAGTAGCATTTTTCTAAGGTGGGAAGTAACAAAGGAACTTTTTAACAGCTGAAGACCTGGCTGAAAAGCAGAGTAATAGGATTTGTATATTGTCCCATAGTTCACCTTAACACTGGTAGAAGTGATTAGGGATAGCTGTTCAGCAAAAAGAGGTACAGCTGCATTTTGCATTTCAATTATGCTAGTACAGAGGCCCAGGCATTAGAGATGTGCATTTTACAACATGCCTCTGCTTCTATTGCTCCTTTATCCCCCATTAATGAGGGTAAACAAAGCAGGCATTATGACTTTGGTCTTTTTCCTTTCCCCTAAACTGGGGAAGCCCTAGTGACCCCAGGATAGCAACAAGACTGCACTGTGTGGCGCTAGCAAAGAGAATTCCTCCAGATGAGAACTGACATGGGGTTCAGGGGTTAATTTCTGGAACAGGCAAATTTGCATACAAATGAAAAATGATGGAATTTTTGTTCTCCTAAATTTTCAATGTCATCAGCATCAAACAGCAGTCAGTGCTCCCTTGCTGTTTGAAGAATATTCATTACTTCAGAAGAAGGGGCACCTTGTTTGACGTTAATCTCAACTGCAGGTCAATGGCTTAATTTTCTAAACTTCATCTAAAGTGCCACTCACTCTTGAATTCTGTATTCCTAATGTGTCATTTCTCCTAATGTGCTTCTAGTAGTTTTTATTTTGGCCTAATATACTTTCCTAAACAACCTTTGAATGGCTTCTATCTCCTTAACTGCTTTTTACTAGTTACCTATTTCATCCTCCTGTGTCCTTTGAACCAAATTTAGCTGATGACATTTCTTTTTTCTGCTTTAAAATCAAGGTCAAAATAACATATTGCCACCTTTGGGCTGTGTCCAAAAGTTATAAGTTGGGGAGGCAGCAAGGAATCGGATTTGTCAACCCTCCAAAGTTTCTTCTGGATGAGGATCACAGGGTTTTGAGAGGGAAGGACTTTGGTCGAAAATATTCTCCTGGTGCTTCAGCCTCAGTAATTGTTACAGGAAAGAGGTTTCAGCTCCCCTTTGGAGTCACGGATTCCCTGTGAGAGACAAAGAATAAGGCACTTTAGTCTCTTAAGTTTCTCCTCTAGAATGTAAATATTGACTTCTGTGTCAGTTGCTTCCCAAAAAACTTTGCAAATTCATATCTTCTGAAGACTTTTAAGATTTTTAGCTTAGAGGGACCGTTAAGAATCCAAAAATACTTAGATTTTTTCCCCCCTCTAGGTTTTCAGGGTCTTATAGTTTTTCCTACTAAATAGTAATAATTGACATTTGCGATGTTTAAGGTTTGAAATTACTTTCTATATGTTATCTCATGGCTGCAATCTCATGATAATCATGTGAGGTAAGTGCTGTTACCCTCATTTCACAGATGGGGCAATTGAGGCTGAGAGGTTCAGTAACTCACCCTGTTATGCAGCTAGCAAGTATCAAAGGCAGGGTTTTCACCTAAATCATTCTAACTCCAAGTTCAGCACTTCATACACCCAGTCTTTGTTATTGGTTTCTGATTTGTAGTTCTCATTTGTTTAATCTTCAGCCAATGTTGTAAAATCGATGGCTAGCAGTGTTGAAAACCTTCTTTCTCCTAGTCCTAGGCTTTTGCACATGCTGAAATACTCTCCCTTCTCACCTTCATCTCTTGGAAACTCTGGGATCTTTTAAGGCTTAACTCAGATGCCTCCTTCAAGAGTCCTGATTCCTCCAATCTCCGATGTTTCTCTGTATTGTATTATATAAATGTATATGTGTAATGTGCATATTACATGTATGCAATCGCATGTACTGAATTTAATTATCTGAGTGTATGGTGTGCCCCTTCAGGGATGGGACTTTCAGTTTCGTCCTTGTATCCTCAGATTACCTAGCTCAGTACCTGGAACATAGTAGGTACTTAGTTAGCTGTTGAATTGAATTGTTGAACTCTCTCTTAAATGTGAAACTTGCCTTGGCAGCTTTCCTTTAACTTTACTGCAGATTCTGGCCCTAATATTGAGCCTACCCCTAGTAGGCTGATGCTTCTTGAAGACCCAGAGACCTCTTTGTTCTTTGTTTTTCCGGGGTCTGATATATAGCAAGCTTTCATACATGTTTGTTGAATTGAATTTAACCTCCAAACTGGATTTTAAAAAATCCGTTAAAGGATTTCATTACAATAGAGAGAGGCCAATTAAACTGTTAGTACTAAATAGGCTCCATAAGTCAATATAATAATGTGGGGGAAGAACGAGAATGTATATGCTGTAACCTTGAACTTCACTTGTTCATATGCAATTTATCTTTGGTCCATTAAGAAACATAAACTTGAAGGGAGTTGGGGGGGGGTGTTGAGGATTGTCTATGAGGACCTTATCCTAAATTCCTCCAAGTTTTTCATTGATTAAGATATTTTTACTGTGATGGTCACATACCACTGGGTTACTGAGTCGACAAACGGAATCCTGCAAAGCTCAGATGTCCTGTTTAGACAAGGAGTCTTATATTGATTAGAATCTGCTTTCACCTCACCTCATGGAGTAAATATCACAAAGACATAATTAGAAAATTTGGTGCACTATTTAGTCTTGGTCCCTGGGTGCCAGGATTGTTTGACTACTGAGTAACGGGAGCTTGTTTGCATCCCAGTGTGTTGTGAAAGGCAAACTTCAAAGAAAATATTCTATCTCCCAACTCCAGCTCGCAAGCGTCTTGGAAGTATAATACAGCAAGGCTTAACACTCCCTGCTGAGCAAAGGGCATTTCGACACTGAAACTACTGTTAAAGTACTATTGAAACCCTGGTTTGCAAAGAGTGGTTATTAGATAAATATAGCTAAAGCCTTCGAAGCCATGGGGAATACACACCCAAGCCATAGTTTAAAAAAAAAAATACAAAAACCACCACCAAAGTCGGACAGTATGTTTTGACAAAATTTGGGGATTTTAAAACATGTATCTACACATTTATTTCATAAATTGTACATAAGACTGGCTCCTCTTCCAGTGCAAAATCAAATATTTAGATTTGCAAAACCTATGGAAGCCAGATTTTAGACAAAAAGGGATTTTTTTTTTGTCAGACTGTCAGTCTCTGAATTTCATCACAATCTGTTCAGCTGTTTTTGTTGCAGACAGGCGTAAAACATAGTGGGTAAGTGTGTGTTTGTACTTACTGAAGCAGGGCTGTTAAATCCTCTTGCTTTGTAAAGACTTCAAATTATATACATCTGTATTGGTTAACATGACATCTAAGTATGAAAATCACAGACTAGGGGAAAGAGAGAGAAGGGATAACACTAATAACTAACTGTTGTTGACTAGGACCTCATTTCCCAACTATTCTTCAAGCACTGACCTCTGATTATTTGGAGAATGACCCTGGCATTTTGCCTCAGTCACCTTTCCTGATCTGCTATTCGACAGGTTCTGATTCTGATCTGGCAGGAGGCAGAAAAGTATTTGCCTATGACAGTTCTGAATATATTTTCCCTAATTGTCACTTAAACTCGGTCCTATACTCTCTACTGATCTAAATATAGTAACTTGGGTTGACAGATTTAACACCATTTAATATATGTATGTTATTCTACACAAAGATTATAAGAAAAGAATGTTAAGAATTAAACTTAACCCCCCCCCCCCATACAACTCACAAAGAAATCTTGGAATCTCCTCTGCCAGTTGTTGAAGCCAGCAAGAGAAAGTAGTGAGATATTAAGAACTGACATGCCATAATTCAGTGGGCCTACAATTTATGGAACTGGGTCTTTATAAGGTTATGGGATCCTCGGAGCATAAGTTTAAGTCTGGAAAGAACCTTAGAGGCAGCTCTAGGTGATCTAGAGTCAGGAAGACCTGAGTTCAACTTTTGCCTTAGACATTTATCAGCTGTATGAACCTGTACAAGTTATTTAACTGTCTTCCTCAGTTTCTTCATCTGTAAAATGGAGTTAATAATAGCTACCTCCCAGGGTTGTTGTAAGGATCAAATGAGGTGACATATGTAATTTCATTGTTGCTATTTGTTTGTTTTGGTCATGTCTGACTTCTGTGATCCCATTTAGGGTTTTCTTGGCAATGATACTGGAATAGTTTGCCATTCCCTTCTCCAGATCATTTTACAGATGAAAGCTCAGCTGTCTGAGGCTGAATTTGAACTCAGGAAGATGAGTCTTCCTGACACCAGGCCTGGTGCTCCATCCAACGATGCCACCTGGCTGCTCACAATATATGTAAAGTGCTTGGCAAAATTTGAAGTGCCTTTTATTAGATATTTTTGAACATGTCTAACACTCTCATTTTATGGATAAAGACATTTAGGATCAGAGAAGTTATGACTTATTTAGGATCATATAGCTAATAAGTGTCTTAGGCAGGATTTAAACCCTGCTCTCTACCCTCATGGAGCTTTTCAGTTTCATTGGAAGGTTACAGTATGACAAGGATTGGCAAACTATGGCCCAAAAGCCAGATCTGGCCTATCACCTGTTTTTGTATCACCCCTGTGCTAAGACTGGTTTTTACTTTTTAAAATAAAGTTTCATTGTAAAATAAAATAAAGTTTCATAAAGTTTCATTTCCTTAGCTAATAGACAATACCAAAAAAACCCCCCAACAACCCAGGTTTTTTTTTTTTAAAGGAGCCATGGGCTGTAGCTAGCCGACCCCTGAATACACACAAAAAAAATCATATTGTAGACTGCAATGTATGAAAGGTAAAGAACCCTCAGGACTTTCCAAAGAAGGAAAGATCATTTCTGATTGTAGCTAGCTGACCCCTGAATACACAAAAATAATCATATTGTAGACTGCAATGTATGAAAGGTAAAGAATCCTCAGTAACTTCCAAAGAAGGAAAGATCATTTCTGATTGGGGAAGCATGCTGAAGTCCTAACTACTTTCCACAGTTAGGGCCCAATTACTGTGAATAATGAGTCTCACGAAGTAGTTGCATATATTTAAATTCACATTATTCGAGGTTAAAATTATGTAAAATATGTTTATTGGCTCTGGCCTAATGGAAATATACAATGAAAATTTGAATAATGCAACCACTTTCCAGGATTCATTACTTGTACTAATCAGGGCATAGCTGTATTTTTATTCACATTGAATGCTCATTGGGAAATGATTATGTCCTTATACAAGTTGTGTATTTGTTGTTTTCCCCATTAAGATGTAATCCCCTTGCAAACTGGGGTTATTTCATTCTTTGTACTTGCTCCTTTGGTGCCTGGCAAATGGTAGAGACATAATAAATGTTTGTCAATTGATTGATAGGAAGATTTGCTGGCTTGAAGGTGGCTTGAGTTCCTTTCATTGAGTTTGTGGTACATGGTACTTTGTAGGCTACAGCAACAGAACCAAAATATTGAAAAGTAGCAAAACAAAAGAAAAAACAATTAATTGTTTAAAAATTGCTACCTACCAAGCATTGGGCTCAGAGCTAGGGATGCAAATATAAGTATAAAGAAAGACAATCCCTGCCCTTAAGGAGCTTGTATTCTAATGGGGAAAGATAACAGATAAAAGAAATCTGAAAAAGGTGGGGGAGAGGAAGATGAAGGTATCCAGAAACTACCTGGGAATTGTAGAGAAAGTCTGGGAAGTCAAGAAAGTGGCCAGGAGAAGAATGAGGATCTGGCTGGCCTAGGCTTCCTCCTTATAAAGGAGGCTCTGGAAGAAACCAGTCAATGGGGGTGGGGAGGTGGGAGAAACCAGCCAATGGGCGTGGGGAGGTGGGACAAGGGTTTTTTAAATGAATTTTCAGGTGAAGAGGTTTCTTTGACATTGTAGAGAAAGTTTAGGGAGTAGGGAGCACAGCCTGGAGAATAATGATTTTTTTCTCATCTTTGTAGCATGGTGTAAGGGATAAATGGTTGACATTGGAATTTGGAAAGCTTAGGTTGAAATCTCACTTTTACTACATATTAGGCTGTGACCGTGGGCCAGTCACTTAACATCTCAATCCCTCAGGTAACTTCCCAAGTCTGTAAGTCCTAGGACTGAAGATCTGTATTAGTAGGCAACAAACATACATCAGGCACAAAAAAAGAGTCTCTGCCCTCAAGGAGCTTATGTTCTGATGCAGAAGACAACACACAAAAAGAGGGCAGAAAAGGAATTGAAGGGTTGGAAATTGTGGATGTCCTGAGAGTCAGAATCAGTACGAGGAGGAAGATGAAGTGTGGCTGACCTAGGAGAGCCCAGGAGGGCTCACTAATGTGAGAAGGGAGCTGGAGCCAGTGGAGCAATGTTCCAGAGTTAGAAGGTCCAAGGCCAAGAAAGAAGTTCTTGGATGAGAAGACAGTTGAGGCATGGTGGCAAAATCCTGGAAAATGGGTTTCTACATGACATTGGTCCCACCAAATTCGTGTCCTGATGCTGGAATTCTAAAAGTCACTACTTGCTCCTGGGTAGATCAGTGCTACACTGGCTACCAAATATGGCCTGGATTCTGCCTCCCAGATTTCTGTGACTTTCACTTTCTACACCTAGAGTGGGAAAGAAAAAAAATGGAAGGAAAAAAACTTGTTTGGGGCTCTCTGGCCTCAGAAGGTAACCTTAAAGTCTTTTTCCAATATGGTTTCCCACAGGCCACCACAATGGAAAGAGTCACCAAGCACCCTGAGATGTAAATGAAGCCCAAAAGAGGTAGAGGGAGTTTATACAATGAGAGTTCCTCATTGATGAAATCAGAGGTCTGGAGGATCCTCCCCCTTTATACGGCTTCCCCCAAAGACTTGTAAATAAGAATATTTCATGCCTAAAGTTAAGAGGTTGGATTAGATATTTTTTTTAGGTCTCTTCTAGCTCTAAGAGCTATAATTCAAAGTATTCTTTACTTTAAGGATGAAATAAAAGCATTTATTCAGTGCTTACCATGTGTAAGGCATGATGCTAATCAATGAGAATGTGAATACTTTTAGTGACCTTACATTCTAGTAGGAGAAGTCAATGCACATAAGGAAGGACAGTAGGAAGAGGAGTTTAAGGGGTTAGAAACTGGGCATTTAATTGATATATGCTTTTAAGAAACAATGATAATATTCGTTTCATTACTGTTTCCAAAATATAAAATAGGAAGGGTTATATTCTGTGGGGGTAGGGGTGAAGGGGTGGGGAGAGTTTACAAGATGAAGGGTGGCAAGAAGATTGTAGGATCTGGTGCTGGCTAGTGAGCTCTCACCAAAAAGGTCACTGAGAGAAAGTTCTGAGGCTGCATGATTTAACAGAAACATTGGAATGTAAGACTACCTCAAAGGACCAAGCTTTTGTCAACTGACACAGGATACTTGTATACTAGAGATAGTAGGATGAAAAATTGTATTTAAAAATAAAATGATTATATCTGCTTGTAATTATTTATATTTAAATGCATTTGAATCTATAGAAGAAATCATAGTAAAGTTATTTAAAAATACTAAAAAAAAATCTCGCCCCAATTGACACAATTGAAATACCTGGTCCTTCCAGATGTAGTCTCTGTGAATACCATTGGAAGGCTGTGATGACTTCTGACAGGTAGAAGACTTGTTCTCGTTTTGTCTTTTAGTTCTCCCTGCTATGTAGACTTTTCTGGTCAAAGATGTGTAAGTTTGAGGGAATACCACAGAATTTCAGAGATGTCAGTCTAGTGAACATTTTCAAGACCAAAGCTGATCACTAATAAAATTTCTTTGTTACCTCAACAAACAATAATTCAGTACCTTCTGTAAACTGGGTATTGTGTTAGTCCCTAGGGATTCAAGCATAGATATCACAAAAGCCCAATTAACGAATTTATCACTAAGTGAATTGGAATGAGAAAGGTAAGTATGACAGGAGAGAATTAAATTCAGATAAAGGAGATGGGGAGAAAGAGTTCACACTTTTCTCCAATGAGGTTTAGGGAACACTATAGAAATGGAGGAAGGACATTAAGAAGAATACTTACTTGTCCATAGTAGGTGTTTATTAAATGTTTGTTGAATTAAATAGAGGACAGTAAGAGGTTAAAGAGGAGGTTATTTGTGAGTTTATTTCAGGTGACCTTAGGCTGTGC
>CM053596.1:207663412-207713730 GCA_028646575.1 Pseudocheirus occidentalis
CCGCCCCTAGCTCCTTATGATCTTATATCCTTTGAAATCTGGCTTCTGACCCTACCCTCTATTGATATTTTTCTCTCAAGTTCACTCAGTGGCCAAACCCAGTGGACTTTTCTCTGCCTTAGTCTTCTTTCTTTCTGTAACAGTTGCTCCTGTTGATCATCCTCTCCTCAATATACTGTCTTCCTTTTTCTTCTATAACCCTGCCCTTTCCTGGTTCCTAGCATACCTGTCTCTCTCTTGGTCTCCTTTGTTCTCCTGCTTCTTCCTGTGACACTCCCAGAAGCTTTGTCCTCCCTCTTCTCTCTCCATGGCCTCTCCTTTGGTAATCTCATTCACTCTCAGACCTTCAATGATCTCTCTTTTATATAGATAATGAAAGCTAATGTTTATGCAGTTTTATTATGTGGGAGACATTATGCTAAGTGCTTTACAATTGATCCTCACAACAACTCTAGATAGTAGGTGCTATTATTACCCTCATTTTACTCAGGAAGATACTGAGGCAAATAGAGGTTAAGAGACTTGTTCAAGGTCACACAGTAAATATCTGAAGCAGGATTTGGACTTGGGTCTTCCTGACTCGAGACCCATCAATTTATGTACTGCACCACCGTTTAATTACTATAACTACCCCAGAGGGTTCTTAAATTGATGCTAAGACTCAGACTCTCCATTTAAGTGCAGACCTGCATTTCTTTTCACCCAGAGGCTTCACTAATACCTCCACTTCAACACGTCTAAACTGGATCCTTTGTCTTTCCTTCATACTTCTTCTATTAGTTTCTCTAGGTAGGCAACTAAGAGGTGCTGAGGGTAGCATGCTGGATCTGGAGGTGGGAAGATGAGTTCAACCGTGACCTCCAACTTTTACTATTTGTGTGACCTCAATCTGCTTACCTCAGTTTCCTCATCTGTAAAATGTAGGTGATGATTTCACCTAACTCTCAGAGCAATGGTGAGAATAAGATGAGAAATCTGCAAAGTGCTTAGCACATAGTAGGTGCTACATAATTGCTTATTGCTTTTATTATTTCTTTATATACTTATTTGTAATATTTATATATTATTATATATTATAAAATATAATATTTATTACTATCATAATTATTATTATTAGGATATGGGGAGTGAATGAGAGGGAGAATCAAGGATAAGTCTTGAGGTTAGGAACCTGGGAGATCAGCAGCATAATGATGCCCTTAGTAGATTTTCAACAACTCATTAAGTGCCTAGCCTGTGAAAAGTAGTAGGGATAAAAAGACAAATGAAGACAGGGAAATGACATGTACATAGATTACTAAATGCAGTAGAGGCATCTGAATCTGGAGTGAGAATATATTTTCATAAATCTAGGAAATAGATTCATCTCTGGAAATGAAAAACATAAAATTTTTTATTTTGCAACAGTAAACCAGGAAATGCTTGTAATTTGACCATGTCTTTGAAGAACCCACAAATACCACATGTGAACAATGAATGATAACTCCTTTGCTGGTGACAGTAAACTTGACAAAGATTGAAGTGATATAGCAGCCTAGAGAAGTCCCATCCGTAGTCAAGATTTCAATATGTGCCTGAAAACTGCTACTTTAACAAAAAAACTATACAATAGTATACTAATCCAAGGGAAACAGATCAGATAGTAGAAACCAAAATCAGGTCAGCATGTCCTTGAGGAAATTTACAGAGGATGGTGCCAAGGTGGCATCAAACTTAAGATCAAAATAAAACTGTAGGGGCTTTCTACCTTGTACATGCCTATATGACCTCAACCTATCACAGATGGCGCATCCAGTTTAATCAGCATCACCTGTGAGCAAAACTGGACATTAAATAGAAAGCCAGGCTTACTAATAATGGGAACCTGAAATATAGCCAGCCTCAAGATGATAATTGGTATAACAACTCCTATAGACGGATGCATGTGGAAAACGGATGAAAACTGGATGTCTAAACAGCTGTCATGTGGTGAGATGAAATGGAACAATTACAACAAGCAAAGGTAGGCTGGGAAAATGTTCCAGAGCACAAATTTTAAGAAACAACTACTATAGACAAATCAATGTGGATAACATCTGTAGAATGAGATAGACTTTGAGAGGAAATAGAATGGTGAATGGTATGTTACCAAGGGTCAGAAAAACTGGGTTCAAGTCCCATTTCCACAGCTTGTCAGCTACAGAACCTTGGATAAGTTGCTTTGGTTTCCACCTTGACAGAAAGAGGGGTTGAACTAGGTGACCATTAAGGCTCTTTTTTGCTCTGAAGTTGTGTGATTGTAATCTAAGAATCAAGAGTCACAAATGGGAGCTACAATTTCAAATCCAAGTTACATTTTTCGGTGTTTGCATTGCTGTGTGGGAGCTTCTGTTCCTCTATCAGTCTTTGTAGCCAAGCTTGCCTGTGCACAGAGATAGTAATCTTAAGTAGCATCCTTGGGAGATAACATGCATGTAAACGTTATTCTGTATCTGATCTAGTCCATGAAGCCTTAACAGATGACTGCAGCTTGGAAATGATTGTATCCTCTGGTGCTTTCCCTACTAAGGCTTCCTTCCATCTTCTACTATATTAATCTTGCATGGACTAATTTGTGCATAAACTGGTTACCTTGTTAGAGTGTAAGCACTGTGAGAGCAGGAACAGTTTTTGCTTTTTTTCCCCTTGATGTTCCTTGTAATTGTCACAGTTCCTGGGAAATTATAATCATGTAATAAATACTTGTTGTTTTATTGAAAATTTAATTCTTTATAGTATACATGACTTGTTTTCTCTAATTGTCATAAATTTTTATCAATCTTATAAATATATTAAATATATAGTTCATATATACACATATATGTATGTCTCACTCATATGTTCATCAAGAATGTAAGTAGTAGGAGCCCACTTTTTATTTTACTCAGTTAAAATCAGAACTGGAAGTCAACTTAGAGCTCATTTACTCCTCTTTCCCCACAGTTCAGGAAACAGAGTGAGGTAAAGTAAGCTTAGCATAATACCTCTTAAAGTTTGCAGAGCTGTTCACTGTATATTATCTCATATGATTCTCTCAATAAGCCTAGGGGGTTGGTGCTATTATTTTCACCCCCATTTTACAAATGAGGAACCTGATACTGAGAGAGGTTAAGTGACTTACCCAGCTTTACACAGAATTCTGAGGCAAGACTCAAATTCTGGTCTTTCAGGCACTAAGTTGAGTATTCTTTCTCCTGAGGCATGTCTCCCAGGAAGTATGATCCACGATGTAGGATGGTTTAGATTTGGGAGGCGACTTAGAAGTTGGACTAGATTAGAAGGAAAGTGGTTCAATCCTCTTGTTTTATAAATACAGAAATTACATCAAGAAGGTTAAGGGATTTCTCTGCATTTATATAAGAAATAAGTAGCAAGTTTCAGGAGGGCTAGCACCAGAGTGTGAGGGCTTCCTGAGCCCTTTAAAGGGTTGCTCATTCACCTTTGGTATCCACCTCTGTTCCAACTTTTACTTGTAGCTCCAGGAAGCAGCTGTTCCAGCACGGCAGCCACATCCACATTGGCAGGCAGGCTAACCCAGGTTCAAGGTCATTGACAGGCCTCAAACCTGTTGGTAAGTTGGCCAGGGGGCAGAGATAGGAGGGTATTTATCCCATGCATTTGAAGATTTCCCCTGGTGGAATGGGTAGATAAGAACAATTTGTTCCAATGGCGCTGAAGGAGGAGCCACTGAATGTTTAGACCTTGGTCAGACATCAAACATGCTGAGGTCATCCACTGCATCCTGGTCCATTGCCAACTGTCCTGTCTTTTGTCTTGCCAATGGACTTCAGTGACTCTGAGAGGGAAAGAATGACAACTTTGTGCAACTCTACCTCACTTAAATCCAATTCACTTGCAAGACATGCCCCATGATTTCATTGGTCTTTTTGGAGAACAAAGGATAAACCACAAGAAGTATCAAATCCAGGATTTAGGCATATGTGCTTTGAGTCCAAATCTAGTTGGACTTGTATGGAATGCTATCTATTTTATAAATATCTAATTCTACTTGGACCTACTTGGTGGCATGGTAGACAGAGCACTGGGCCTGGAAGTCATGAGTTAAAATCCTACCTCATACATTTAGAAGCTGTATGATTTTGGGCAAGTCCCTTAACTTCAATTTGCCTCAGTTTCCTTATCTGTAAAGTAGGTATAATAATAGTACTTACCTTTCAAAGTTCTTGTGAAAATCAAAAAGGGTTAATACTTCTAAAGCATTTGCTCACTGGCTGGCACACAGAAAGTGCTTAAATGCTTATTATCTTTGCCCTACTTTTGGTAAATGACATGGCTGATTATTCCTTGACTAACTTAAATTTGGATCATCTTGTCAGAAACTGTCAAGCTTTTCTGTTTGTATCTGAGCACGTAGATCAATGCTGGGATATACATAGTTAGCACTTAAATACCATTTCATTCATCTTCACAATTTTCCAGTCCATTATTGGTAAATTGTATTAGAGTGGGTTTGCAAATTAATTACTTGAGAATAAAGGCTAAAGAACTTTGGGCATAACAAGGTAGTACATCAGGTCATCCTTAACATCCTCTCCTGATAGCTCAATAGCTTAAAAGATGGTCCATTTCATTGATGGATAGTGCAAATTACATTTTTTAGAGCTATTTGTGAGGCCTTGCTAAAATTATCATTTTGCCAGTATGTCTGTTTCCTTACTAGGAGCCTGAGTAACTTTGGCAATGGAACATTTTGTAAGAACTGAAACTCATCCGTTAAAAATTGTGCATATCAGATCACATAATCATTAAAATTAACATATGATACTCTATGGGAAAAAACATATAGGCTGTTTCTAGGGTGAACTCTAGAACTTGGAAAAAAGAAAGGAACTTCAGTTTTTCGTCTACTTTCTTCTATCCAGGTTAAACTTGTATTGAGTTAAGCCTAATGATATTCTTGAGGCAGGTAGATAGGTGGCACAGTGGATAGCGTGCCTGCCTGGAGTAAGAAAGACTTACGTTCAAATGAGACCTCAGACACTAGCTGTCTGACTCTGGGCAAGTTATGTCACCCTGTTTTCCTCAGTTTCCTCATCTGTAAAATAAATTGGAGAAGGAATTGACTAATCATTATAGTACCTTTGCCAAGAAAACCCTAAAAAGGCGTCACAGAGAATCAGACACAATAGAAATGACTAAACAGTGATATTTTTATTTAGCTAGAGGCATCTGGTGGCACAATAGATAGGGTGCTGGGCCTTGAGTCAGGAAGATCTGAGTTCAAATTTCACCTCAGACACTTATTGACTGTATGACTCTGGACAAGTCATTTTTGCCTCCATTTGCTTCAGTTTCCTTAAGTGTCAAAAGGTGATCACAATAGCACCTACATCACAGCATTATTGTCAGGATCAAGTGAGATGATATTTTTTTAGGAAAACTTATCACAGTGCATGGCACATAGTAGGCATTATATAGATGCTTATTCCCTTCCCTTCCCCCTACCGATGGGAAATAAGAGGCTTAATTACTCAAGATTATCCTGCTACAAAAGATTTAAATAGTTTTTCTCAGCCATTTGAGGCTTTACCTCTATACAATTTAATTCTCACACCCTGACACTCTTAGTATAACAATGATCCCCAAATTTCTAAGGTTTAAGTTAGTGGAACAGGAATTCTGTAAGATTCTTAAAAAATCAAATTGGAAATATTCCAGTACAATGCCATCACTGTCTGAGGACTAGTCTACCTCAATGAAGAGATGACCTGTCGCCATAATTTTAGCTGTTAGGTGACACAGTTTTTGGCAATGACAATCTGTGAAATTAAAAAAAAATTTTCTTAAGCAGATTCAGTTGAAGCTGCTATACCATTTCATCTTTATCCTTTGTTCTATTTTGAACCCTTACCTTTATTCTAAACAATCCATGGTAAGACCACGCACAGACAACTGATTCTAAAATGACTCCTGTATCATTAACCAGGCATCTCCTCTATGTTAAGATATATTCAATTTCATTTCTGTGTGTGATATTTTTCAGTACTTGGCAGATCCAATGCCTTCCAACTCTCTAAAATATTCATGGCATACAGGCTTCTGAGGAGTTTCTAAGTGTTTCTCTTTGTTTCTTAATCTAAACCCATTTTACCAATTATAGTTTCCATTGCCCTCTACTGTGTCCACTTTGAGTTTGCAGTTGCTAAGTATCATGTTAACTAAGTTAAAAGCATCTTCTGAAGATCTTGATAGAATTTTTCTACTTCTTTATATGCTTCTCCAAGGACAATGAGACTTCCAGTTAACTCCAACTTTTTCATTCTTCTAGTTGTTCCATTTTATAATGAGATTATTAACTCCAAAAGACAGGAAGTGGGTAAAAGTAAAAACATTAAGTCTGTTTATTGCCATTACTTAAAATTTAAAGTATGCAAAACAATCACCACAATGAAGAGGCCAAAAGAGTTCAGTATGCACTTCTTCAGTAAATACTTGATCTTTTTGCCAAGAAGAGAGACATGACAACTAAGGGTAACATTGGTTTAGAGAAATAGCTTATTTACAAAATATTCCAAAGGGAAATTGCTAATAATACTGCCTCATGAAGCATTCCAAAAAATAGAAGAGAAAACTTCTTATTATGAAAGGGATAGTAAACATCTATAAAAGTAAGCAATAATGACCAAGAGACAGAATCAATAAACTCTTGAGGAGCCATTCAAGCAACTACCATCAATAGAGCAAGCCAGCCTAGCTAAAGCGAGGGCACCCTTAGGAAGATACAGAAGGGGTATCAAATGCCAGGCACAACAAACCATTATCACCGCTATCTCCCTTTGGATCCTGACAGAGACTGCTGAGGACCATGAACCCAAGTAACCCCAGATGAGATGAAACATTCCAATTGTTCCTACAGGTGCTAGAAAAACATCTAGAAAGGAAAGTTCTTGTCATCACAATCCATGGTACTAGAAAATGATTCAACACCTGAAACTGATATGGTTTTATGAATGGGAATGACACTGAAGAAGAGACATTGGCATCTGATTTGATGCTTTACTTTGAGGGCCATGGGGCTTTTCCATCTGGCTTGTAGCTGAGACCTTCCATTTGTGTTACCCCGATCATTAGAATGTGTGCTCCTTGAGAACAAGGACTGTCCTATTTTTCTATTTCTATTCATTGTGCTTTGCATATAGAAGTGTTTAAATAAATGCTTAGTTGATTCAAGAACTGTTTTACTGGATTAACTCAATTTCCTTTTTGTCAAGGTTATAGTACTGGTGGATAAGGTTATGTTTTACTTGTACTTTACCTGTATTTTAGCAAATACTTCACAAAAACCTCATTTTTCTTTAAATAGAGAGAGGCAGACTAGAGGATAGCTGGATTTGGATGAATAGCCAGACTCAAGAGTGGGCAGCAGTGCTTCAGTGTTGGCTGGATCTCAGTTATAGATGACCCAAATGGCAACATGACATGATAGGTATAAATGTTGCAGCTTAGCATGATTTGTACACGTGTAATAACATAAAAAGCATCACCAAAGACACATATGCCTGGGAAAAGAGGCTGGTATGTGGAGAGAGAGAGAGAGAAAACAGATGGATAGACCATGTGCTTTACCAGTACCTACAAAATATTAAAAGACCAAGAGCAGGTTGGGCTGATACTTTATGGAGGATTTATCAGACCAAGAATTGCACAGATAGGAAGGTATAAATCAGTCACAAAGTAGTGTCTATACTGAAGTTATATATATATATATATGTATACACATATTGATAACATAATGGCTTCATTAAAACACTGACATGTTATAATCTCTAGAATCATAATCACAACATTTTAGACGGGAAAAGCATATTCAAAATTTCTAATGCCAATCTCTTCATTTCACTGATAAGAAAACTGAAGCTCAGAGTTTGTGACTTGCCTAAGGTCACATAGGACCATCTGTATTTCTATGCACATTGTCATGTTAAGTGCACTTCAAATGATAGCTAGAAGAAGGTGCTTTTTAAAAGTATCTTCGTTTAGGAGGCAAATGCTTATAATCTATAGTATCTTTCCCCCCAATATGTCTTGTATATAGACTACTGTATGCCATACTTTAGTACATAGGGTAGCAGTTTGTTTTTATTCTGGAATTCCTCCCACCAAAGAACCATCTTTGCTGACTTGTTTCTCTTTTATTGGAGCTGTAAGTGATTAAGCTCCCCTTAGCCATCCAGGAGTGGCATTTAGGGTGCATTTACTGAGGCACACATGTCATCATTTGAAGATAGAATGGAAGTAGAGATGTCAGTCCCCACTGTTGTCATCCAAAATATCTGATTTGAGCTTTTTGTTTCTGATTTCTACTTGTCAAGCAGCATCAGGCTAGAGTCTCTCTGGCTTTCTTGGGGTGTTACTAACAACTAAAATCAAAATGTAAAGGAGCTCTATATGAGCACTGTCATGTCGCCTTACAGGGAACAGATGTCAAAAGGAAGGTATGCTAAACTTGAAGCAAGTCACAGGGATTGAACCTTCAGGTAGAGTGTGTGAAGATGGAAGGAAAGAAATGGAGCTGTGGCATGGGGGATTTCTGATGGGAAGGACAGACTCTTTCATTGATGTGCCAACAGAGAGAATTTTTGCTAGCAATATTCTGTGAGCAAAACACTTAAGAGAATGTATGTATACAATAGTTTAAAAAAACAGGGTTACTGACACAGATGCCAATTTGGTAGGGCATATGGAACATTTACACTTGCCTTTTTCTTTCTTGCTTGCTACAGCTGGTGCTGATTTAGTATGTGAAATTTTACTAGCAGGAGTGCTAATCAAGACAGAGATTCTGTAAGGATTTAGTCATTTATGTAGGGGAAAACTACAGGGATCATTAAAAAGTAGAAGATCATCTCATGGAGGAACATTATCATTATCGACCTCATTTTTAAACTAAACAGAGACAATGATACTGTAAGTGTTGCTTTAGCTGCAGAGGACGTCAGAATGCTTCCCCCTAGAATGCTTTCAAAGGATAGTACCCACAATAGAAAGTTCAGGTAGAGGAATGTTAAATATATTTAAACTTTGCAAGTGTGAGAGGAACATAGGGGCAAGCAATTTAGTGGCAGAGTTAAGTTTAATTTCTTTGTATTGCAATTCACCACGGTTGTTCCTTGGAAATCCCAACATATTTTAATGGTTTGAAAGATGTAAAGAAAAATTGAATTTTCCCCTATCTTACTCTAAGGATGTAAAAGGTAATTTATTTCCAGTTAAACTTGGGGGTGGGGGCAGGGAAATTATTGCAAGGTCCAAATTTACATTTAAAAAAATAACCTAAGATTTGCAGGAATTCAGAGCATGATTAAAAAAACTTTCACAAGGAGCGACAGAATCGTTGCTCTATATTAAATATGTTGTACAGGTGGCTTGGTAGTATGGGAGACCTGAACAACAGCAACCAGACATCTGCTGCTGGAGGAGACCTGCCACACAGCAGAAGTGGTGTTCTCAGTCCCCTGTGGAAGGGTGCCAGCTGCCTGGACCTTTAGCATCAATTATTGAAGAATCGAGAGCAGGGATTTAGAAGAAGCTTTCCATGGTCTTCTTTCCTCTAACTCTAAATATGGAGCCTTTAGATTATGGGAAGGACTTAGAGTGAAAGGTCAGTGTAGTATTATAAAGTGGGTGATAAAGTACTCTCAATTGTCTAGGCATGCACGCCCATGAAGTAAATACATTTATGCTAGCTTTAACCTTGGCTTCTTTGGAATGGTTTTTCAAATTCAACATAAGTGAATATACAAAAGCAGTTTTAATATTATAGATATTAAAGCCTGTTAATAAATCAAGAAGAAAGAGCAGAAAAGAAGCAGGGTACACTAGAGAGATGGTTTACTTAAGCTACAAAACTTTTTGTATTATCTTTACCTCTTTATAAATCTTTTCATTGGGAATATTTTATGACCTAAGCATAGCCTTTCTTTCATATAGTCATTTTTTTCATTTTTTCATTTTTTTTCAAATAAGGCCTATTGTGCCCCGTACTTAGAAGGCCTAGCTTTTGCCCCCAAGTCCAATAGCTCTTTAGCTCTCAACTTCTGCTGGATAAAAAATACTTGCATTACCCATCCTCATAGGGATTAAAGGAAAAAATATGTAAAAGGCTTTGAAGCCATATAGCACTACATAAATGTGAATTATCTAGGATTAAACCATTAACCAGTCAAAAAACATTTATGGAGTATCTGCAATGTGCCAGGCTCTATACTAAGCTCTGGAAATAGAAGAATGGGTAAAAGACACTCCCTGCTCTCAAGGATCTCACAATCTAATGGAAAGAGAGCAAGTGTACAGATATGTCCAAGGAAACGAGGAGGTAGGAAAGGCTTCTGGTATAAGGAGGGAGTTTAGTTAGGCCTTAAAGGATGGTGGTTTGTACTGTAGCCACGACCAATTGAGCCACACTATTAATATCAAAAACACTGAGGCTGTATTTTAAAATTTGTAAAAAAGAAAGGAAAATGGGTCAGGTGCTTTATGGAGGCCTTGTATATGAAAACAATGGTTATTTTTTCTTCCTATTTTCTTTCCAATTTAAGAATTCTCTTGTCATTCCAAATCCTTTGAGGTTGATGAGTATATGAGTTGTCTCAGCTCTGTCAGTGAGTTAGGTTTTAGGCAATTTGTTAGGGAGCACTGGATTAGAACTAGAGTAGAAGTAGGGAGGGAAATTATGTAGTGGGTATGAACCTCACGAAGGAGGACAAAACAAATCTATCCATGTGGTCTGGGGCCACATCTTCAAAGATGTGATGGTCCTAATCAGGAACAACATGGCAATTTTACAACAACAGGCAATGTTAACCATTGCAACCCAGTTATAAGAATTACTTTAGGTAAAGAAACCAGGATAATAATAATAAACTGGCATTTATATAGTTCTTTAAAGTTTGCAAAGCATTCCAGGGGTGTGGGTTGGAAGAAAAGGAAAAAAGGGCAGAAAAAGGGAGTAGTTGTCCTATTTTCTGGGATCTCATGTCCAGAATTAAAGGATGGGAAAGCAAACTCTAGAAGCGTTTAAACACCAACAGCCTTATCAGATGAAATCCCCTGGCTAATGAACCAGAGTTGGTTGAATAGCCAAGCTAAAAGAGTGGATCAGCTGATTCATATGACAAAATTAGGCCTAAGTGGGCAGTCAGGAAGGAAGAGGGAGCTAAGAAAGCTAAGTTCCCTAAAGTAGAAGGACCAAGATTGATTGATTGACTTGTCATTTCCTCTTTTAATTGTTAATGTGACTCTTTGCCTTCATTTTCCTCCTGTGCATACAGGATTTGTTGTTATTGTGAAAGCCCACAACGTTTGGAAAGGATTAGATGGTATGACCAGGGAAGAGTGCCAGGGAAAAAGAAAAGTCTGTGTTCTTTCACTGTAAACTAAACTGGATGAAGGAAAACCTTTGCTTCTTTTACTTCATCTTGAATTTCAGGCTATACCTACCTTTACTATAGAAAGATTAAACTGCTACCTGAATGCAGTTTGCTATTTAAAAAACAAAAAACAAAAATCAACTGATTTATTTAAAGGGCAAATAGCGCAATAGAAAGGATGCTGGATCCTGCCTTTCCACTTGCTTTAGATGTGGACCCTGGGTAAATCACTCAACCTCTTTGAGCTTCAGTTTCTTCCTATATAAAATGAAGGATTCAGACTCTGTCATCAATACGATCCCTTCCAGTGCTAGATCTGTGATCCTAGGAACCCAATTTAGAGAAAAGAAGTGCAGGGAGCTTCAAACATGTCAGTCACATCTAGGGACTACTGGGGTAAGAAGAAGGCAGTGTAAGGTAGTTAGATTTTTTTTTTCAAAGTATATTTTTCACTTACAAACAAGGGATCATTTTACTGATATGATATTACTTTTAGAAATGAAATAATAATTAAGGAAAAGGACAGATAGTTCACAGGGAATTAGATTTTTTTTAAACATCTCTTTTTTGTGAGGGAGCTTAATGAAAACTGCAAAAAAGGAAAAAAAAGCAATTGTTGAGGAAAAAAAAGCAAATATGTTTAAAGATTTTTGTCTAGGTAATATTTTCTTTTAAAAAAAGCTGAGATGTTTAAATTTCAGTGCTCTACAAGGACTTAACAGTGTTTTCCTCTAGTAATTCAAATAAACCATATTTACTTTTAGAAATACACCATATTTTTTCATAGCTGCTTCTATTGAATAATGTTTGAGGATGTTGTTATTAAGTTGGCTATTCAAATAGAAAATATCTCTTGCATTAATGCCCAGATGCTCACAAAAGTTAACTTAAAGATATTGGGAAGATTTTGTTTACTAACAATTTGAGTTAGATTTGTTCACAGGATTCAGTAAAATCACCTGACCTTTGGCTTTAGTCATTTTCGCATATTCAAGAACTCTCATGAAGCAGAATAAAAATAACTCCCAAAGATATTAGGAAAAAAGCACCTTAGTTTTTCAAAACACTCCAGGTTAGTCAGTTGATAACAATAGGGATCATGTGGAAGCTGTTGAAGGTGACAGCAAGTATATGATATTTCAACTGTCAAACTCAATTTTCTTCTTATTTTTATATGCCCTGATGTCATTGCTTGCTATGGTCATCTGTGTTATGTAGCATATTATGTGTATATACATATATTATGCATAATATATATTATATAACATACTGTGCATATATATCACTTCTCAATCTTTAAAGCATTATGTTTGCATATATGCATATAAATATCTATCTATCTATCTATCTTTACTATCACTTAATTAAATTTGACAAGTATTCATTAAGCTATCATGTGGAAGCCGGTGTACTAGGAATAGTGATATATGAAGACAAAATATTAACAGCCCCTTCCCTCAAGGTGCTTACATTTTGCTGGGAGTATGCAGCATTTACAAAAATAATTTGAGGGAGGGAAAGATCATTAACACCTAGGGAGGCTGAGAAAGACTTCCTCTAGAAAGTGACACCTGAATTTAGCCTTATCTATTTCCTGTGGCAATGAATAAAAATTCAACCTTTCAATTCTATAGAATAATGTAATGTTAAGGCTAGAAGTGACCATAGAGATATTTTAACAAGGGTTCTTCATCTAGGGCCTGTAAAACTGTTTTAAAATATATTTTGAGAACTATTTCAATGGAACTCATTTCCTTTATAATTATATTTTATTTTATGCATTTAAAAACATCATTCTGAGAAGAAAAGGAAATAAGCAGTTATTAAGTCTTTACTCTATTTTAGGTACTGTGACAAGTGCTAACGATATAAGCGAAAAAAGCAGTCCCTGCCCTGCCCTGCCCTCAAGATGCTCACATTCTAATATTCTGAGGAATCCATAGGTTTCACTAGACTGCCAAAGGGCTCCATGATACACATAGAAATAAGGGTAAGAACCTCTGATTTAGTACATCTACCTCATTTTGCAGATCAGAAGGCACTCTGAAGGAGATGAAGTGATTTCCACGAAGTTGCACGCACCTATATTTATATCTGTTCATATCCATTTAGTAGCGTTGGTCAGAAAAATCTTCATATTGGATAAACTTTATTTCTTTGATTCTTGTTTCCCATTTACCTTATACAGCTGTGTCAACCTGATCAAATTCTATGCACAGAGAATCATGTAAATGGAAGGATTTTATTTTTACTTTATTTCTGTATACATAGAGGAGAGACATTGACCTTTGTCATCTTTATTTGAGACTATATGTACACCCTCCCACCAGTGAACAATAAGGTATCCTCGGTGGCCGGACTGCTGCCCACACCTGACCTATGATTTTTGTGTTATCATTGTAGCAACTTTGGCCATGTTGCAGTTTTTCTGCTACCATTAACTTCTGGCAGCTGAGCTCACCTTAGGTGAAGAGCTGGAAGGGACCTGAGAGGTAATAGTCTCGAGACCCATAAAAGTGAAGTTACTTGTCTGTGGATACACAGGCATGTAAGATAACAGAGCTAAGATTGGGGCCAGCTTCTCAGACTCTGAATCTTGTACTCTTTCCATCACACCATGTTGCCTCCCCTCCTTTTGTGGCAGGTGGTGCTTGGATTATGCTCGTAAGGGACTTAGGGGTGCCAAGAGGTAGAGGTCAAGAGGGAGAAGGGCAGCCTGTGTCAAGGGTTTGGGGAATAGCAAGTACACTCATTTTCTGACCACGGAATTTCCCTGCTTGATCCATTTCAACGGCACTTTTCTACCTCTAACATAAAACATAAGCTCCTTTATTCTTTTTACGGGGTCTGCTGGGTGGGGCAGTGGATAGAGTGCTGGGGAATGGAGTTAGGAAGATCTGAGTTATAATCTGGCCTTAGATACTTACTAACTGTGTGACTCTGGGCAAATTATTTAACCTGTTTGCCTCAGTTCCCTCATCTGTAAAGTGGGAGTAATAATAACATCTCTCTCCTCAGGTTGTTTTGAATATCAAATGAGTAATAATTGTGAAGCTCTTAGTGTAGTGCCTGCCACATAGTAAGTCCTATTTAAATATTATTATTATTTTTGCCCTCTACAACCTGATCACAACCTGTCTTTCCAGTCTCTTTGAATGTTTCTCCTCTTCCCCCTGCTCTATAATCCAGCCCAACTAGCTTTCTCTCTGTTCCTCACATTCAAGAATACATTTCCAGTCTTGGTGGCTTTTTATAGTGGACATTCCACATGCTTGGAATGATCTCCTTCCTTATCCCAGTTTCATAGAGTTCTTTTCTTCCTTTAAGGCAGTGGTTCTCCACCTTCCTAATGCCGCAACCCTTGAATACTCATATGTGGGTGTATCTGCATGTGGGTGGACCCACCTGGAGATGGATAGAGCAGCAGAGTCTCGATTACTAAGACCATCGGAAATATGTGTTTTCTGATGGTCTTGGGTGACCCCTGTGAAAAGGTCATTTGACCCCCAAAGAGGTCATGACCCATGGGTTGAGAACCGCTGCTTTAAGGCATGGCTTTATGAAGGCTTCCCTCATCCTCACAGTTAAGAATATGCTTTCACTTTACCTCCTAATTTCTTTGATTTCTTTTAAGACTTAGCCCAAATATGACCTTCTGCAGAAGTCTTTCTGGGTCCCCTCCTCCCAGCTGCTAATGCTTTCCTCTTTCAGATCATCTTCAAAGATTCTTTATATTTCCTCTATGTGCTTAATTACTTAACTGTTATCTCCCACATTAGAATGTACATTCCACTCCATATATGTGTGTATCTCTATGTTTATATCTATATTCATATCCATATCCATATCTATAGAGATAAATAGGACCTCCTTTCTTTGTATGCTTTGCCCAGGGCTTAGCATAGCGCCTGCTCCATTCCAAGTGCCTAATAAATGTTTGTTGATTGACTTAAGAGTTGGGATTGTTTCATTCTTTGACTTCTATCACCAGTGCTTGGCACACAGTAGGTGTTAATGAATGCTTATTGCTTGATTGAGTCATTTGTTTGAAATGAAGAGTGTTAATTGGAGGAATATGAAATTATCCTTGGAAGATGGCCTGGAGCCAGATTGTGAAGACTTTTAGAGTTTAATTCTTTACTGAGGAGGATATAAGAATGATATAGTGTTCCAGGGGGGAACTGGGATTCAGTATGGGAAATGTAGGAAATAGAAAGTAGAAGCTATGTGTACAATAGTCTCTGAGGTATGCTCACAGAAATGTGTATACCACCAAATGGAATAAGAATAATTCAACCACATAGGAGTTATTGTTGATTCTATAGACTTAATTTTATCCCAGAATTATCTTGATGAGATAGAAAGATAGAAAGAGTAGTGGATTTAGAGTCTGAAGACCTGAATTTAAATTCTGGGTCAATAACCTTTGTGACCTGAGACAAGACACCATTTCGCTAGTCTCCAATTTCCATAAATCTGAAGGTCTTTATAAACAATGTTACTCTATTTTGACATGACCAAAAGAAAGTAATTTCAATTTTGGGGGGGCCTACTTTTTTGATCTGTGAAACGATGTGATTGGGCTAAAATATTTAAGATCTCTTCTATCGTTAACATGTTATGATTCTATAAAATTCAGCCTTTCAATTTTTGTAAAACCATAGAATGTGAGAAACTATTCTGTTTGGTAGATGAGGTAACTGAGGCCAAGAGAGGTTGGGACCCACCCAGGGTCACACTGATAGAGAAGAGTAGAGCCGAGATTCAAATTTGGATCCACTGGTGCTTCCATTATGTTAGACTATAGCTCAGTTTTTCTTTCATCTTTCACCTGAGGTGGTTGGAGTGGATGGTCTCTTAGGTCCCTTCCTACCTTAATTTCTATGAGGTAGGCAAGGTTGCCAAGTTAGTGTATGTATAAAATGGTAGCCTTTGTGAGAAAATATGTGTGCATGGTGCCTGAGTTGTTTCTGTTGTGAATGGCTGCCTTCAGAACAACTTCTGTATTGAAAATACGTAAGGAGTGAAATGTAAGATCTGAGGAAATGTTGCCCATTTTTTCGGGGCCAGGAAAATCCTGACAGCACTCCAGGAAGAAATCACTTGCCAAAACATCAGCTTGAACAAGTGGTTCCATCCAGCTCAATTGTAACGCCACATAATTTATGCTGGAGTGGCTTTTGGAACAGCAGAGAATGGCATGTGCCCATATTGGGGAGCATAAGATTGGAAATGTTGGTATTACCCTCATCTTCACTTCAAAGACTCTATTGCCTCAGACGTTGGAAGCTATCAGGTAAGAATTCATCAGTGTAATGATACTTTGTTATTGAGAAAAAAATGCAGGAAATTTAAAGAAAAATCCCACTTTTTGTCTTATTTTCTTCTAATGTCCATAGTCCTCATACCATGAACAGAGGATAATTTGTTAATGTTCATTTTTCAAACATGTATTAAGCATCTATTATTTCTGAGATATATTTATTAGGCACCTAGGGGCAGCTAGGTGGTGCAGTGGATAAAGCTCTGGGGTTCGAGTCAGGAAGACATTAGTTTGAACCCAGTCTCAGATATTTTACCAGCTGTGTGACCTTGGGCAAATCACTCAACCCTGCTTGCGTCAGTTCTCTCATCTGTAAAATGGACTGGAGAAAGAGAACGGCCAGCCGTTCTAGTACTTTTGCCAGGAAAACCCCAAATGGGATCACAAAGAGCTGTAAAACAAAGGAACAACAAAGTTATTGTGAATATTTTTCTGTCTGTTCTACTTACTTCACTTTGTATTAGTTCACTTGTCTTCTCATGCTTCTCTGAACCCTTCACACTTGGGTGTTCCTGTGTGTGTGTCTGTGTTTTTATGGTGAAAAAATTGTTCTATTACATTCATAATTTGATTGGCCACTTTCTAAACAATTTATTTTCAAAATTCTCTTACATGTGTACCTCTTTGAATTAAAACATACATCATTGAGAGACAGATTGGGTGGGAACTCTGTAGGTTTAGAAAGGAAAAAAATGTTCAATGTTATTTAATTGTCAATGATGGGGTAACACTAATGTGAAATTAATTGTCTGAGTACCAAATAAATTGTTCTAAGTTCTCCAAGTTTGGGATAGTTTAATCTTATTATGATTTTTCTCAGTCCTAAAAATTTCATATCTGTGATAAATTTAATCACCACCTTCCTCATCATAACTCACAGAAGCACCAGTTATTCATTTCAAGATCAACAGAAGACAGTTATTGCCTTAAAGGAAAATTCTTATGAGGGCTGCACGTGTTCTAATAGGATTTACATTGTCTAGGGTTAAAGGATTCAATACTCAAAAGATTCTGTCGTTTAGATCTGTGTCATAGACAAGAATCTCAGAGTAGCCTTAGACAAATTACTTAGCACCCAGGTTTTTCCCCAGTGCATTCTGGTCTGTAAAGTAAGGTTGATAATATCTCTCAGGCAATTTTATGTTGTCAGGCAAGGTTATTATTTACCTATATCCTTCAATATAAGCTTTTTAGACTAAATAGATTTCTATAATTATGTTAATGTTACTTGAAAATGAAGTTCAGTTAAATATTTTTAAAGCTTTTAATATGTCAAAGGGAAAGGGAAGTGAACATTACTTTGATTCTGGTTGCCCAAATGTTGTCTTATTCCTTTCATTTTTATCCATGAAAGAGTGGAGCAAACTCTGTTCTTCCAGATATTAATGAAAGATAGAATAGTGATTGGGTGATCCAACTGTGGAAATCCTAGCTAGAATAGAGATCTTAGTGCTGATGGTCCCTGTAAAAACTACCTTGAATTTCCAAAGATAGCTGCCATATCAACATTCTGTACCGATATTCTTGTGGAAGCTAGATCAGCTGCGAAAAAGGAAGTCCTTGCATTCCTTAAGAAAAAAAAATAAAATAAACTACCTAGAAAATTTGTCAGGTGGAGCATTGATTTCACCATTCTTACTTTGAACTAAGACACTCAGCAAAACTGGCAATCAACAATTATCAGTTAATGAGTGAGATACTCAAGTGCTCTGCTTTCCAATGACAAAAACTTGTGTTCTGGCTGACTAGATGGAAATGTTGCTTTTAATATATCAGTTCAACAGTTAACTGATATACTTTGGGTTTCACTGTAGAAAGTGTTAGATGCCAGCATTTATCTTAAAAGACCTGGGAGGAGAATCCATTATAAAAGGAGCAAGAAACCATCTAGAGTTGAATTTGGAATCTCTTTCTCCTCTCAGAAAGCCTTTTATCTCCTTTTCCATCTATGTACCCTTTTTCTTCTTCTGTGCTACGGCTGTGCTGAATGCTAATACTATAATGCAATCTACAACATTCAATGTATTTGCCGTGGATTCCAAGAGTTTGCTATAGATGCTGAAGTCTTGAGGAAATTTTTCCTAACTTAATTGCATGGAGTATTTTGGTAACATCTATGGATTCTGGACACTAATTGTTTGTAAAGAAACACTGGATTCATAATTTGATGGTCTGTAGGTTTCTCAGCTGTTTCTCTCTATGAAAAATAGGTAATGGAATATTTTGCACGTGACAAGTCCATATTTTATAGACAGCACATCAGTGTTGTGTAAATTTTATGAACAACTTCTATTATCTTTGAAACCACAGAAGCAACAAACAGTTATAATTATAGCCTGAAGAAGCTATAGTGTTTCAAATCTGCCTACAGTAGTGGTATTACAAGGAAAATGTTCTGTGTGCCTGCAGCTCTCACTGTGCTTAGTGACATCACAATTATACTACACTTTAACTGAAACTTCTGTCCTTAAACAGAAACAGCTTGTCTAAAACCTGAGGTTATTTTTTTTTATCCTTCAAAATTCTTTGATTCTTTACCAAATAAAAGGGGTAGAAATGGTAAATACTGTAGCTTACTCTCTTCTTTGTTACTATGTGGCTGCCTGTGCGATTAGTAAGTTATAGGTACTCTCTGGAGTGCCACATGGGGAATGAATGTACATTATTTAAAATTTCTTTATGTGCATCTGCTACTTGTCAACTCATGATCTTCTGATCCTTGAAGATTTGACAACCCTGTGATTTGCTATAATGGAATTACTGAAAAGTTATCAACAAAGGCATTGCTACGCAAGAATGCAAAGTAAGTCCTCAGATGTTTAGAGGAAAATCAACTTCAAAAGGGAATGAGAGATCTCAGAGAAATACCTGCCTCTTGCACATTTTGGGTTTGGGGTGCAGCTCTGTATGGTTTTCATTGTGACCAGTGTGAATGGACCTATATAACTCAGCTTAACTTTTTTTTTTAACTTGCTATTTATTTTCTCCTAGTTATTCATGAACAATTCACTTGATTTTCTTCAGGAGTGGAATGCATCTCAGTGGACACAACAAGCTGTTTTGTTGGCTTTAAAAAATATCTGATTTTAAAATAAGAAAGCTATTTTAGGTCTACACTTAAGAAAGCTTGAACCATCATTGTGCACCTAGCAAGTAACTTTATAAAAAGCACAATTTCCAGTGAGGACTATAGGCATGTGTTAAAAAAAAAAAAAAGGAATATTTGAATGTTTTAAGTTTTTTCAGTAAGCACATAATTGTTTCTTTTAAACTCTTTAGACATGAGTTGGGTACAGAATTGAACAGGTAGGAAGGAGATAATGGGCTAGATTGCCTATGGGAAATTGTAGAGCTTTAATTACCACTAACTTTTCTGTAAAATGAAGGCTCATTTAAAAAATACCAATATTTTGCCCATGTTGCACGGCTGTTAATCACAGAATACTTCATTATCCACAGAATAAGAACTGAGTATAACTCAACAGATCAGCTCATAGTAGATGTGAGCAGTCTGTATAACACAAATATTAAGGGAGAGAATATTTTCCCTCCCTCCCCTGAAAACTCTGGTTTGAATATACCCCTTATGTTGAACTGAACTCTTCTAATTACTTCAGGACATTTTGGCTCAGTGATGAAGGATTTTGGAATGGCAAAGCAATTCCTTCATCTTCTTCCTCCTGATTCCCTCATATTAGGGGTGTGTGTGTGTGTGTGTGTGTGTGTGTGTGTGTGTGTGTGTGTGTGTATGGTGGGGCGGGGGAGCGGGGGGAAGGGTGAAGGGAAGACACAGGGTTCAACAGGTGACCCCACCCTGTGGTAAACTTGAGCAGTATGGACAAGCATTGTATAGGATGGGAAGATATGAGTTTGTATTGTTGGAGTGAAATATTCATGCTATGTTAGATCAATGTGAGGAAAAACATTTCAAACATAATCCCGTAGAATTTTCCTTTATTTGCCACTGTAAATTGAATGTTAGATTCACTAAATATTTGAATTTATTTTATAAACATTTTTCCTGAATGATCTTTACTGCCATAATTGTAACTGAAACTATTTATTTATTTTTGCTTTTTGAAGGGGGAAAGGCAGGGCAATTGGGGTTAAGTGACTTGCCCAAGGTCATACAGCTAGTACATGTGTCAAGTGTCTGAGTCAGGATTTGAACTCAGGTCCTCCTGACTTCAGGGCCAGTACTCTATTCACTGTGCCAGCTAGCCGCCTCTGAAACTATTTAAAAATATAATTAATCATGTTTATTGCAACTCATGTTTATGGGAAGAAGATTGGTTTATCAGATACAGTATCTTCTACATGAGCACACACACACACACACACACACACACACATATATATATATATACATATAGCTAAAATCTTGTTAGATATCTGATCTATTAGTTACATGTACACATGTAACTAATTTTTTGTAATATAGTTGCACATTTTATGTTCTTGTGTTTGACCACTTTTGTGGGCTTTATTGACACGTAATATACCTAAAACTATAGAACTATGGCTCAGCATCCTCAATTAAAGTAGAACAGGGCAGGAAAGGATATTTTATTTCGTATTATTGGAACAATTGTATTATGTCTGTGTTTTCTTACTGGGCCTTTGGAAGAAAGAGTTGAAGGAGACTTTATTGTTAATCTCTAAAAACTTGTTAAATATATTTTGACCTAAGGGGTTCAGAAAGATCGGGGTTTTTTCCTTTAAGAGTTAGTCTTGTTGTTGTTGTTCTTCCTTCATTCTCAAGGAGAACCAAGAGTTAGTAAACTGAGAAAGTAAAACCAGAGCAGTGGGAACAGGGGGAAAGCCTATTTAATGTTAGTATGCCTTAAGGAAAAAAATAAACACAAGAGTCTTGACTCCTGGAAGGGGGCATGATTGGATCTCTCTGAATCTGTCAGAGAATTCAGAATTAACGCTTTTCAAATTTCAGATAATGTTTTCATGACTTCTGTTTGAAAGTTCAGTGTTATCTTTAATAGACATAATTTTTGCTTAACTTAGATCTGGACAAATAGATAAGCCACAGGTATTAAAAAAAAGCTCTGATTTTTCTTTTTTTTAGGAACAGGTGAAAGTTACTTTAAGAAATGGGTTTCCTTGGGGCAGCTAGGTGGTGCAGTGAATAGAGCACTGGTCCCGGAGTCAGGAGGACCTGAATTCAAATCCAGCCTCAGACACTTAACACTTACTAGCCATGTGACCTCGGGCAAGTCACTTAACCCCAACTGCCCCTATGAAAAGCAAAAAAAAAAAAAGTTCCATGTAATGTATAATCCCCTCAGCAAGAAGTTTGCAGCATTGATTGAACTCTCAGACTCAAATGGCCTCCATGATTCCTTAAGCTTGAGCACGGTCTTTCCTGCCCTAGATTCTAGCCTATTACTTAAAGGCAGGTATGGGGAGGGAGGCACCTTAGATATAGGCTGAAGTGGCTCATAGGAGTTGGGCAGAGCATTTACCAGGGTGGTTTTGCTGACAAAGAGGTGATAATTTTTGCTGTTATATACTCAGGTATGGACAGAAATGGTAGTGAATTTATTGTTTGCTTTATCAGATACGAGCCTCAACTTTGTCCCTTTGTAACCTTAATGGGTATATACTTGCTATTAGAACTGGAGTCAGAAGGTACCTCCGATGCTTTGTAGCCATGTGATCGGGGCAAGTCACTTTATCTTTCTGAGCCTCAGTTTCCTCATCCGTAAAATGATCCTAATATCTGTGCTTCTATTTATTAACAAAGTTCTCGTGGGGATCAAGTGGGATAATACTTGTAAAATGATTTGCTGATCCTAAGGGACTGTATAAATGATAGTAGTCATTCTGAGTTCTCAAAGGTAATGGCTAGTGGCTCTAAGATAGCACTTTGGATTTTATGTATCTATGACTTCCCTTCTTCATCTGAATTCACCTCTTTCAAATATTCTTAAGTTATTATTTCCATTATTCTAGTGTGAATCTTTATCTGTCTATGCAACACATCCTGGTAAAGTGACCCAAAGTAAATATCATTAATAGAACGGAAGGGAGATTTCCCAATGTGGCAGTCACATCCCATTGAACATTTAGACAAACTTACGTTTGTTTAATGTGTAAAAGGGGTGTACCAGGGTGTGCTATAACTCTGCCTCAATAATTAGAGAGTGCCTGGAATTCATGACTGAATGAATCAATTAGAAGTATGAACTAGGTGTGAAGGTGGCCTAGATATCTCTATTGAATTAATCAATCAAAGGCATTAAATTAAGTTCAGGCTATGTAGTTAATCAAGTGGGAAGGATGCTTGTGATCATAGATGAGATGAAATGAAATATGCAGGAAATGTATTGGGACTGGCCTATGTCCCATGACCCATGACTGGATGACTCATAGGTCTACTGTAAAAAAGCAAGCTACTTCTGAACTTGGAAATTGCAAGGGTGAACCAGGAAAGAGCAGTTCCAGCCAAGTTCCTGAGAGAGCTGCTTGTGTGGGGGAGAAGGAGAGCTTCAGTTTCTTCCCAGTCTCCCACTGAACAGAGGGGAATACATTGCAAACTTTGAGAGGTCTGGAATTCTCATCAATGTCTTAGTAGTGGCACCAGAATGTTAGGATTGGCATCAGTGTTTGCAATGGGATGTGAGAAAAACACAAAACAAAACTAGACATGATGAGGAAAGGCAGTTTCAGGGTTCTACAAGGAGTCCTACAGAAGACTATAGTGTATCTGTGAAGCACTTTTGAAGACTCCACAAAAGGCAAAATGAGCTCCCAGTAACTAGGAGCTATGAATCACCCCTTTGCTATATATGCTTGCTGAGCTTGAGCCCACTTTCCCCAGGATTTTGCATGTCTTTGTGGGAGACTATGTCATCAATCTTTTGGGAGACATTTTGTATCAACTGTTCTTACCATACCATTTTAGGAAAACCCCTGTCTAAAAGATAATTGTCTTTCTGGCTAATCGCTCTTAATTTATTATCATGAGTAGACATCATGCTGTTGGGGCCTTGTGAAAGTTAGTTCTAGAAAAACACTGAATCCCTTAGGGTTTACCCCTAGTAACTCAGGGGTATCTATAGTAGTCACCTTCTGAAAATCCAACCTTTGGTGACTGGAAGTTGGGATAGTAATCTCAGAACATGTGCTACAAATGAATGAGGTAATTTTAAAAAGTTTATTAAAGAAACAAGGATTGCCTTGTTTTAACTTTTTTTATTCTAATCTACAAGTATAGGGAAGAGAAATTCTCATATTGACATATTTTGTGAGGCTGTTTCCCACCTCTACTTTTTCATGTGTAGCTTGGTTGCTGTCCTTTGTTCTTGAAGAGGACCAAAATACCATCACTATGATAGACTCAAGTTTCAGTGTGTCAGACTGTGGTTGATTAGACTAATACAAGCTTGGAATGTTCTACCACAGGTGTAGCTTGAAAGGAGGCAGAATAGGAATCACTAGCTTCTTTTGTCCCTACCATTCTTCAAGGGAGACTTTAGATCCTCCCAAGAATGGAAGCAGGAGGGCAGCTGCCAGAGGCCACCACTCTGCTCTCCTTAAAGAGAGGAAATGCTGGGCTAGAATTATATCTATCTGTTGCACTAAACAAGTTAGTCTAGAAGGTGTTTTTTTTTCCAAGCTAAACATCTGATTCCTTTTCATTAATAGGGAAAGAAGACCTAAGCCTTATATCTAAATAAGAAAATTGACTCCATTCCTACCAAAATACTAGTTCCACAGTAAACATACCTCACCAATAGGAAAGAAATCCATTTATCCAGGTAAAAGGTAAGACAGAAGTTGGAGAAAATAGACACAGAAGGATATATGCTAGATAATGGAAAATGAAGGAGTTCTCCCATTGGGAAATAGAAAACTCAGTTCAACCAAGAGAGATCCCAGACATCACCCAATGGGACAGTCCCCAAAGTCTGGTGTAGAGCGAGCTGTGGATAGGGACATGATGGACACTGCAAACTCCTTCTGTCAGCTTCTTTTCAGAGTCTTATCCTCCCTTTAACAACCTGAAGAGTAGTTGGTCATTGTTCATCTTCTCTCTTAAAGCTAGGAACCAGAAGTGTCCAAAGTTATTTAGAGCTTGAAAACAATGAACCTCTCCTAGCTTACACTCTTGCCTGTTCCACACTACCCCTCATTCAGATACAGGTCATTGATCTCCACCATTAAGAAGAAAGTCCCATACCAATAGGCTTTGGGACTCGAGTTACTAAAAGGACTTTAAAAAAATAGCAAAGCATTTCCCATACAACAGCCCTGTGAAAGTGGGTGTTCTAGGTCTTATTCCCACTTATAGAATGGAGGAATTTGGGGCTCAGACTGAGAAGAGTTTCCCAAGGTCACATAGCTGCCATGTGTCAGACCAAGAATTCAAACCCAAGTCTCCTGACTCCAAGTTAAACCCTCTTTACATGAAACTGCGTCTTACCTCTTATGTTATCTAAAGATTTATATCACTATTCAGAATGAAGAGAGCCCAACATTTTCTCAGAGGTAAGTCTTACAGCTTCTAGGAAAAGTGGTCTAACCATAACAATTAGGACTGAGTATTTTAAAGTTTTATCTCTCATTTTTCAAATTAAAAAAATATGGAATCATCAAAGCAAACAAACATAAACCATCTGTCATTAATAACATTTTGGCAGATTTCCTCCTATGCATTATATTTCTTTCACCAAATACTTTTTTTTCCATGTTGAAAATTATTCTCAATATTAGTTGTGATCTTGAGCTATTTTTTGGAGAGCATTTTGTTGCCCAAAGATATATTCCTATACTTGACATGTAGTAATAATAAAAAATGAGTCAAGCTTCTTTTAAAGGAGGAAGTTTAAGTGAGAAGTGAGAGGGTAGAAAGATTCATTCTGGGAAGGAGAAGAATGACATGTGGGATGACTTGGAAGTGGAGCAGAAAAAGATGTGAATGGGGACAGGAAATGCCCTGCACATAAATAAAAATATTTGTATAAAAATAAATATAACATCATTTCTCTGTGAATGATTTCTCATGTGGAGAGAAGGCAAAGTTGTTGTTGTTGTTGTTGCTTTTAACCACAATCCATATGGTAGTCAAAACTCTTAACAGAGTAACCTTAAAAACAAGAAGGGGACAAACCTATGAAACCTTTATATTGCTGACTTCCAATTCCTTGTCAGCTCTTGGTCTTGTAAATAATCGTTTTCAAATGCAATCTTTTCACAATACTCTATTAAAATGATCTCTGGAATTATGTCTAAATAACATTGATGAAGATCTCTAAAAAAAACAAAACAAAACAAAACAAAATAATGGTAGTATGTGCATAATTGTATCCCTAACCTGTTTTTGTTTATTTCTTTAAAGCTTACCTTTTGAACAAAATATACGCCAGTGTTTTCATTCTTGATTCCGTTCTCAAACCACTTCCTTTCTCTTTGTTCTTTTATGACAGTATAAATATTTTTATATAGTGTCATAAGTGGATTGGCCTATTCCTTTCCAAACCCTGCAGCATCATATCACACAATAGGCAGAGGTACTGATTACGCCTCAGATAATGTAGTTGTTAATGATCAAGTTGATGTTAAAAGCCATCGCTAATCATTGACATAATTCTTAGAACATTATACTGTAGAAGTGCACCTTTTGTGTGGCAACAGAATGACAAAATTGAAATGTTAAAAGTTGAGTGTCTGAATAATAGACTGTGAAATCATTTAGACAAGAGCATTGTTGCTGCCATTGTAAAAGGACTAGAGAGTGACAGAATGAGACAAAAACAAAACGGAGAAACACCACAATGTCTCCCCTTTCAGGTTTGAAGGGAGATGTAAGGTAAAGAGGATTCCTATTTGTCTATTTCCTCTCTCTCTTCTTGGAGGGTCTTCGCCTAACAAGAGAGCACCCTCCTCTGGCAGCTTGCCAAAACACGAAAGCCTGTCTCATCTTCAGATTGGCAAGAGCACAGCGAGCAGTGTGGGGAAGGGGGATGGTGACAGGGCCCTGGCTGGAAGGCTTGGCCCCACTGCAGTTTTGACTGAGAAGAAGCGATCCTTCACTGGTTAGACATGGCTTCTTTCTCCATGCACTTGGGACAGGTCTTGGAGGTCAAAAGGCCTGAGAGTGGGAAAGAGCTATCACAAGACCACTTAACAGAGGTATCTTTTGCCAACAAATTTGTCAGCTTACTTCGGTGCTTCAGAAAGACAGCTTTGTTGTGTCATATTGGATTATAGACTTAGAACTGGAAGCTTTTTTAGAGGTAGGTCATCTAACCCAAATTGCTGATCTTATATAGGAAGAAACTAAGGCTGAGAGGATCCCAAGGTCCGGCAAGGAATAAATAAGAGTCAGAATTCAAACCCAGGTCCTTGGACTCCAGTATTCTTTCCACTGTACTATATTGCGTTTCAAAATGTTGCTCTTGTTAGACTATTAGTTTCTGTTACTAATGATTGATCTGGATGCAGGAACTAGTAAGGAATATGACAGAGAGACAGGGAAGGTTGGTTGGGGGTGGGAGATAGTATTAGGGAAGAGAAGAAAGACGTTTGCCTGGTTAGCTAACTTGGATTGGATTTGCTCAGGTTAATGGGGCCCAAATCATACATTTAATCTGGGCATGTTGAGTCTGGGGAAGAGAAGGTACAGAGAAAGGACATGATCATTTTCTTTAAGTACTTGAAGGGCCTTCATGTGGAAGAGAAATTAGTCTTGATTTGTTGGTCACAGCAGAACAAGCAATAGTAAGAAGTTGCAAAAAAGCAAATTTAGGCTTGATTTCAGGAAAATGTTTTTAGTTGTTAGAGCTATCCGGAAACCAGATGGGCTACATCCCTTCAAGGCTTTACTCAAGTATCACCTCATTCGAGTGGCGATTTACCCTACTAGCTAGGACCTAGGTGTTAGTGTTGCCTCCATGATTGTAAATTCATTATGTACATATCCTATATTTACTTGTTTGTGAACTTGTATAGTTCTGCTGCCACATATTGTCATTCTTCCTTCACAACCACTTTCATATATATCCTCTTATCTGCACTCACAAAGCCACCAACCTATTGCCTGGAATTTTGCAATAACTTTCTGACTGGTCCAATTCAAGCCTCACCATTTTTGTATCTATTCTCAGCTAAGCTGCTGAGGTGATTTTTCCTAAAGCATTCTTCCGACCCTGTCACTTTCCTAGTGGCTCCCTTTTAGCTCCAGGTTCAAATATAAAACTCTCTGGCATCTGAAAGTTCTGCATAACCTAATCCCTTAGTGCCTTTCTGGTCTTCTCACACCTTTCTCCTCTATGGCCAGCACAGTCCAAGTACCAGCTCATAGATTCACAGATTTTACATGTAAAATGTACATACGGTGCTTACAGGTGTTCAAACAGCTTTATTGGAAGGATGTAGACAAAAACACTGTGTATTGTTGAAGGCTTCTGTTGATAAATTGCTTTCTTCACAATAAACCTGAAGGTGGGGATTCTTAACTCGGTTCTTAATCCTGAAGAGGTCCAAGGGTAGATTTCAGGAAGCCTGTAAACTTGGATGAGAAAAAATCTTTATTTCCACTAACCTCTAACTGAAATTTAGTATTTCCTTTAGTTATTTAAACATAATTTTGGGAAGAGGCTTCATCAGATTGCCAAAGGAGTCCATGACACATAAATGGCTAAAAATGCCCACCTTGGAGGACAGAAACAGGAACTGTATAGAAAGGTTGATGTAAGGAAAATTGCCCAATAGGGACAAAGAGGAATCTGGCTGCCTCAGAAGGTAATGGGCTCCCTCTCCATTCTGGAAGTCTTTAGGTAAAGGCTCAATGAACTCTTCTTGGGTGGGTTTGAAGGGGGAATTTTTTTTCAGGTTTTGTTGATTCCCAGGATCTCTTATTCTGCACTTGTTTCATCCCGTGAGTTAGGACAAGTATCATTATCCTCATTTGACAGATGACAAGGAAATGGAGGCTCAGAGAGGTTAGTAACTTGCCCAAAGCCACATACCTAGTTAATATTAGAGCCAAGATTCAGACTTGGGTCTGGTCACTCTAAGTAAGATACTCTTTCCTCTATCTTATGCTGAATCTCATGGTGTGTATAGCATAGTATAATTATCGATATGACTCATGAAGAAGAAATTATCATGGAAGCACTCAGAGCTGCCTTGCTCTTGGGCCCCTCAAAAGCAATTCGAGGCACTTGGTACTTTCTTAGGCTGAATACATTACATAATATTCAATGCATTTTTAAATTTTTAAACTTTACAAAATTATTTTAATATTCATTCAAACAATTTTTGAGTTCTGAATTCTCTTCTTTCACCTCATCCTTTTCCCAGCTGTTCAGAAGGCAAGCGATATATTGGTCATACATGTGCAGTCGTGCAAAACAAATTTACATGTTAGCCATGTTGTGGGAAAAAAAGACAAGAAAAATAAAGTGAAAAAAATATGCTTCAATCTGCACTTGGAGTTCATCAGTCCTTTCTCTGGAGTGTATAGCGTTTTTTATCATAGGTCTTTTGATCATTTTCTTGATCAGAGTAGCTAAGTTACAATTGATCATCATTATAATGGTGCTGTAAATGAGTACAGTATTCTCCTGGGTCTGCTCACTTCACTTTACATGAGTTCATATAAACCTTCCCATGTTCTTCTGAACACCCCTCCCCTCTGTCATTTTTTGTAGCACAATATTATTCTTCACAGTCATACCACCTCAATTTTCAATTCTTTGCCACTATCAAAAGCGCTGCAATAAATATATTTGTATACATAGGTCCTACTCCCTTTTTCTTTGATCACTTTGGGATACAGCCCTAGAAATGGTATTGGAGGTTCAAAAGGCACATAATTTTATAGCCCTTTGAACATAGTTCTAAATTGTTTTCCTGAATGGTTGGACCAGTTCACAACTCCAGCAGAGTATTAGTGTTTCTATTTGTCCACATCGCCTCCAGAATTTGTCATTTTCCTTTTTGGTCATATTAGACAATCTGATGAGTGATAGACTCCAGAATTATTTTTGTATTTGCAGAGTTGTTGCATTTCTCTAATTAATAATGATTTACAGCATTTTAATGTAAATTTTGATAGCTTTCATTTATTCTGAATACTGGCTGCTCATATCCTTTAACCATTTATCAATTGGGGAATAGCTCTTATTTTTTTAAATAAATTTGTCTTAGTTCCCTGTGTATTTGAAAAATGGGACCTTTATCAGAGAAACTTACTATACAATTTTTTTCTGAGATTTCCTGCCTATCTTCTACTTTTGACTACATTGGCCTTATATTTAATGTATTTTACACTTTCAGTCAGTCAACACATTTATTTAGCATTTTTTTTTATTTGTCAGGCATTGTGCTAAGTACTTGGGATACAAATAGCAGAAAGTAAGAAAGAAGGTCCTTTCCCTCATGGAGCTTACATTCTAATGGAGGAAGATGACACATAAAAGGAAGCTGAGTGGAGAAGAAGGAAAGGTGTGGAGGAAGAAGGGAAGGCATGATGAAGAAGCAGAGAGAAATATTGTTTGATGGGAAATGAAGAGTTTTCTGGCTTGTACACTCTCCTTAAAAGGAGGTCCTGGGAAGAGCAATCTAATCATACAGAGAGGTATCAGGACAATACTTCTAATGTGTGAATTCCAAAGCTGGTAGAATGAATTTTCAGGATTAAGAAATTTCTGGGGCATAGTAGAGGACTGAGACTTTAATAGGGTAGGCACTGAACCTGTGATTTCCTTGGGAAACTCCCCCAACTATTACAGGTTGACCATTCTTTGCAAATCAACACTAAGAGACAAAGTGACTAAGTGACTTGTCCAAGGTCAGTCAGCTAGTGTGTATCAGAGGTAGAACATGAAGCCACGTCTTTGAGGCCATTTTCTGGCAACTACCCCAAACTTCCTTAATGATAACTTAATCTTTCTCTAATCACATTCATCCCTTTGCCATTTCAGATTGCAATTTTTCTGTGCCATCTTGTGAAATTTCTGTCTGGGTTTTGTTAACTCGAGATAAAGGATCCACCCAATATTCTATGTCTCTTTGAATACCAACATGTGAACAGTAAAAACGGTTCAGTTCATTTCAACAAACATATATCAAGCACCTACTTTACTTAAGGCACAATGCTAGACCCTGGTGATACAAGGAAAGGGGAAACTAGTCCCTAACCTAATGTAATTTAGCATGCCTCGATCCCATCTCTTGCAGCTACCATAATCCATCTTGTGGGCAAGAATGGAGGACTGTTCCTCAGCCAGGAAGACCTGCGTCCTGCTTTAGAACCTTACTAGCTGTGTGATCCTAGACAACAATTAGCCTCTTTCAGCCTCTGGGTGTTGGGAGGATCAGATGAGATAATATATGTACAAACTTTAAAGCACTATGTAAATGTTGCTGTTATGAGCAACCATTTTGGGAAAGGAGACCTCTATGCCTTCATCCTCCGATATCAGCCATCAACCAGCTGCTACCAATGTAGCTGGCAAGCCAGGCTAGCTAAAACTGAGCTGAGGGAGAAACAGGAGGGAGGGATGTTCCAGACAGATCAAACCATGTCAACCACTGGTGTCTGGGCCCTAGAGTCCTGGAAATAGTCATGTTCCTCAGAGCATTGATCCTCTTTCCAGATTAGCCCTTTCTGTCCTAATTGACAGGAGCAACCCTTGAGGAGAGGGGGCCCAATAGCATCCCTACCAATAGGCAGCTAAACCTAAGAGCCCTGGGAATAGAAGCAACACAAGACCACTGGCCTTGCTTCCAGACGAGTCCATAGCCTAGAAGGAAGCAACCTTTGTGGAGTTTTACTTTGGTCATTGTTGGAAGGTACTATACTCCAGCTAATTCAGCAGCTGCAGGTACTAAGGACTCTAAAAAGAAAACTTTTGTCAACAAAGTCTTTGGCACTGACGATGGCCAGACTGATTTATGGTCTATTAATGGAAATCACATTAAAGGAGATGAATCACTATCTGCTCTGCACTCCTAAACCCTGAGGATCACAGAGCTTTTCATCAAACTTATAGCTAAAACCTCTTACTGTGCTGAATCACCCCATTAGACTATAAGCTTCTTGAGGGAAGAAATTTGTCTTGCTTTTCCACTTCTATTCCAGCACTTAACAGAGTGCTTCTCATATTTTAATGCATTCTTATTCATTCATGCATTAATATATCCACAGGTATTTTAACTCTTGTGGGTTTTGAAAAAATAAACCCATTAAAGTTATATGTAGATTTTTAAAGAGAAGAGTTTCCTAAGCTTTCCTTGGGAAAACACTTATTGCCCCAAGAATTTGGACATAAAGAAACTGAATTGCCAAAAATATATTAAAATCAGATCCACCTTTTGCTAATGAATTAGGTTACATTAGCAAAAACTGCTTCCAATCCTAAGAAGAATAAATTGCTTTTGGGAAAAAAAAATAATGGAATGGGCCTAAACCTGTCTTTTGCTGTGGGAATATTGTTTTTCGAAGTTGGAATTTTTCAAGCTTTTGTCTGTTGAAATTTTGTATCTCCTTTCATTTACTACACTGAGCCCCTCCTTCACCTCTCCCTCATCAATCTCTGCCCTTCTTCCTGTGGAATTCATTCTTTTAGTAGATAATCTTTCTCCACAAGTCTCCCAGTATAGTTTATCATCTTACTGGAAAGTTTTTTTTCTAGTTTTTTGTTTAGTTCTTATGTTTAATTTTGTTTTCTGAAGCCTGGATTCATTCTGCATTTATTGAGCAACTTTATTGAGCTAGACTCTTGAGATAGACACAGGAATGAACTTGAAATGGTTCTTGCCGTTAGGTTGTTTTTTTTTTCATCAAGAGCTTTGCTTAGCAGTTTCTTTTCTGGATTCAGGTTGTTATTTGAATGAAATCTTACTTTTTTTGAGGCATGCAAATTGGAGCATACCTTGCATCTCAAGAATGTAACAAGATCAAATGCATTTTTGTCTGGTTACACAAGAGATCTGAACACATGTGTAACTGTAAGTGTACATGTACCTTGTTGCATCATTGATTTTGTTTTTGTGAGAACTCCCTCCACCAACCTAAACTATCACCTTCAGATAATTGACCATCTTAGAAGCTTACAGGGGTTAAGTGACTTGTCTACCATCATACAGCTAGTAAGAACTCTTGGTGGAATTTTAACCTAGTTCTTTGTTCCTCTACATCCAGCCCTAAATTGATCTGCTAACTTAGACAATTGAATAAGTTTCGGAGAGGTCAAGTTACTTGACTGGAAGAAGTTAAGTGGCTTTTCTGTGGTCAGAGGCAAACTGGACCCAGGTCTTCCTGACTTTCAGTACAACGCTGCATCCATGTCCCCATGCTGTGGCTACATATTAGAAAATCTTGCTCTGAAGAGAAGCCAAAGCTCATTTGTAAGACATGCATAAGTAAAGGTAATATGAGAAGTTATCGTGGAGTTATAAGGAGGGAGTTAAAGGTGGACAAATGGAATCAGTACAGTAGCCCCTGAGAAGTTGAGAGGGAACCTTGTCCCACTCCCACCCCCTAACCTCCCACCGCTTGCTGCCAACATCTAGACCTATCCATATAAGCTTCTGAACTTTGGTTCACCCAGTACTAATTCTGATGTCTGTGGGAAATCCAGACGTGCAGTTGCTTGCTCCCAGAGAGTTACATTAGGATCTGATCCAGTCTCTGCTAATGTATCAGGGGGATGCATTGGCAGTAAACAGATCTACTCCTAATATAACTTGAGGGGAAAGCTTAGTACATTAGCTTTGCCATTTGAATTTTTTATTTGAAAAAGCACATGGATTATTTGTAGTTCACCAACTAAACCTAAGGGTCTCTAATAAGATCATATATATTATGTGGCTCAAAGGAGTTTATCGAAATAATATCTGAATCTGCTTCCTCTAATGACATTCCATGTGGATCTATAACTGCATCTTGCATAGCATATAGAAAGGCTACATGGAATGGGATTTTACACCTCACTCCTGAGTATTAGGGCAGCATTACTAAATGGAGAAGGAACATTTTTTAAAAAATGATATCAGCTCTTCTGAGAATTGCTGATCCAAAGTAGTAGATGATTGAGGTAGCTATGTGTGACTGATTGCTCCTACAGAAAAGCTAAAATCAAGCGGAAGACTCCCTTTCAAAATCAAATGACTCATGTAGGGTCACCAAAATTCTCCCTTTGGACCTAGCCACCTGAAAGGCAATATAGCTCAGTGGAGAGAACAATTATGGTTCTGGAGTCAGAACTGAGATTTATATCTTACCTCTGCCATTTTGAAACAACAGACCTCAAACCCGTCAGTGGGTTAGGGTTTGTCTACTCCAAGCATGTAAAGAATTCCCCCAGAGGAATGGGCAGAAGAGAACAATTTATTCCAAATATCATAAAGGTGGCAAATACAGGTGCTGCAGAACACTGAGAACTTGGTCAGACATCAAAGATGCCAAGGTCATCCACGGCATCATGGACCATCTCCTGGTGTCCTGACTTTTGTCTTGCTATTGGATTTGGATGATTCTAGAAGAGAGAGTAAGGCTGATGTCTTTGTGCAACTTGGCCTCACTTAAATTCAATTCACACACACGTCAAGGCATCACCCCATGAGGTCATTGGCCTCTTTGAAATGAAGTACTTAACTTCTCTTGGTCTCAGTTTTCTCATCTGTAAAATAAGAGAATTGGGCTAGATTAGAGGCATCAAATGCATAGCCCATGACTGCATATAACCCATAACACTCCTGGGTGTGACCTGAACCAGATTAAAATGTAATTGGGAAACATTTAACAAAATAAATAAAAATGCATTAAAATATAGATAACATTATATATTTAAAGCAAGTCAATATGCAGCCCACACGGATCCTTAAGAATGGTTTACGGTTCACAAATTCTATGTGAATTTGACACCACTGGACTAGATGTCTCTCAAGTCCACTTATACTCTAAATCCCAGTTCTATTGCAAATAAACTTAAATGTTTGTAACTTACATATCATCATTTGCTGAAAGTTTATGCCCCACCTTTCTTATAATTATGTTGGCAAAGAAGGCCAAGGCTTACCAGGGTATGTTTTGTGTGTGTGTGTGTGTGTGTGTGTGTGTGTGTGTGTGTGTGTGTGTGCGTGTGTACAAGTGGCTTGCTTCTGGTGCTTATAATTAATAGAAATTATGTAATTCCCCAGGTCATCATAACTGGAGGCTTGAGCTCCTTCTGAATTATTTGTTAGTTTGAGTTTTAGAGCCACTTTCTTTTCAAGCTCAAATGGGTGACTTTTCTAACTGCTCATCTGGTGTACTCATATCCAGACACTTGTGGCTGTTCCCCTCCTTCCCTGCCCCCCCTCCTCGAAGGTGATTTGTATGCCTGTCTGTTTCAGCAATGTGGTTGTCTCCCTTTTCATGATGAGAAATCACTGACCTTGTTCACTACAGTTCAGAATTTTAAAAAACTTTCCGAAGGTTTGCCCCAGTTTCCCCTCCTTTTTTTTTCTTGTCCTGACCCAGAATTCCCCTCCACATAATCTCATCCCTGTCACAGAACCTTCTTCATTGCAGCTGTCCTTTCCATTTACACATCTCACTTGAAATTTCATTTTAAATCTCTGGTCTCTGCCTACGCTTCTTACTCATTTTTCCCTCTGCTACCATTTATTTAACTTTATAGTGACATTTTTCTAACTCCATAAAGCCTTTTGAGGTAACAGTCTCTATGAAATACACATGAGTCTATTGTGTTATTTTTCTGAAGGAGAGCATAGGCAGAAGTGAACGATAGGGAATAGTTTTCTTTGCCAAACAACAAAATAAACAGCAAAATCATAGACTATTAGATCTAGAAAGGAATCGTAAGCTTTGTTCAAGGCAACATTCTTCTTTTAGACATGAGGAAACTGAGGCTCAGAGATTTAAAGTGACTTATCCAAGGTCCTGCAGGTAGCAAGTGGCTACGCTATAATTTGGCCAGAATTATTAAAAATTAGTAGAAAAGCACTTTATGTGCTTGAGCCCTGTCTCTATCTTCTTCAAATTCAGTTTTACATGGAAAGCACTGAGCACAAATTCTAGCTAAGTAGTTGCTGCTTTGGTAGTTACTATTCTTTATCTCGAAATACCTAGTGATCAATTTTGAGAGCTTTTAAATTATGCCAGATCAGGCAGATTTATAGCCGTGGAATTTTGTCAGAGTTAAACAGTTGTTCTTCTCAGTATACAGGTGCAGGAGTTGCAGGTGCAAGAAATTATCCAGTCAAGGTCCTTGGAGAAGAAGGCCTTTAACACATCTCATTACCCCCTGGAAAAATGGAGCATGTCAGTTCTACTCCAGAGGAACACCACTTAAGAAGGATTCTTGGGAGGGGGCAGTTTTAAAGCTAAACAGAGTTATCTTTTTGATCTAAGTAGTCTTGATAAAATGGTCTGGCCAAGGAAATGAATTCTTTCAATTGGCCAAAATAACGAGGAAGGCAACTTGGCAAATTGGAAAGAGCCCTGATTTGTGGAATCAGATGACCAGAGTTCAAATCTGGCTTTTGATGCTTATGGACCTTAGTTTCCTCATCTGCAAAATTTGGGAGCCAGATGAGATGGCTTGTGGGGTCTCCTCTAGCTTTTTATCTATGCTCTCTTTTCTTCTGACTGGACTATGTCCATTCAACATTACAATTCCAAGGAATGTTATCTGTGAATCCTGTGAAACCAGGACCAAACTGTGCCAAAGACAGGCCATCCCACTTAGGAGGTTAATGTGTAGAATACTTGGGTATAGGTCAATCCTTTTGTTGCAAACTCATGCCCTAGATTTGCAGTTCTCCTTATGGGAAGGGTAGCCCATTTTTTGACCTTTGCAGCCTGTTGCAAAGTCATTGCTAAAGCTATTATTTCAGTAGCTTGAGGTAGAATAATGTTCAACTCGGCTTCCTGGAGCTACATTTGAAATGCAATTAATTGACTGCTGTTAGTTGTCAATTAACATTTATTATCAATTAGTTCATCAAATTGATTAGTTGGCAGGACCTTAAAGCCTAAATGCACTCCTTTCCATTATAAATATGTCTATAAGAGTAAAAGCTACTCACTAATTGATGTCAAACTGGAATTGCTTATGTCGTCTCAAGTCCTGTGCCCGCTGCATTTTAAAATCTATATCAAATGAACTTGGAAAAAATATATATGAGGTTCATACTTTAAAAAAATGTTTACATTGTAGTTTTTTTTACATTATTCTGCTTTTTTTTGGTCAGTCATAAGATACAAAGTTGAAGGTTTTCCTTGATGAAAAAAGTGATCTTTCATGAGACTTGCTATCTTTTAAATTTTTTTTATATTCAGATTTTTAGAACAAGTCTACATTGTTTGTGTAATCTGTGTGTGCTTATCAGGGTTTTGAATATTCCAAAAAAAACCATTTTTATGGAGCAAGTCATTGTCCAGAGGATGATAGAGTTTCAATACATTTCTCCAGGAGGGCTCAGTGACAGAATGTAGCAAATGGGTATCTACTCTATTTGAAAGATGGCTACACCCAATTTGTTTTATTTCCAGACCTTTTAATTTTTCTATCAAAGATTCATTTCTGAACTAAAAGGCAGATATGTATCTCTTTCTTGTTTCTTCAGAAAAAATAGCACCCCCCAAAATCTGCCCTTTTTCAAAAGGAGATAAAACCCCCTTAGTCATTGACATTCATGTAGTATTCATTTAGATGCCTAGCATAGTTTATTTTCTTTCTCATTCTTTTTTGGATTAAGCATGGAATCAAGCTACAAAACGTAGTCCTTTTGCACTTATCAGAACACAACAAATACCTGCAAGGGGTTATTCATTTTTATGCATTTGTACAATAAGATTATCTCTCCCCTCCCCCTCCCAAAAAAACCTGTGACCTAAATATGGCTGAAAGACACAACATGTGACCTGCTTAGTGCTGCCTGTCAGGGCCTGGAGCCACAGCAGGAACTCTATTAGTGGGAACAGCACAGATGCTACCAGATGGCCAACATATTGTCCAGAGATGACCCATGTATAATTGCAGAAAGTTCAATACATTCAGGTTTTGAATTTAATTGCATTGACCATCTTACCTACTGATGCTGCATGATTTAGTTTATTTAAGGTGGAAACTTTTGAGAGGGAAAGAGAGAGAGAGAGAGAGAGAGAGAGAGAGAGAGAGAGAGAGAGAGAGAGAGAGAGAGAGGGAGAGAGAGAGAGAGAGAGAGAGAAACTCATCCTGGAATCTTTCTGGCTTTTTTTCAGGTACTAAATGTAACGTGCCCAGAGGCATTATTGCAGATGTGCCAAGCTACCCTAACTACCAACTTGTGATATTTTGCTTGACCAAAGTTCATCTGAATGAAACTCTCCATCTTTAACTTAATAGCAGATCACGGCAAACAGTTACACAGACTACGTTTCCATACATGAATTTTATGTGGTGGTGGTGGTGGTGGTGGTGGTGGTGGGGATTCCACACTAGGAGCTTGTTGCATTATCTTGCCTTGTGTCCTTGTTTATGTTAAATTTGGGTGGATTTTAGTTAAACCATGAGCTACTGCATCTCTTGTAATGTGAATCATCAATGGGTGATTTAGTCCCCATTCATCTCTATTTTTGTTTAATGTAATAAAAAAATCAGACAAGAATATTACATTGATTTTTGCTGCATATGCATATGGTCACTTAAAAATAAAAACGCAGGCATTTAATTACCATGGATTTAGAAACTTTTTCCTTTACAGAAATATAGCAATTATATGTTATATAAGAGTGGAGAACTATTGTTTCAGTTTCCTTTTGCAGGCTGTTATTTCTTAAAATGTTTCTGCTAAGCAAATGTAATCACTATGGCATGCGTTATTAATTCAAAATAGCTTCTCAAATGGTTCAGTCTCAGAGATGGCAACATGTTTTGTTGCAATGTCATTTGTCATAATTCTTTGCACTTCTATACTGCCTTTTCTCCAAGCCACTAACATAACACATTTGTTTTGTGTCTCTGTTCAAGAAAAAAGAAGACTCTTCATTTTCTTAGAACTTTCCAATCTATTGCATCTTTTCATATTTATCCTGTAGAGCATCTGCTGATAGATCAGATTGGGTTCCCTGATAGAATAAAAAATTTTGAAAACATCAAAATACAATTCCATTCCCTTGATAGAGTCATACTTGAAAAAATATGATGGACTCATTTTTTATAATATCTCCAGTGCTTTTTAAATCATTCTCATGATTAATTATGAGTTATAAAGTTGCAATTTTTCTAAAATATGATTCCAGCTATTTCTACTGAAGGCTGTGTCATCTGAATACCCCAATGATCCTTTAGTCTTTCTTTTGGGGAACTAATTCTCTTGGACATACTTGAAATCAGAATATTGTCTTCCCATAATCAGTTAATGAGGAACCACGTGTGTGTGTGTGTGTGTGTGTGTGTGTGTGTGTACGCGTGTGTGTGCTTTAAGCTATTCTAAATATTGGCTTTCATTTTGGACCTCCTTGATAAGCTGTTTAGGAAGCCAAAACCTGATTGGGTGGTGTTATTTTAAAAGCAGAGAGGCAGCTGCTGTCAAAATTGTCTGCACCCCCAAAACTTGCTGTTTATTCATATCCCAGCTAAAGCTGAAACAAACAACTGAAACTAATCACGCTTGAAGTTGGGTATCGCCTTTGTGAGCTTTATGAGCCTATTTTTCTGAAATTAGAAATTGCCTGAGTGAAATGTTTCTAGCTAAACTGCTTTCTACTGAAGTCATGATTTTTACAGTCAGATAAATGCCCCTTAAGCTCCATTTGTGTAAGCATCAGTGACATCCAGTGGCTAGCAAGCTGATCACAAGAGCCTCTCCCCACAGTGTGAGGAGCCCATGGTACAGAAACATGGCACTAGAAATTGAGGTTCCATTTGGATAATCCTGCTTCTTCCCAAGAAATTTAGGCTTATTAAATTGGATCTCCAGATTAGGAGGAGCTAAATGTTCCACTCTTTCTCTTTCTTTCCTATTTTCTTTCCTACCTGTTTTTCTTTCGTTCTTTTCCTCTTTTCTTCCTTTCCTTGACTTTGAATCTTCTTTAAAAAATGTGGAGTTAAGACATACATGAGTTCCATATATCAAAACAGTATTTTTTAAAGAAAATATAACTACCATCCCATGCTAGAACTTTAAACTTGGTAGGTGTCATTTAGGATTGGTTATCTGAGAGCTCACTCAGCTTTCAGTAATAAATGATAAATTCTAGTAGGATTGGTTCATTATCCAAAGCTAGATTAGGTTGCCATTTGGGGCTTCAACACATGTGCTTTGGGAAGTGGTCCACCTTAATTTGAAAAAGGTACTACTTGCAATTATGTCAGCTACGTAAATTTATTTGCAGACAGTCAATTCATATTGATCATAAACCGACCTTACTGTGACCTTGAGCAAAGGTACTCTGTGACTGCTATAGATATTGAGATCAATACCAGAGTGCAATTGACTACACCTAGTTACTGATAAATGAAGTAAAAAGGTACACTATTTTCAGAAACAAAGATAATAACAGCTCATTTAGTCAAGTGTTTGTAAAGGTTTAATATTGATACATGTAGTTATAATGACATCCTCAGGCATTTTCGAATGGTGAGAAACAATAGGGTGCAGAGTGACCGAGCACATTAAGTAGAAACAATCATTACTTCCCAACTTCAAATAAGAATTTTCACGATATTTATGTCAACATTGCCGAGAATCAGGGCACTCACTGAGCAGCCCAGGAAGACTGTGTTACCAACTGTACATAGTTTTTCCTTTGTTGTTTGTTTCTTTATGGACGTGCCAGGTCTAGTGAAACGAAGCACCCTATTACATGGGAACAAAGCCTCCAGGACCACATATTGTACTTTAGTACTACCCTCTCTTGCACATTTGCAGCTGAAATAGCTTGCCTATCCACAGGTATAACCAACTGTAATCATGAGGAAGAGATCGTTTGGTCTCAGCACATCTGCTCCACGTTGATGCATTTCCCTTTGCTAGCTCAAGTTAAAAGAAAGGATGTTAACACAATTATCCCCAATTGTTCCTTTCTCTTTGCTGGGAATTCTACTGAGCGAGGATTTGGCTGGTTACATGGAACCTAAGGAAATGGAGTCCATTGGCAAAGTGGTAACAGGTTGTTTGGTTTAATTGGAAGGCTTAAGTTCAGGAGCCAACCTGATAACTGTTGCACCCAGGTGGTAAATTCTGCCTCTGGGGGTGGGGGTGAGGTGAGTTTTGCAATCAACTATGCATGACAGGAGACCACCAGTGTGATCCAAGGACTCTGAGTATTTTGACATGAACTGAGGTTTTTGTTTTTCACTCACAAAAAATATATTGCTAATTGTGGTTACTGAGACACTACATTTGTAGTCCTAAAACTGAGTTTCAAAATTTTCTCTCTGTTACTTAGTACCTGTGTGATCTTGGTAAATTACTTAATCTCTCTGTTTCCTTATCTATAAAAATGGGAAAGGGCTAGGGAGGAAACGAACAAACTCTGAGGTCCCTTTTCATTTTAAATATTGAAAATATTTTTTTCAAACATTGTATTTTAAAGAAACTGGCATGAAGATCTAATGATGCCTTTTTTTTTTAGAAAGAAAAGCTGTAAGAAATATTTGTGACCATGAAAACCTGTAAACAGGAGGGAAAAAAAATTTTTCCCACCATGTTCCCACTCATGTATTTTTCTTGTAACCTTAAATTTCTTAGCTGATTCCATAAGTTAATTTCCTGATATTATATTTCTTAAAGCCTCATGTATTTCCCCATTCTTGCCTACAACCTTTACATCTTACATTCTAGTGAAGCTTTTATTAATAAACCTGTGTTTTCAATACAGAACTACATCAATAAACCACCAAGTAGTTTAGTTAGTCAGCATTCTGGGAAATCCTATGCTGTATTGGAGAACTGTAAATCTCCATTATTGCTTCCCATAGCACAAATAAAGAATACCCTCCTACCTCTGTGACATCGTCTGTTAATTTTTAAGGGTGAATGCTTATGTTCACAGAGTCCTCACTAAGTAATGAACATCTTTTGATCAGCTGCTCAAGCAGGAGACCCTGATATCATTGAAATAATCCCAAATTGTTTGTAAGTGAAACACATGCTAATCTGAAATCTTCAAGATAGGCTGGCTAGGCCTTACAGATCTGGGTTCAAGTCCTACATCTGGTACATACTAACATATTTTGACACTGCATGACCACTGGCAACCCTTAAGCTCTCAATGCCTTTAGGCAACCCTCTAAGTCTGTAAATTACAGATGAATTGACAGTTTGTATTGGTAGAAGGAGTTTTCACATGGGAATTTCATCATACTGATGCAAAGGGATCAGGACAAAAAAAATGAGGCTAAATTATTTCAGTCATTCTAAGTCTTCTTTTGTCTTTCAACCATCAATAAATTAGATAGGAAATTCCTCTGGACTTGGGCATTTTTAGTCCTGGAACTATGATTTATATCATAGCAAATGTGTTGCTAACAGACATCTAGTAAATGCCAATAGTCAGAACTGTAAGAATAAACTTCTATACAGACATTCTCTGTCTAAGGTTACCTGACGGAGTGTTACAATAACATTGTTACCTTATAACCGAACTCCACCATCAGGTTGTAAAACTCCCATCATGTAACATTACTGAGCCAGTCATATATTTATAACATTTCCCCCAGGGAGCTGAGTTCTTCTGCAATATTGTTGTGTTCATCTAACATTATGTTTCCATGTAACCAATTAAAAATGTTAGGCAGGGAATGCCTGATCTTTATTGTTTCTCACTAACCAGCAGAGTATATGGTACCCTTTTTGAAGGACAAGGATCATGGTGGGATTTCTGTACCACTGTTGAGAAAGGAAAGCTTGGCCAGGCGAAGATGATAGCTAATTTCCCAAATCCCCCAATATAAAACATGATAGAAGTTAGACAGAAATGAGGGCCTTTCCATTATATAGGTCAAGGGCTGGCAGTTCTCCAGGGGATATAAGGATAATGGTGAAGTGAGATTAAGAGAGCACAAAAGAATTTAGTAAAGAGCATCTTATAGGGATGCTCATCAAACCTGAATTTGAGCCTACTTTGAGGGTCTTACATTAAAAGCTTTGAGATGTTCCCACATCCCCTTATTTACAAGAAGCTTTCCTGTCTAAGGTGAAGCTTAGGCTAAGAGTTATCAAAATTGTTTCTGTAAAGCAGAATTGGTTTAAACCAGGCTTATAGCATAGCCATAATGATAGTTAGAGGTAGCATGAGAGCTTTGAAGGAGAGTAATTGAGTTTGAGTTTTGGCTCTGCTATTTACTATGGGACCTTTGAAAAGTTATCCAACCTCTCTAGGCCACAGTTTCTTCATTAAAATGCCATGGAGACTAGATCATGGCTTGTTAACCTGGGCACATTCCTAGAAGGTCTGAGAATAGATTTCAAGGGAGATCAGGAACTTGGATGAGAAAAATTACAACTTTATTTCAATATATTTGTTTTCCTTTACAATACCAAGTATTTTATTTTGTGCATTTAATAATATTATTCTTGGGGGTGGCTAGGTGGAACAGTGAATAGAGCAGTGGCCCTGGAATCAGGAGGACCCAAGTTCAAATCTTGCCTCAGAAACTTAACACAAAAAAACTAGCCGTGTAACCTTGGGCAAGTCACTCAACCCCAATTACCTTAGCTTCCCCCCTCCAAAAATAAAAAAAAAATAAACTTTGTTTTAAAAAAAATATTATACTTAGAAGAGGTCTGTAGGCAACCCCAGACTGCCAAAGGGATCCATGACGTGATCCATGACTACTTGATCTTCTAAAACCCCTTTTGGTTCTAAAGCTTATGATTCCATCATACCTTTTTCTGATTCTCTTTCATCATATTCATTGACCCTCAGTGTCTACAACCATCATACTGCCCCAGTGTTCCTCACTTTGGTTTGCACTTCACAGATAGTCTACCAGGTGGCAGATGCTTCCTTAATGGGCTTTTATCTAGTGGAGAGGGTGGGGCATATGAACATGGATGTTAGTGCTATCTTTCCTTGAAAATGTAAAATATGCCCTATATCACATTTCCTTGGGTTTTTTTTTTGTTAGTGGCTATATGAAATATTAGTTATCATTAACTGTAATGATAAGATACTACTTCTTTCAAAATCATTTTCATTTAACAGTAGACTTGTATATACAAATTGCTTGATTCAAAGAAACGAATCCTAATTACAGGGGGAGGGTCAAAAAGAATTATGGGCAATATGGCAAGGGTGGTGGGGGCACAAGTATTTAAAACACAGGCTATTTTTTTAGGTAAAGGTGCTTTTTTGAGGGACAGCTCCCCACAAATAATGCTATTTCATATATCAGGCATTTTTTCCCATTTAAGAGTGACCCTGAATAATCATGATTTTTCTTTTTCTTTTTCATTTTTTAAAAAAGATACATCGAAGGAATAATTACAATTTTATAATTGGAAAAATAGATTAAAAGCATATTTAAGTCAACAGGATTTGAACCTGAGCAGAAATTCCTATGAATTTCTAGTTCAATGTCTTTGCTTTTTAGCTAAGTCTACTTCCATGTTTTTGATCTTTCATTCAGCCATGGTATGCTCAAGGCAGCAGCAGGAGCAGGGAGAGATAAGTAAGAGGGCCCAGCTCCTTACTCTCTCCTCACTAGACCTTTTGACACATTTAGTCAGTCTCATTTTACCCACCACAAATACCTGTTTTCAGTCATCTCAGGTTGTTAGAAGTGTATACTGACTTGTGTCCTATGGTTGTTTAATCTAGTTATAAGTAAACATAACTCCTTTGCTGGGGGCCCTACACCCTGACAAGGACAAATCATTATGGGAGACAAAAGAAATTAGAGTAAGATAAGCTTTCAATTATTTTTCTCACCCCTGTATTTTCAAGCAAGTGGGAAATCCCATCAGGTCTAGACATTTTCCAAATGCTTACACTTTCCTGTTCCCTTGATATCACTGCATTCCAAAAAGGGAGTCCCCAAAGTTCTAGGACACTGAGGAAGAGAAAAGATTCATATTTTCTTTTCATCGCTGGAGAAAATTGCCCCAAAGATAAATGCCCTCTGTAGATTCTGTTCAGGCTTCCAACATTCTTTAAAAAAAAAAAATAAAACAAACTTAGTTTAAAAAAATGGTAAAATGGCAAAAGCAATAACACTCAAGCGTATTAATTAATTTTGAATTATAGCCGAACTCTTATATAAGTGCATATGACATCCACAGTAATGCCAAATTAATTCTTTATGATCAGCGCTATTGCAATCAATACTAAATGAATTCATAATGATAAGCTACTTAAAATAAAGAGTTACCACAAAAACAATAAAAAGACCATCTTCCTCAAAGCCCTAGAATGCTAATAAAGGATTAGCTCAATAAACTGGTGCTGGCCATGACAATCAAGGGCAGATATTTACCTTATTTCTGGTTGTCCAGTTTTGGCCTTTCCTGTAAAGACTGTATTATGTAAGAGCACATTCTTTAGATGCTATTATAAATTGGGCAGAGGGGAGGAAATACTATTTTTTAATAATGTTGCTTTCCCCCCATCTTTACATAACCCCTCTTTTGCCCACTAGTCAGAGAAAGAGACAGCAGGACAAATTAAAATGAGTAGAGGAAGAGGCCTTGGGCCTTTTTCCCAGGGTTAGACTGACTAGCTGTATGATGTTAGGCAAAGCATGTAAATTTATGGGGCTTTGTTTCCCACCCCCCCCTCTTCCCCGAAAGTAAAGAGTTTAGGTGGCTGAGAAAGTCCTTCCCAAGCTCTACAGGTCTGTAATTCTATAACAAATGCTAGCTAGTTCTCCAAATTGGGCCCTCTCACCTTCATTTCCTTCATGAGGCATGAATTGTTTTATTTTTCTTTTATAGATGAGGACACTTAGACACAGGCTCCATGATGAGTCATACAGTCGTAGTGGATAAATGCTGGACAACTTGGTTGAAACCACTTCCTTGGGTTCTAAGCTTCTTTTATCTTGCTGTTTTAGGTCTTGCTGTGCAAGAAGAGAAAATAGAGGCTATATCACAGCTACTCCTCCTTGCTTCAGAGGGCCAGTCTTCAAATTAAGTAAAAGTGATGATTTGTCTGTGTTAACACTTACCTAGTAGAAAGCTATAGATTAAGACAGAAAAATAAAGAGGTCCATGACAAGGAAATACCAATTTAGGTCCTACAGACACTCTCTTTGTCTGTCTGTCTGTCCCACTTTCTGTCTCTGCCTCTCTGTCTCTCTGTCTGTCTGTCTGTCTCTGTCTCTCTCTGTCTCTGTCTCTCTCTCTCTCTGTCTCTCTCTCTCTCTCTCTCTCTCTCTCTCACACACACACACACACACACACACACACACACACACATTCATTTCCCTTCCCAACTCCTTACCCTCTCTTCACTAGGACTTTAAGCAATTGTTATGAATATAAAAGGTTAGATACTTCTTCTTGTATACTCTGGCTTCCTTTTTGTATACTCTGGAGTCAAGAAGGCCTAGTTCAAATCCTGCCCCTGACACTTAATCCTGGTTGTCTCCAGAGGTCAGAAAAAGAGACAGCAAAATAGAGTATAATGATAGGGGAAGAGTCCTTGGGGTTTTTCTCCAGGGTTGCAGTGACTAACTATATGACCTTAGGCAAGTCACTTAAATTTTCTGGGCTTTATTTTCCCCATGTGAAATGTAAGGAGTTTATATGACCCTAAGTAAGTCATTTAACCCACCGCAGATTCAGTTTTGACATTTATGTTGTTGTTGTTCAGTTGTATCCAACTCTTTGTGATCTCATTTGGCATTTTCTTGGCAAAGACACTAGAGTAGTTTGTTTCTTTCTCCAGCTCATTTTACAAATGAGGAAACCGAGATAAGCAGTTAATTAAGTGACTTGCCCACAGTCACACAGTTAAGTAAATATCTGAGGTCAGATTAGAACTCATGATGATGGGGCTTTTTGACCTCAGGTCAGCTGCTCTATCCAATGTGCTGACTAACTGATGATATGGAGGTAATAGTACCTACCACATATACCTTGCAGGGTGATTATGATTATTAAATTAGTGTTTATAAAGCACTTAGCATACCTCAAAGTGCTATGTGAATGTCTCCTGCACCTCTTCCTACTTTCTCATCAAGCATAAGGGACTAATCTTAGAGTCAGGCTTCAAATCCTGCCTCTGATACAGTATGAACAAGTCACTCAACATTTGAAAGCTTCTGGGGAATTCCCTCTAAGACTATAAATTATAGAGGAGTTATCAATGTGTTTTGGTCCTTGGTGTTTTTACACTGAGGCTTCACACTGAAGAAATCACAGGTATATAAGAAGCAAGCAAACAAATAGGCTAAGTCACCTTTTGTTAGTTCATGGAGAACACAGCACTCTCCAGGGGAAAGAGTCATAGCTATGACTTCAGGGTATCTGAATTTGGAGTTAGAACTCTGTTACTTAATTTCTAGGTAATCATAGGCAAATTATTTCACTCTAGGCCACATTCCCTCACCTATAAAATGTGGATAATCATAATTTTTACTACATAATCTTATAAAAATTTTAGGAACCTACAGTCTTAGATTTAGAGCTGAGGGACTTTGGAAGCTGTCTAATCTTAACCCCATTCCTTATAGGTGAGGAAAATATGGCCCAGAAGTGAGCTCTACGCAGATAGTAAATGGCAGAACTAAGGCTTGAATTCAGGTATCCTGATTCCATATCCTTTGTATTATACTTTATGAACCCTTAAGCACTAGGGGACTGCCAGTTACTATTTTTAGGGACATACAGGAATATTTAATATGTCTGTGTTAGTTTAAATAAGTAATTATTCATGGGATCATAGATTTAGAACTAAGAGAGATAGTAGAAAGCTATGAAATTCAACCTACTTATTTTACAGATGAGGAAACTTCCCCGGGTTTAAGTGTGCCCAGGATCATCAACCTACTAGTAAGTAAGTAAGGCAATATTTGAACTCAGGTCTTTCTGACTCCCGATCCAGTGCCATATTCACTATATTATGTTGCCTCTTTTTGTCCTTACCTTTCAAATTGAAAAGTTACTTTTTTGGTCAAATCATTCCAAGTAAATTATATATATATGTATGCTTGTTCTCTCATCTTAAGACCATTTAAAATGGTAATGATATATCTGTTATTCAGTATTGCCTTTTAAAACCAAAAGAAACTTAAGAATTTGGACAGCCACCAAAAGCCAATCATTACATCTAACCATATCTATGAGCCAGTGGCCCATTCCAAAGTTTAAGCTTTGTGTAGTACAGTCCTGCTTCATTCCCATTTGTACTACAATAGTGTGTAGTTACCACCGGATATAAAAATATTGTCATATCGTCAGACCTTCAGGTGAAGCTCAGAATCTGCTTTATGATGCTTGGGTAGGGGGGGAGTGATGGAGGAACAGTTCCATGCTTTTGCCTGCCAAACCACTGACCATCTTTGCTTCTTTATTTCCCTCTCCACTCTCTACAATTGTCATTGAAAATAACTAGTCATAATGCCTTTGTGAATCACAGCTCAGCCTCAGCTCTGTGTAAATCTTGCACCCAGACTGGGCCCCTTGGTTTAGAGGCCTTATTGTGCAAATGATTTAGGTAGAGGCAGGATCATGAATAAAGAACACTCACCCTCTTCTTCTTGTCCTCTTCAGGGGCAGAGGGAGGGAGAGCAAGAGAGAGTCCTTCCCAAACATCTCTTTTCATGTGCCAGTATTTGGCTAAGGGCTTTAATTTCATTAGACAAACGGGGAGCTGGGTTTTTCCATGCATTTCTCTCTCCTTTTAATGTGTAAATTACATGGGATTTGCCACTCATTACAATATTGATATGATTATTGACCTCAAATGGACCCACTGCACTGGGGCCCCCAGTCCAGTGCTAGGCGGGTTGAGGAGAGACATGTGTGGGAAAAAACAGGTTTCCTGGCATTCAAAAGAATTATATCCAGAAATTGTAGGCTTCAACTTGGTTTTACTTTGTGTTTTCTTTATGCAAAGTAGCTTTTTAAGACATAGCTAGAAGATGACATATCAGGAAATGGTTTAGTTACAATTACAAAGCTAACTAGGGTCAAGAGCCAATACTTTGGCACACAATAGAGAAAAAGAAAGGTGATACAGGTAGCATTCTTTCAGATTCAATGGATTTCTTTCAAATCACAATATTAAATTAAATTAAATTATCCTATTTATCCATGAAGTGTTACATCTTTGGCAAGTAACTTGACCTTTGGGTATCATTTGCCACATTTACAAATGGAAGGAATTGGATGAGAAGGACTTGTTAAATCTGGAAGAGACCATAGACATCATTCACCCCAGTTGATGTCAAAATATCCCATGTGGTCCTTGGGATACTTTTATGGGGTCTTTGAGGTCAAAACTATTTTCATAATACTGAGACATTTTCATTTCTATTACAGTAAATATTGATAAAAATAACCCACAGAAACAAAAAGCTCTTTAGGGGTCTTTAGAAACTTTTAAGGGTATAAAGTGGTCTTGAGATCAAAAAGTTTGAGAACACTGTATTTAGCCCATCCCTTTTATTTTACAGTTGAAGACCCAGAAGCCCAGCAAGGTGATGAGATTTATCCAGTGTCATACAGTTAATTAGTGGCAAATCTGAGATTCAAGTACATATTTCCTAATTCCTAGGCTAGTGCCCTTTCCCTGATGTTTTGATACATTATTTCTATAAACTCCTTTTTGGTTTCGAATGTCTATGATTCTATGACTTTATCTATATTGAATACATCATCAGTTTTAGAGACAACAAGAATCCACTCAGATGCTTGAGATTCTGATGATTTGGGATTAAACTGATAGTTCTATAGTCTGTAGAATTAAAGACTAGAAGTGATGCTGCCATCACTTCTATCATTCCCATCCAGACCTGGACATTTCTCTTCTTCCCCAATACCTACTTTTTGTATCTAGCTGTAAGAACAATACTTGAATTTATGAGAAAGGAGAAAACAACTTCCCTATGGCTCTTTTCCACCCCTTTGACTTCTGGGACCAAATCATCCATCCCTGACTACCCTATATGCATTTTGTTGTTTTTTCCTATTACAGTTTAGGGACAGATAGGTGGAGAAATGGTTAGAGTTCTAGACCTGGAGTCAGGAAGACTTCATCTTCCTGAGTTCAAATCTGACCTGAGATACTTACTTAGCTATGTGACCCTGGGCAAGTCACAACCCTATTTGCTTGTTTCTTCATCTGTAAAATTGAGCTAGAAAAGGAAATGGCAAATCACTCCAGTATCTTTGTCAAGAGACCCAAATGGGGTCGTGGAGAATTGGACACAACTGAAAACAACTGAACAACAAGAACAAAAATTGCAATATAAGCTTCTGGGGGACAGGGATCAGGTTGTTTTTTACATTTCTATTCCTATAGGTTAACATAGTGCCAATTACACATTAAGCCCTTAATAGATACTTTTTCATTTATTTATTCTTTACTCACTTATTCTTCCTTTCTCTAGTAAGAATAGCGAACATCCTATTGTTGGTTAGTCTTTTCATTGCTTAAAAGTTACGGTTCATTTACAGAA
>CM053596.1:207714230-207741730 GCA_028646575.1 Pseudocheirus occidentalis
AATGATATCTGGTGGTGGAATTCCGAGGTAAAACACCAGTGACTTAAACAATAACTTGTCTTGCCTCCCATCTTTCCTATGGCATGTATACTAACTCCATTGCATAGGTCCAAATTGCTTTCCAGAATTGTCAGACTTATTCATAGCTCAACCGGTGGTATAATGATAATTACATGGTAATTATAATAATTCTCATGCTATTATATAATATATTAAATTAATTAACAATATATTATATTACATAATGATTAATCTTAATTAATGTAATTCCCACAATCCCACAACATTAACTGTTGCTTTTAAAAAAAAAATCACTAGGCCAATTTGATAGTTGTGAGGTAAAACCTTAGAGTGAGCACCATATTTCTGAACACACTTATAATTGATTCCAAGTTCCATAGTCTTAGTATGAGGGCATCTCTTATGTACATGATATATATCACTCATTACTAGGGTGTCATCCAGCTAGATTATTGGCGAAATTGACTTATGGGATGCTATGATGCGGTTAGTGATTTTGTACCTCTCTGGTCTTAACTAACTGTGATGTGTTATCTTCTACTTTTTTCAGAAAGCACTTTTTATTCTCTCTAATGTCCTTGGCTGGAATTCCATAATGTTTTCTGTAGGTCTTAGCTAGGGATTCCCCTTGTTGGGTTCATGGCCTATGTAGTTTAAGTATAGTCTTAGACAGTTATTTACTCTTATCCACTGGGAAGGGGGGAACCACTGTTCATGAGCATCCTTGGTATTAATAGGAGAAATCTCAGAGTTCTTTCTAATAGAATAGGGTTACTGCTCCCCCACCAATAGAACTGATAGCTATCACAATGAGATGTCAGATGAGAATTCTTCTTTCACTACTTGGCAAAGATTTGGTTTGCATGCAGGGGAAAATTTCTGTACCTGGCATCCTTTCTAATGAAACATCAGAATTAATCTTTCTTTCCCTAAGGAGATATTTTTCACCAGTATGGGCTAAGGTACCGCATTTGCTTCCCAAGTATCCATTCTTAGTCAGTGTGGGGCCATTCAAGTAAAGAGGGGATGATACTGAAGCTGTTTTTCAGTAGCAACCTAAGTGTACATGTTCATTGGACCTGCCTGAAACTCTTGTTTGTTATCAGGTAACGATAGGCAAAAAGAGAAGATCAAAGTTCAGGTTAAACCCAGACAGAATAAAAACAGAAAATTCCTATTCCCTCTGCTATATGAGAGTCTTTAATATTTTAAAAGATAACTATCATATCTCCTCAATTTTCTCTTATGATAAGAAGTGAAAAATGAGTAGATCTTATAAAGAGGCATATTTTTGTTTGATTTAAATATTCAAAAGGAAATTAGATGATCAAAATTTGTCAAAAATGTTTTAGAAAGACATAAAGCCAGTCATGAGCAGCTCTCCTGAGAACTGCTGCTGTGAATACCTTTAAGGGTCTAGTAGTATAGTATAGTGAGCTCTCTTTTTATTCAGCAATAAACTAAAGCAAAACATTCAAAAAACTAGAGCACAACATTCTCAACAACGTAGCATATCAACTTATGACTAAGGTGGCTATATAGTCCTAAACAAAACATATCATTCAGTATGGCACAATCTCCTTAATCAGTGTAGAGTACCCAAGTAAAGTCTTCTTTCATCCTGACTAGAGGCTGGCTTTCAATGGTCCTTAAGCTAATCATTCTTAAGGGGTAGCAGAAAGTACAATCACCACCCACTCCTAAGTCACAGTAAGTTACAATATCATTAGGCAGCACTAAGTACCCAAGTAAAGTCTTCTTTCATCTTAATTTGAGACTGACTTCCAAACCCCATGGCTCTTCTTCTGGGATCCCAGCTCTTGCCTGTATTCACATGCAGGCAACTCTCTGTTCTGGTTCTATACATCAGCCCTGTGGACTATTCCATTCACAATTTCTATTTCTAAGAAGACAAAACTTAACAGAGCTACAACAATATTTACGCATATTGCTGGCACTATCATATCAATTCACTTTCTGTCTGACAAAGTAACACAAACCAACAGACAAAGCTTCTGTCTGAGAAATCAAACACAAATCAAAAGTCAAGTCCCAGGCTTTCGTAAACAGTAGTAAAGTCCTCTTTCAGGGCTTCTGTATCAGTGGTAAATCCTCTTCCAGGGCTTCTGGTAAAGTCCTCTTTCAACAGATGGAATGCTTCGTTCTGACAAAATAACATCAGCGCAGACAAAATAGATGAACAGAGTGCTGAAATCACAAGTATTCTCCCTCTCAGTTCTGCTTGGTTCCAGTTCATGCTTGAGCTTTTCTCTGCTCTGCTCCTTCCTGTTCTGCTCTTCCAAGCTCCTCTCATTGCAGGGCTCCATGTGATGACTTTAGGTCTATTAAGGGCAAGGAAAGTCTCCAAACTCCCTTAGGCCTATTAAAGGGCAACACAATATATTCTGTTTCCAACAAAGACTTGATACCATCAGAGGTGAGGCTCAAGGGCACTTGAATAGGTGAAACAAGCAGCAAAGTATTACTTTGCCTTTACAAAAAGATTTTTGAATTGCATGGTAGTTTCATGAAGTATGCTGGGGCTGAAGGTTCCAAAACCAAAATGAAACAATGCCTAGCCCCAGGGAGTTTCCATTCCCTTAAGGAGGTAAGCAATAATGAGCATAGGTAATTTCTAAAGTTCCAATTCAACTGCATTCCAGCTCTGGTATATAAATTCACATTAAGAAAGGTGTCTTCAAAAACTAAGACCAAAATCTTAACATAGTTCTATAGATAGTACAAAAGGATGGCATTTATCTGAAGGAATGGGATTAAAACAATGGATGTTGATAGCTTTAGGAGTAGCTTTGAGTAGAGATTAAAGTAGAATGGGGCTAATGGGTAAAAACTGGAGAAATGTTTTATAGTCAAAGCAAATGCTATAACAGCAGAGTTTACACATGAGGACTACCATGAAAAAGAAGAGAATGGATATTTTGAATGATTAAAAATAATTTTATCTGTTCAAAAACATTTATTAAGCCACTAATATATGTAATGCAATGCAAAGGTAAATAAGGCCTAGTTCCTGCCATGAAGGTTATTATCTAGTAGAGGAAACAATGCATGTTTCTCAATACTATAATATAAAGAAAATTATACAAGTGCATAATAATAGTGAAAATTCAGTATTAGGAATCCAGAAGAGAGAAAGTCATTCATTCAATAGCATTAAGTTCCTACTATGTGCCAGGCACTGTACTAAGATCCTTACTATCTATGAGATGTTGGAAGGCTTCTGGAGAAGCTGACATTTAACTGGGCATAATAAGATGGATGGAATTTTAACTGGAAGAGATGGGATGGTCTTTCCTGGAAAATGCATAAGTCAGGGTATAGGAGACAGAAATGTGTGGGGAGAGTGAATGTTCTGATTTCAGTAGAGTGCATTGTAAGTATATAAACATGGAATAAGGCTGCTAAGGTAAGGTGGAGATAGATTGTGGAGGGCCACAATAATTTTGAACTTTATTTGACAGTCAATGAATGATAAGCCATTTAAAGTTGTTTTTTTATTTTTTAGCAGAGGTGCAAAAAGATAATCTGTACAAGAAAGATCAATCTGGAGGTGAAATATAGTATAGATTGTAAGGGGTAGGTGGTAAATGATCCCTTGTTTTGGAATCTGGTGACATGCTGGTGGCATGCTGTTTAAAAAAAAATAGCCACAAGGCATCATTGCTGGAAAATTTCAATAAAAAATAATCCTAGGACAGACTGAAGTCTAGCTGCAGAGGTGCTAAAAGGGAAATTCCTTAAGGAGTTTAGAAGTCAACAAGATAGAGGGACATTTATGACGAGTGCTCAATAGGTTAGGGGATTCTTGCCGGTGTGCGCCCTTTTCTCAGAGCCCTTTCCAGATCCTTAAGCTCATTGACAGTGCTTGGGTTTACCTGGTAGATTCAGTTCATAATCTATTGTATTACCACATCTCTATTGCCTCTCTGTCCATCTGTATTCCATTTCTTTTGCACGGTGCTCTGGTTAGATTTGTGTATGCCAAGCTTTCTCAACAAGCTGTCTTTCTCTCTTTACTCGGCCCTCTGGTTGTCCTCAGATTGTCAGCTATAATTTCTATCATCGTTGATGCTTTTTTCTGTACCAGATGCGTCACCAATGACACTATCTTCACTGATGCTTCAAGCTACCCATTTGTCCTGTCTAAAATCTTCGCTGTTGTTGCTACTGCTTTCTCTCACCACCTGCTTTGGCTTTGGGCCATTCTCACAGTTGGTTGAACTGGCATGATCTACAGGAAAAGTGATGAAAATTTACCGGGTCACCATAGAAAGTAAAAAACAAAAAACCAAACCCAAACTGAGCCCATTATCTCCCAGGTAGTGGGAATAAGTAATATGAGCATTCTTTAGTATTGAGGAATCACACCCACTCTTGGCTATTGTTATTTAGATTGCTGGTAAGAAGGGGTAGTCATTTGTAAGACTGCTTTGCAATCTTAACTACTAATCCTAGAATTCACTTAAATTCAATAAGACTAATTTATGTTAAGCACTTTGATGAAATAAGAATGCAAATAATAGTTCTTGCCCACAAGGAGATTGCATTCTATTAGGCCATGATAACATGCTTTGGAAAATGAATATTTTTTATGTTTCATCCATAAGAATTACCTTTATTAGTAAAAACTTTAAATTTATTCCATGGTATTAGTTTTAAATCCATTTCCTTTGGTGATTTCTCTTGAAGTAGATTTGGCTTGTTTTCATAGAAAAGTCTGAATGACCAAGAATAAGATCCGTCTCTTCAGTCCTTATCTTCCTTTACTTTCTTCCTCACTTATCAAATCTATTTCATTTTCTCCAACCCCATCATTGTCTATTTTTTTTTTTGCTTTTTTTGGAGGGCAGTTGGGGTTAAGTGACTTGCCCAAGGTCACATGGCTAGCTTTTGTGTTAAGTGTCTGAGGCTGGATTTGAACTCAGGTACTCCTGACTCCAGGGCCGGTGCTCTACTCACTGCGTCACCTAGCCACCCCATCGTTGTCTATTTTTGCTGTTAAGTCAGTCCTCTTTCTTCCCCTATGTCTAATGATGCTATTGTTGCTTACCAATTTAATAATAATAGCTGATATTTTAATAAACATTTTCAAATTTATAAAGCACTTTATAATGATTATCTTGAGATTCACTCTAATCCTATTAGGCAGATACTACCAGCTTTATTATCCCCATATTATAGATGAGAATTTGAGAATAGAGAAATAAAGTAACCCAACTACGTCACATAACTACTATATATTGGCAGTGGGGTTGGAACTCAAGTCTCCCAGATTTCAGGATCCACTGCTCTCTACACTTATGCTATACAGCTTTGATAGCACATGTTGAGCCCTTAAATGTTTGCATATGTACTAGGTATTTTGAGAGAATATAAAATAAGCAGAAAAGTGTCCTCAAAGATCTTACAAAATTGTTGGGCACTCAAGATATACTAACAAACTTGAAACAACTAGAGAAAAGGAGGAAATCTATGGTCAAACATATTTCTAAGTGTCAAGAGAATTAATGATTAACGTAGTTCTAGTCATTGATACTTTTGCCCTCTAACCTTTTCCTCACATTAAATTAATTAATCAGTTAATTAATTTTCCTTAAATTAAATGAAGGATTCTTATTCAATGCTCCTTAAGCATAAGCTACTGAGAATAGTGCCCCATACCCAGAAGATACTTGCTTTACTAATGATTTTAATGATGCCTCATTCATTCAGTTTGTGTTCCATTGCAATCCCTGACTTTTTTTTTTGTTGGATATTTCACTCATTTCATTTCCATGTAGTCTTTGTAGAGTTATTTCTGTATAGTTCTGAGTCAGATATCTATACATGGACATGAATGAAGGCTGTATCATCCTCTTGAATTAATGCTTATTGTATTTTGTCTTTTGTTTTTGTTTTTTGTTTTGGAGGGCAGTTGGGGTTAAGTGACTTGCCCAAGGTCACATGACTAGTTTGTGTGTTAAGTGTCTGAGGTCTGATTTGAACTCAGGTCCTCTTGCCTCCAGGGCCAGTGCTCTATTCACTGCACCACCTAACCTCCCCAACATTTTCTTTCTTTAAAGATGTGAAATAATCTTTTTTTGGCTGCCCTGCCTCAAAATATAATGGTCAATTTTAATTGTTTTGATGACCAACAAAAGAAGTCAAATCCTCAAGATAACTGGTGAACTGGTGAATAACATGGACCTCCATAGACTGTCTTTATGTGTGGAATTCAGGTTTACATCCCCGCCCCTCCCCCCATACTTTTTCATATCTCTCAATAGTTGTGTCTATTCACAATTTCTCAGAAATGTGCAGAGGCCCCAATCCTACTCCCTGCATAGCCAGTTTCTCACATCTGAAATTTCATTTAGATGATGGAGACTACACTCACACTCGGGAAAAAACATGGTTTCTTTGGAGATTTCTTTTTGAAGGCCTTAAAAAAATTTTTTTTTCCAGACCTGTGACTTAATTAGTGTAGGGAAGTCTCTGAAAAGAAACATGTTATACCAAGACAAAGGGCTTAAAAAACACATACCAAAAATTATTATAACCAGATATTAACTCTTCTAGGAATGATACATATTTTCTGTAGGATGTTTGATCTGGTTTACTTTATCATATTAAGTCCACTAATATCTTTCTCTTCCTCTCTATATAACAAAATTGTTATAAATGAAATATCATTCTCCCCATTTCTGCCAGTTGACATTGTTTTTCTTGGTTCTATTAAAATAGAAGCTGATTTGAGGAAAAACATTAAAGACTTTTTGGGGAAATTTGGTCTATTTACTTCAGAGGCTGGATATGTCAAAAACAAGGAAGGAAGTTCAATTCAAATCAATATATACAGTCAGGTTTTGCAGATCTGTTTTAATAGAGTAACATTAACATAGATAATCTATAGATCATTTTTGATCCCTTTGGAATTTTATTTTTACATTTACATTTGATTATTGATGAGGCTTTTGTTGTGGTGATTTACACTAACCCAACAAATAATAATAATAATGAATAATAAGATCACTTTCTGGAAACAACAACTTAGAGACATCCGAAAAATCTTCCTGGCTTCCCAAACTTAACTTCCCATTACTGCTCCACTTGTATCTGTTTCTCAAATCACATTGGGGATAAACGGCATCAACTCTCAGATGCATTACAAAGTATTGGTCTATTAATCAGTGCTGCCCTCTCTAAATTTGCTATCTGTTTTGACTTATACCATCACTAGGGACAAGGGAACTAATTTCGCATTTTGTTTCAAAAGGCGTTTTCTTTCCTTCCATCTGCTGCTGAGCTACATTCTGCATTTAGAAAAACAGTAAACAGAAATAGTGGTAGTATCAACAATAGGGTTCAGTAAAGCAAAGCTTCCAGTGATGCTAATCCACACTTTGAAGGAGTCACAATCTCAATGATATGATCATTCCCTCTACTGTTTGATATCATTAATTCATCTATTCCTTTTCATTTTGCTCAATTCTTGTCCACATCCTTCCATAAATACTCAATAAAGCTCATAAATACTCAAAAAATGAAAAGCACTGCAAAGATAGCCTCATCCACCTGTTATTCTTTACTCTCTCTATATAACCAGCCTTGTTCCTTTTCCAGTCACACATATCCTGGATGGTGTCACTTTTATGTCACTACTCATGTGCAAATTATTCTGGATAATATTCTGCAGCTTATTTGTATCCATTAGACTTCTTTGTATTTCCATTTGGGTTACCTGAAATTTTATTTTTCTGAGATTTTCATGTTGATTCATAGTCAAATACAATTATTCAAAGGATATTGATGTTAAAAAGGACTTTTGCACTGGGGAGCACCCTGACATCAGTGAAAATATTACTTGATTTCTAGATGTGATCCAGATATTTTTCCCAATTCTTATTCAATTCTGGGACCATTTTATCCATATAGCAATATAGATACAGATATACACACATACACATATAATAATATATAATGTAATACACACATGTACACACACATGTGTACATATACATGATGACTATACCACTAGATTATGTACTCACGTGCACAAGTACAAACACATACACTTACACACACACACATATATATACTATATATGTCTATATACACAAACATGTATGTATTTACTGACCTAGTTGGCTAATCATCTAATTGTATGTCATAGTCTAGACAAAAATAATTTAATCATATTTCATCCACTTGGTTTTTCTGGTATGCACTGGTAGATCAATTTCTGTTGAGTGACTATGGATTACATTGCACAGGCTTTGTGGTAATCTGAGGGTCAGTGGAATCAGAACAATGTCATATGCAAACATTAGCATCTGGAAACCCTCAGTAAGACTTTAATCAGGACAGCTGGCATATGGCTTACTATTTTATATTTTTTGTCATAATATCACTTGATATCGACAATTAGCAAAATTATCTCTTTGGTTCCTCTGTCAAGAAGTAGTATATGATCTCGGCATTAATCTTGTTAAAGGGGAGCTTGCCATGCAGCATTTTCCTGTATTAATTCAAATGATCTTCCCTTGCCACCATAATGGAAAAATGTTAACCACAGTAGAATCTGACTTTCTACATACCACTGAATGAATTGTGTGAATATAAAAATGGATTCTGGTACAGAAAATCATCTTCAAAAATCTCCCTATTCCTTTCTCATATTTTAATCAGAATATCCTTGATTAATGTATAATTCATTCGCATCAAGATTTATTCACATCAAGTCTGGCACTAATAACATAGACATGAATTAGTTGTTGTTGACATTCTCTTGGGAACCTTATTTTGACAAAGATGCTATCCATGATCTTTCTCTATTTGTAGGAATCTTCCCCTCCTTGAGATAGCTCCACAAGATTTCTGAACACTGCTAAAAGTGAATCATCCCCAACCGAGAGTTCTTAGTGTGTATTTTTTTGGTCAGGTCCCAGCCTCTCATTACATTTACTCATGTAACATCATATACTTAGCTGGTGGATTCTTATTAGGATTGTTCTGTTGTGATCAGTGATGAGAATAGACTAAAGTCATGGCAAATTTGTTCCATTTCACATATATTTGTCATCCTCTTTCTAGTTTCATCTGCAAATGGTCTCAGTACAATTTGGATTGATTAGTTCAAATGTCAAGCTTGCTTTTTGCAGGCTCATTTTCTTCTCATCTGCTTTTCACTCTTTTGGGAAACAATAATGTTTTTATTTGTGTTATTATCCCCATTAATTTCTTCCAAATGAGCTTGTACCCTACTGATATAGGGTTGTTCTTAGGTGCCATGTCTTCTTGCTTGGTAAAAATCAAGTGTTTTCTAGCTGAGGTAGTCTCTAGGTTCTCTCTAGGATGGTTATTTTGCTTGGGTCAAACTTAAAAAATAGTAAATAGTTAGTACCAATATCTAATTTTATCCATTTCCTATTTTTCAAAGTTAACAGCTCATTTAAATAAGTTGGGTTGGAGTTATTATAATTCCAATTTCTTCTCCTAATTTGGTGTCCATTTTTTTCTATCTTTGCACTAAACATTTGATAACCTGAATGGTCACGGGCAGCTAATTCTGAAATAATTAGTTGCTTGCTGTCTGATAAGATATAGTCAATTTATTTTTTAATGTTCAGTACACACCACACCTAATACCTCTCAAACTCTTCTTGTGGAAGTGTTCAGGAGATACAGTAAGTATGAGACTTTTAAGTAATACCTTTTCCTTCTTTTTTTTAAATTAATATTTATTTTTCCCTCGTTACATGTGAAAACAATTTTTGACATTCATTTTCAAAACCTTGATGTTCAAATTCTTTCCCGTCCTTCCTATCCACCCTCCCCCTTCCCCACTGAGAAGCAAGCAATTCAGTATGGGTTATACATGTGCAGTCTTCTTTCATTTCTTGAGCCTAACCATTTCCAATGTTTTTTTACTCCATGCCCATATTTACCATGAACTCAGCAAGGATCAAGTTGTATATTCATAGGGATAGAAATCTAGAGCTACAAGGAACCTTAGAAGCCATGCCTCACATTTGATAGATGAGAACACTCAGATCCATAGGCGGTGAATGACTTGATCTAAGTTACTGTGTTGGGTTTCATTTGAAGTCCTCTGACTGTGGAGTTAGTGTGCTTTCTAGTTCTTCATAAAACTTCTCTATTTCTTCATCCTGTATAATAGATTTTGCCACATTAACTGTAGTTATCTTCTTGGTGGTCCTCTTGCCTACAGTCATGATGAGCACCTCAAGGTGAGATGACTAAGTGTCCAAAAAAAATGATTCTGCTTTTATTCCTCAGGTATATTATGAAACCAAATGTTCCAATTACTTTATTCACCTGTACAGGAAGAACTTGGAAATCATCCTTCCATTAAGTGGCAACTTCTTTATGACTTGAAACTTCCTTCATATTGTAGAGTGTCAATATGGGTGTATTTCAATTTGTCCACTAGTTTGTTAACTTAATTGCTGGATGCGGATCACATGTCAAGAATAACAAGAATCAAGGTAGTGATGGCAGATGGTCCAATCTTTACCCTTTTTGTGTCATGGAACTATCTGGGAGTCTGTTGAACCCTATGAACCTTTTCTTAGGGTTCAAATGAGATAATCTTTAAAAAAAACCCCAACAATTTAGCACAGTGTCTGGCACAAAATAAGCACTTAATGCTTATTCCATTCCCTAGAATAATGTATTTAAATGCATGGAAGAAAATATGATTACAAAGAAAACAAATTATTTTGAAATACAGTTATTAAGACATTATAAAAATAACTTCAAAAATCCCAGGTTGAGCCCATGGAAGAATTCAGTCATTTGTATTACCCTTTTCCCCTTTCCTCTTTCCACAATAATGCCAAATCTAGTGAACAGATACTTACTTAGTAGTTACTATGTGCAAAATGCAGCGATGAGGGGCAAGAAAAGAAGGTATAGGGAAGGAAATAAGCAATTATGAAGTGCCTACTATGTGCCAGGCACTGTGTTAAGTGTTTTGCAGATACCTCATTTGATCTTCACAACAACTCTATCAGGTAGGTGCTATTATTACCCCCAATTTATAGTTGAGAAAAGGGGCAGCTTGGGAGCACAGTAAGTAGAGCACTTGCCCTGGAGGACCTGAGTTCAAATGTGAACTCAGACACTTAATAGCTGTGTAACCCTGGACAAGTCACTTAACCCTGTTTGCCTCAGTTCCTCAACTGGAAAATGAGCTGGAGAAGGAAATGGAAAACCACTTTGGCAACTTTGTCAAGAAAAACCCAAGTGGGATCATGATGAGTCAGGACTGAAATGACTCAACAGCAACAATATTTGAGGAAAATGAGGCAAATAAAGGTTAAGTGACTTGTCCCTAGTGTCACACTCATTATTAAGTGAATGAGATCAGATTTGAACTTGGGTCTCCCTGACCCAGCCCTCCATGTGTCACGGCTAACTACGTCCATGCAATATGTGCAATACAAAGATGCATAAAACCTGGGTTCTGGCTTCCGGAAATTTATAGTTGACTTGAAGATTCAAGACTAGCACACATGAAGCTATTTGAGAAATAATAATAATAGTGTATAATTATGTGGCAAATTATGCGGTATAGGCTAAAATTATAAATAAAAACTATGGAAAAAATGCAATAGTACTTCAGAAGAAATCAATGAGAGCTAGAGGTTGTCAAGAAAGGCTTTATGGAGGAAGTTGGAATTAATTTAGACCTTAAAGCGTTGTTGGAATTTAGGTAGGGAAAGAGAAGATTATTCTAGACTGTGGGAACAACACAAGAGAAGTCACACAGTTGGGGATGAACCTTTCCTATTTATAGGACAATGAAGAGATCATCTTAAACACTGCAAAGAGATATGAATTTTCTTGGATTTTATATACTTTGAACAGTCTAAAAATAATCCTAGCCTGTACTGTTGGTCAGATTAAATTTAATTACAGGTCAGTTGCCAAGCAGTCATTTGGATAGCCACACAGTTGATATGACATGCCTTGCCCCATTCCTGGAGTCTGAGGGAGGCCTACACCCAAGCAGTGGTGGATCTACTTTGGTAACTATGGTCTGGAGTACTCCCTGAGTGCTGCTAAAGGAACATGACTGGTTACCAGATAATTCTTTGGAGTTACAACCCATTGAGAGGGATAATTGTTACTATGTTATATGGTGAGTGGAAAGATCATTGGATTTGGAGTAAGGAAAAACTTGGGTTCAAATCTTACCTGACAATAGGTCATGTGAGAATGGGCAAGTAACTTAACCTCCTTAAGTCTCAGTTTCCTCATTCTTAAATTAGCTATAATAATACTTATACTGCTTTATATAGATCAAAGAGATTAAAAAGGTTTTATCTATTGCTTTAACAGCTAGCCAAATTTCTGCCAAGAAAACCCCAAATCGGGTCACAAAGAGTTGGACATTACTGAAAAAGAACCAAACAACAAAATAACATTTCATGCCTTTAATCCAGTTATGATCCCAAGTATCCATAGGGATACTTCAAGGATTAAATGGGAAAATGTATGTAAAGTAATTCATAACCGTTTGTAAGGGTCAGTTCTTTTTGGACGAGGCTCATTTGATGAATGTTAACCTAGGAAGTGTACTTATGCAGTTCAGCACTTAGTCTCATCTGACTGTAGCAGTGACCTAGAACTTGTGAAGGGGAGCCTAGCACTGGTTTCATGGAGCCACCCCATTTACATGCATCCACACTGTCAATATGACCCTGAGGTTGCCTTTCTGTTGCATGCTCTATTGTGTAGCATTTAGATTTCTGGGATCACACCAAGTCAAATGCATTTCTTTTGAAAACCCTCATTTAAAACACATGAAAAATGCCTTTAAGAATGAACTTCCTCCCTTTGGATCATGCTAACATTTCATTCAAAATAATAACAGTCTCAATAATGTTTAAAGAGCTATTTATTTTGGAAATCAAATATATAATCCTTTTCTACGCAGACTCCTAGGAGAGTATTGTGTCTACTTCTGGCCTCCACAATTAAAGAGAGATGTGGAGAGCCACAGGATAATTAAAGGGTTGGAGACCAAGATCTGTGTCTAAAGGTTTAAACAACTAAGATTGTTCTGCCTGAAGAAGAGAATGTTGGAGGTGTGATTTAATGATGGTCTTCAAGGAGGTGAAGAATGAAGACAGCTGGATTCCATTTCCACTGTAAGAAAAATCGGTTTTCCTGGGTCATATGTTAGATATAAGACAAGATTTCCTGGTGATGATGTTTAGAACCTATGACCCAGGGAAAATGGGGATTCTCTTCTGTAGCTCCATAATCAATCAGAAAGCTTTTATTCTATACTCACCATGTACTCATCACTTTCTAAAGAGCTTAGAGGCTACAAAAGGAAGTATATAAGGAGGTTCCTTCCCTCAAGAGGCTTTGACTCCATCAAGAGAGATTTATTCAAGAAAAACAATGAAAGAATACTCCAAGACAGTATATAAATCAGGTGGTAAATTGTGTCATGTCCTAACATGAAATAAAAGAGTCAGATAAGGTCCCATAATGATAGTGACGTGTAAGTTTAATTTAGTCCTACACTTAGTAGGTCCATAAGAGATATTTTTGGATGGAGTAGAGGGTATTGCAAGGTCCACTAGGGATGGTGAGGGCTATGTCTCAAATTAGAGTGTAGCACCAACTATTCAAAGCCCTTTGGATACTATCCAACACTATTATGCATGATTACACATTGTGTCTTGAGAATATTAACTCTTAAGCTATTTAACTTCCTACCTGATTCCTTTCAGATGAAATCCCAAATTGTGTTTTCTTTGCTATACCAAGCTGTCAGAGCAATCCTTTCTTGCAAGCATGTTATTTTCATTGCCAATACAGGAAAGGGGGTGCAAATGTCTTTGACTCCTCTAGTTGCTGCTCATTATAGGAGACAGAAGGATAGTAAAATACTGATAATACGTCAGTAGGAAAACATGGCACCTATTTATGACTTCTTTCATTTAGATGACATCATGGCTCCACATGACAGTGTGATTTAAGATGAAGTGCACTCATTAAGACTCAAATTCCATCATGTCATGGATTACTTATGATCTCTAGATTTGGAGTATTAACCCTTGTAGAACATGCCAGGCCTCATGTGATGTCTGTTATTAATAAGAAGAATCAATTCCATCCCATTCCTTAGATTGTTCATTCACATCACTAGTCAACAGCTCAACACCATATTTAGTAATCTTGACAAGAGAAAGAAAACTTGTTTAGAAAGAAAAATTGTTTAGGAACTTGATAATGTGTTATAATGCATTTGCTGAAAAGTGGGCCAATGATGGTTAAGAGATCTCATCTTTGGATGACTGTGTATACATCATATGTGTACATATCTATGGTTGGTAGCTTATTTGCTTAGAATATAGTGCTGTAATGAGACCAGGATCATGGGTTGGGCCTACATGTGGACTATTCAATTTTGCTGCTCCATGGACAAAAGTCATCCCCTTGACCCTGGCCAGCTGTCACACAGATGCTTTGTTACTGTGGTTATGAAAGTGAGAGTATGGATGGTTCATAACAAATCCATCACCACCATGGGAGGAAAAATGCTAAACACACATTTGTTCAAAGTTGACAAGTAACATCACCCCCTTACTTATCTGGAAGACATTAATAGGCAGCTAGGTGGTACAACGGATAGAGTAGAGGACCTGGAGTTCAGAAGTTCAGAAGAAGAGTTCAAATCTAGCCTCAGACATTTATTATCTGTGTGACCCGGGGCAAGCTTGCCTTAGTTTTCTCATCTGTAAAATGGCAATAATAATGCCTACCTCTTAGAGCTGTCACATCAGATGTCATGGTCAAGTGAAGTAATATTTTAAAGGGCTTTATAAACCTCAGTGTTATGCAAATGCTATTATTATCATCATCATCCTTATTATTATTATTAACTATAAGGGCTGACATTTGTGTCTCTTATTTATATATCTTGCATAAAGATATAGACTACAGAGTATCCAGACAGTTACAAATCATGTTAAAACATATAGTAAAACAGCACTGATTCAGATTTATTTGGGGGAAAGGCCAGTCTGACAGTGAAATGTTTTAATTATAAAATATTTTCAAAAGAGATAGAGCTTTATTATTTTCAAATCTGCAAAATGAGAGGGTTGGGAGCAGTGATCTCTAAGGTCCCCTCCAGATGGAACATTCTATAATCGCTATGATCTCCAAGTGCACCGATTAACATAATTAATAGCAAACAATGTGCTTCAGAATATGGTAGGCAGTTCCAGAATTTTCTCTCAAAAACTGTTTAAGTCTCTTTTGCAAATCACTCCTTCAAGCTGCAAAGAAAAGAGGCTTATAGTGAAGTGAAAGGCATGCTATGTCTATGTTTCTAGCTTTACTCTACATGAGTAGGTTCATAAATGGAGAAGTAAATTGGATTCTTCTTCCAAAGAACTTGATTGAGCAGGCCAATGAAAGGACAGAAATAGGCAAAAACCTAGTAGGTTGCCACCTGTGTAGTATGATTTTTCAGGACCTTTACCCTTGCAATAATTCCCACCTGTGGTGCCCAATGAAACTTACTACATTTTTCCTCTTGCCCACTCTGTTCTGCTGCTCCCATCTTCCCTCCTATATCATCTCCTTATTTTTTCATCCCAACTGATTCTATCTCCGTTGTTTCCTGATCCTCATTCTGTCCATTCTTTCATTATCTCTGTGTGTCTTTCTCTTGGACTGATGCATAACTTATTTAAATATATTAAAATGAATATGCAAATCATACCCTATTTAGTTCTAATCCCAATTCTAGCAGCTCTTTTGGGTACTCAATGATTTTAAGGTCAAGGTTTTCAGTTTTGAGGAAAGGGGAAAAAGGAATTTCAGTTCATGTTTTCTAGGATTTAAATCAAATAAGACCTTATAGTCTGTCAGATTTGGAACGTTTTTCTCTGGGGGGGGGTAGTGGTGTAATAAAAGGCAATGACACTTGGAAATGTGCTTTCATAAAATAAAGAGCTAATATGAATCAGTACCTTTAAAAACTCTACTTAGGTGAAGTTATGATTTTCCCAGCTTTAGTGACGTACAGTATTTAGTATTCTGTCCTATTGATCAGAAAGGAGCACTTTGAATATTTGGAGCTAGTAAAAGGCTCGAATAAAGTTCCTTATACCAAGTAAATTTACTAACCACCAGGAGTGATATTTATAGCCACATGAAGGACTGATATTTTGCTAGCCATGAAGCAGTTCAGTGGGAGGAAAATCAATTTGTAAATTAACATGATTATATGGAAGATAGGGAACAGCTGTTGCCTATCTCCACTGAGAACAAAACAATTGGCTCCTGGACTCCAACTGCAGCTGGAGGGATGCAGGTTAGATCTATAGGGACACTCTCCTTGACAAGGAGAGTTGAAAGTGGCTATCAAGACAGGCTGATGAAGCTTCATCCTAGAAGAGCTGGATGAATAGGCTGGCTCCCCAGTGACTGAGGATGGTCTGGATCCAGGACTTCGTGGAGGAAGCATTCTGGATTCATTGACCTCCTGAAGGTACCTTGGCTATGAATCACAATTACAGCCTTAGCTACTATACTGTTGGTGTCTTGGAAAGACACTCCACCAAGGAGATTCAATTACCTGTCTGTGGTGGATGCTTATGTGATCCTATGCCCCCTGGAGCCAATAATGCAAACATACCAACACAGCTCCTCTGAGCATCCTGTTGTAATGGCATTGTGGGGACCATTTAAGCCCCTTTCCTCTGTGAAGCTTGGACTGGCAAAGGACCATAGCTTACTCTCCTCCCTACCCCCGACCCCTATTCCTGCCCTAATGTGATGCCAACATTTCTGGCTAACAATCACATCTCTTGGGTGCACCCCAAGAGCAGCGACCTTGTGGCTAGATGCCTGCCAGACCCCCTCTCTGACAGAGCAGCTGTTACTCTTGGCCTGTTTAAAAGGCCTTTTAGGTTTGAGGAACTCCTCAATGAGATCATTTTGTTTATCTTTTGCATGTTAGGTGACTAGACCTTTGAAAAAGTGGGATACTTTTCTTTCTATTACTAGAAACTAGAAACTTCACTGTTGTGGGCATGGTGTATTTGAAGACCAGACTTTCATTCTTCTTAGTTTCTCATATAATCAAAGGAGTCTAATGAATTCAAGTTGCCTGTAACATTTTGTGTGTTTCTGAGTTGAAACTGAATTCCCAAACAACCATGTGAGGAATAATGAAATTCAGTCAAGCAGGCCTTGTTTTCCTGGCATTAGGGCAGAGACTTCGGTGGTAGGACTCCTGGGTTCTGTTCCCTGAGCTGTAAGAGAACACAACATTTGGCATTGATGCACTACCTTTCAGAGTAAGAACTTTTTTGAAAAAAAAAATCATAAGAAATTTAGGCCCTACACTCAGCATTTTACAGGGGCCACCACTTCTGGGGTGGTAGAGAAACCCTCCCTTCACCACTCACTCCCATCCTTACCCCCACAGCATGGAGCAACACTAGATAGTCATTTAGTGGTGGAGATGATGAAAAAACCAAACAAGTATGTTACCCATATGAAACCACACGAGAGTTTAGGTACAGTAAGCAGTACCTCATTATTCCGGTTGGAGTTTGGCCAGAAGCTGGGGATTAAAATCCTTAGTGTTATGAAAAATTCCTTGGGAAGTTTAATGCCTACAAATAGCCAGAGGCTCAGATTTATGACATCCCAAAATAGCACCTCTACTAAGACTGGGCCACCAGTGCCATGCTGGGGCACAGCTTTGGTGACAGGCGAAGAACCCCATTTATTGAATCATAAACATCATTTCCTACAGCCCCTAAGTTGGAGGTTTGTTATTCAAATGCTCTTTACCAATTTGTTAGTTTTAGAAGCAGGATGCCGCTGGCACTCAGTCAAGAAGCAATAATAAAAATGTCAGCTAAGCTTCCTTCTTGGTTCGTTTGGGTGGTGATGATGGCGACGAGTACATCTGGGAAGGATTGGGTGTTCCCATCATGATCATGATCATGATCAACATCATTACCTTGTAAGTAGACAGAGTAGGTGGCCACCCACATAATGTTATTTCAGAGAGACCATAAAGGTTCTTCTCATTCTACTAAATAACTTCTCATCTAGCTAACTAATTCCAAAATCCCTTGTTACTTTAATTCCATTGGGTTATGGCTTTGCCCTCTGCTAAAAGGTTAAAATGCCCATGGAAAATTCAATATGCTAAGCTTACAATGATTTATTTTTACATTTAATATACATCAGTATTTAGGATTCGCTTCATTCCTGGTTCTGCAGCTCACCAGCTAGGACAGGGGTGGGAAAGCTGCAGCCTCAGGCCACATGTGGCCTCTCATCACTGATCTGGGAGAAGCTAGGAAAGTCACAACCCTTTTGAGTATGAGTTTTCATATCTATCAGGTAAACTATTAGGAAACTAGATGACCGTGTTTAGAACACTGGGCTTGGAGTCAGGAAGACCTAAATTCAAATCAGGCCTCAGATTCTTAATAGTTGAGTGACCCTGGGCAAGTCACTTATCCTCTCTTTGCTTCGGTTCCCTCATCTGTAAAATGGGGATATCAATAGCACCCATCTCCCGAAGTTGTTGTGGGGATCAAATGAAATAAGAATTGTAAAACAGAGTAGATAGTACACCAGGCCAGGAATCAGTAAGACCTGAGCTCAAATCCAGTCCCATACGGAGTGACCCTGGACAAGTCATTTAACCTTGTTTGCCTCAGTTTCCTCATCTGTACAATGAGCTGGAGAAGGAAATGGCAAAACACTCCAGCAACTTTGCCATTTTCTTCTCCAAGTCCCTAATTGAGGACGCAAAGAATTGGACATGCACTGAAACAACTGAATAACAGTAGCATAGAACCTGGCATGTAGTAGCTACTAGATCAATGTTAACTCATTGTTAGTTGTGAAATGGGTTTAATAATAATAATAATAATAATAATAATAATAATAATAATAATAATAATAATAATAATTGCACTAACTACCCAATCCAATCCTTCACAGTGTGGTTCCTACTCATTTTTCCATTCTTATTTCTTACTACTTCCTTTCACATACTTTTTATTCCAGTCAAACTAGACTATTGCCAGTGCCCTGGACTACCTCTTGTATTTGCATGTGCCCCATCCCCTGGCCAGGATTGCTCTTCTCACATATCGCCTTTATTTTGAACTTTCAGGGCTCAAGCCTAGTGAGTTCTTTCCTAACTGTCTGGTTGCTAAAATTACATTGTATTGTGCTTATTGGTGTAGATGTCACATCCTCCCAGTAGAACCTAAGCCCCTCAAAAGCAGGGACTGTTTTGTGTTTGTCTTTGCATCAGAGAGCATTGTGCACAGTAGGGATTTAATAAGTTTGTTGAATGGAATTCAGTCAATTGCTCTGACATACTACATGGTTGACTGAAATATGGTTATCAGGGTTAGAACTTTCTAGTCACAGGAAAAGACTCTTTGGGTAAGAGCCTTTGTCACCTCAAATCAGCTTTGTGAACAGATTTGTGTGAGAGCAGTCATATTCTTTAGTATCCGCAATGCCCTAGGCCTGGAGAATTAGAGAAGTGACCTAAGTACGGGAAGCCAGCTGGGAAACACTAGGCCAGGCAGTTACCAAGCTCATTACCAAGTTGGATTCAGATGAAGCATTGTTTGCTGAGAGCCACAGCTTGTGTTGGCCCACCCTCGATATTAAAAATGAGGTAGCTTCATCTTTACCACTTTAAAGCCACGGGCATGTTGCCACTGTGGCCCTCTGTTGGGCTCTTGTGATGCGTTGAAAGAATTTTGGTTCAAGAATTTTTAAAACAGGCATTTGGGGCTATGTAGGATAACTCTGGCACCAGCTAGCAATGGACAGGCCTCTCACATTAATATTATTTAATGTAATGTAATTGCCATCATGGCGCTTTAGTGTATTCATGTTTCAAACCCATATTGATTGTTAATAATAATGCAGTAGCCTTTTAACACCAACTGTTGATTCACTGCCTGTGAAAGCAGGGAGCTTAGAGGGCAAGGATAATTTATACTTGCCAAGTCACTTAGAGAAATTCCAAGTAACTGGAAATCTACATATTCAGTATTAGAAAGGGTAATTAGGGATAGGCTAAATATTTACCCAGTTCTCTTCTTTAAATCACAAATAGGATGGAACTGGCTGGTTTAAGGTTTTCTAATAGGGAATAATAGAGTATAAAGATAGGGAAAATATAAAGGAGTATATAACTTTATTTCTTCCTGAAGTTTACCATAAGAATGATCCAGCTTTAGAATTGAGGGTCTACTTATGTTTTTGAACTTGGAAATGGTCCCACAGTTCTTCTATCAGACCAGAATATGTGAAATTTAGCAAGTATGTTTTAAAGGGTAATTCAGAAATATGAGGGTCAATGTGAAGAACAACAACAAACTCTATAATTTCAGTGGAAAATTAATTTGTTGCCAAACCAGTTATAAAAATTACCTGAGAAAATAATTCGATAAAGGTTAGAGATATACATAGCAGCAGAATTATGCAAGTGTAAAAGTATAAGATAGGTGAAATTAGAAGAATTGGGTTGGAATCTTAACTTTTTGCCACTTATTCTCTCTGTGATCTCTGCCAAATACAGCGAGTGGGCTTTGGTTTTTGTTATCTGTAAATTAAAAGGGTTGGAATAGAAAGAAGTAGGTGACCTCCAAGGTTGCTTACAGTTCTAAGTCTATGACCCTGAGCAAGCAACCATTTTTGGATCTTGCAGCAGGGACAAAGTACCTTCACGGAAGACAATTGCCTCCATGTGAAGCTTTTCCTCTGACCGGAATTCTTTTCTCTCGTTCCTGCTCTGCTCTTGACAGTTGCCTCCTGAGGATATTTTCGAGGAGAATGAGGCTCCTTGGAAAGAAGAGTCTAAAAAAACACAAAGAGCTGCTCCTATCTGTGTTGGTTTGTGTTTCTCTTTATTTGCTCCTGTAATCCCACTTCAAGCAAATGGCAAATTGAAAGTTACTTTTTGCCCATTTGAAAAGAGTAAGAGGCTTTCCTTCTACAAGATATTCAGTGAGGCAACCAAAGTTCTCTGGAGCCTCATATGTTTAAATTTATTGTACAGCCCTGCAGTGGCTGGGGCATTGGAAGTGCAGAGACAGCCAAAATGGTGCTGGTTGTTTACATGTGGCTCAGCAACGAAGATACTTCAGAATTTCAGCTCCCAACTTGTCACTTGACATTTCAACTTTAGCTGTTTTGCACTAATGAACTCCTTTATTTCTGCCAGTCTCATTAGGACACTCCATGCTTTCCAGAAACCGAAGTGAAGTTTAATAGAGACAAAGTCATTCCATTGACACTACTATGATCAGAAAGCTACACTCAATCTCGTTTTCTTTGTGCACGTCATAAAAGGATCCCTTTTCATCTGATTAGCATTCTCGAACACAGTACATGCTGATGACTTGCTTGAAGTCATTCACTGTGGGGATACAGCACCTACTGCACGTGATAAAACAACATAAGGCAGATGAACTGCTCATAACAATCTAATTAGTTTGGGCTTTTCATTTCATTTTATGTACTGAATTGAACCTGATTCAATATGATTCTGAGCTGGAGTACATCATGTCCTCAGCCTGGTGTGTGAGTTCATGGAATTTGCTTGGTAGGTTGCTAATAGTACAGAAAGTTATTTTTCAATGGCTGGTTGGATAGAAGTCTGTAAAGGCGGAATGACTGAAGTATCAGCTGATAAATGGTCTGACAGATTTCCAGGCTTCGTCATTACAGTTACCTGTGTTCGAAGATTTTCATACTGACTTCCTTTGTTTCAGTGGGATCCATGAATGTTCTTGCTTTGCAGCTGCTTCCTGAAGAGCTGTTTATTGTTATTAGTCCTTTGTTTTCGAAGAGGACCAAAGCGACCCTCAAGTGATTCCAAAAATTGTTAAAGTGTATGTACAATCAGTTGTGAATTCTTCAAGACAAAGGCCTTGTTTTATTTTTCTTTGTACTCTGCATAGTGCTCAGTGCAGGGCCTTGCAGGCAGTGTATTCCAATGGTGGAGTGACAATGATATAGAGAGCAATTCATCTGTGCCTTCTTGTTCCTTGTGACTTGTCACTGAGCTCTGTGTTTCCCACAAGAGGTCCATCCAATGTGCTGGGGGCCTACCTTTCATTCTCTTGACATTATATGGAACCAATGGAACATATCAACTTTCCATTGGTTATCCTTTGTTCTTGCTTATATGTCGAACTCATCTTTTTTTTCCCTGATGATTCATTTCTTTGATGATATCCTTTATACCAGCGATATTGAACTAAAATAAAAAAGGGGTCACTAATCCATATATAAGGATCCCTGTAGGCTGCATATTGAATTAGTTTTAAAATGTGCTGTTAGCTATGTCTTATTGCATTTTTATTTATTTTGTTAAAATATTTCTTAATTATATTTTAATCTGGTTTCTGAGTGTTGCTTTTGACATCTCTGCCTTATACCACTTGTCTTGAGTGATTCCTTTATTTCTAATGTATTGCAGGCTATGCAAACCCCCATATGCATTTCTGTTGGCCTTTGGGTAATATTGATTTTCCCTTTATAGTGACAGTAGGCAGAGAGGTACCTCTGTTGACTAGAAAGCTGGCCTGGGAATCAGACTTGGTTTTCAGTCCCATCAGTTTAAGTCCTATCTGGATTTGTGACTTTGGACAAGCCATGCAATCACTCAGCACCTTGAGTAACTCTAAGACCAGAATCTGTAAAGGAGATCCTCATCTGCATTGGTTAAGAGACTTTCCTACTCAGTGTTCCCTATACCAATAATATAAAAAATATTAAAAAAAAAAACATAGGGAAAAAGGACACTATCTTGTTCAGGGAGTCTACTCCCTCATCCCATGATTAAGGAATTGTAAAAAAAAAAGTTCCTAGATTCCCAAAGAATATTTCGCTACTTTTTTTTTCAATAAGTCCATAGTCTACCCTCTGTACTTAATGGTTAAGGTAAGAAAAAAAGAGGATATAATCACCCGCCTTTATCTATATAGGGCAATGCAGTATGAATGAACTTGATTCACCTTTATTTTGGAGGGAAAAAAAATCTATGAACCATTAGATCAATGCTGTGCTAGTCAAATATATGTGTATGTGTGTATACACATACACATCCCCATATATATATACACACACACACACACACACACATATTCACATACATATATATACATTTTCATTTATTTAATTTTTATTTATGAACTAAAGTATTTCCATAGCATAGTATAATTTTAAAAAAGATTATTGTAATGCAAATTTATTTTGCACAACTTTCTATTCCTTTTAAATATATTTTAAGATTTAAGAAAGGCTTTACTTTAAGGGAGGGCAATTTCTTTCGTTGAAAAAAGGTTGTGGTTTTCCAGAGATGTACAGGAGCCAGCACATTAGAGTCATTTGTTAAATTTTCAGTATGAACATTTATGTCTCAGAAATCAGTGATGTGGACTTGTTTTATTGTTTATGTAGCCTTAAGAAAGTGATTAAGAAAATGTTAATGATACAGATTAAGGTGGGTCCTGAGTGTATTTTCCCTTCCCCTTCTCCCAAGTCATTTATTAAACATTTACCACCACACCTCTGGTTTGTACCATATAAAGTACTCTGGCGCTCTATTATAAAGCATCCAGGTCATGGGTGTGTGCTTTCTGCTGAGCCCGGATAGAAACCAGGGCTCCAAAAATAAGTTGAGGTTTTTACATTATTATACACGCCGTCAACCCGAATGCCATCAACACTTTAAAAAATATTAATAAAATACCACTCTATATATTAAATGGTCCATGTATCCCAGAATAGTGCTCTTAGATTCTTCTTGCATCATCTGAAGCTCTAATTTAGTCAGATTCTTAATTTGATTCAATCCTGTTCCTATCCTAAGTAACATTCCAAGGGCTCTATTGATCTGGTTGTTATGACATGGCCATTATTGGAGTAGAAGTGTTTCTTCCATGCTGGGATTATGCCAGATGTTTGTTGTTATATTTTCTATCCAATGATCATTATTTCTATTGCTGCTGAATTAAACTTTGCTGGTGGTAGCATTTCTTGAGTTTATTGCATTTCTGGAAACTTTCTCATTTTTTTCTTTCTTTCTGATAAAATAACATTTAAATAAATTTTGTTGATCCACTTGGTAGACAGTAAACTAAATTAATATCTCCTTTGTTTATTTAGGTTTTATATCCTAGCTGGTGGTTTTTTATTCCTGCAGTAATTTGTTGAAGGTTTGTGGTTAGGTTGTATGTAACCTTTAATTCAGCTATTGTTAGCACTTTTATATGCCAGTGAAGGGTTTAGAAATTTTCTGTAGGTTCTTAATTATTCCCCCAGTACTTCAGAACCATCACTGATATCTGAGTAATATACATTTTGTATGTATAACCTTCAGCTCCCCGTTGAAAGACGGCATGTGCTTCATACTTCCTACAGGAAGATGAAGCCAAAGGTGTTTAGAAAAACAAACACACAAAAACCCAACGTCTCCTATCCTGGCTCCATGAGGGAGAGGTCTAAGGTAATTAGTAGTTAGGAAAATGCATATCAAGCTTCTGATAAAATATTGTTAAGGATATGCTGAAACAGAATGTTACTAAAGCACTAACCTATACTTTGAGGGAGGGAAAGTTCTAAGTAGGAAGGGAAGGAATCAGTATATCAGTAGTAGGGCATGATGCAGCATTCATTGGTAGCAGTGCTATTGTGCTAAAGGACATGATCTCAAATATTCAAGTTTATATTTTTAGTGCTAGAGGGGTCGAGAGGTCATCTAGCCAATGTCCATTGTCATCTTAGACAGGAGGAAACAGACTCAAAGAAAGTTTTCCAGAGGGCACCCAGGGAGTAAACAGAACTGAGATTTGAACACAGATGCTCAGACTTGAAATGTAGCTCTTTCCATTGGCCCTTCATGAATTCTACAATGAAGAGGGGAAGGGAATGAATACTTTTCAAGTGCCTACTCTGGACCAGGTGCCTTGCTGAGGGCTTTATGATTATTACCTTATTTGATCTATAGGTGTGAAGAAACCTGATAAGAAATGCTAATTGGGATGGAAATAGTGGCTGTTGTGAAAATTGGTGTGACGTCCTATGCATAAGGAGAGGACATTACTAACACACTAGATGTGTTTGTGCTGTTCTCTCAGTGGTGATGATAGGTTTGTTCTGGTCCACCCACATCTGCTTTCTGTCTCTGTCCTGAACAATGATGGAGTCAATTTGCCAGACCACTAGCCAGGATTATGGGTTCAGCCTGTGGCCATTGAGCAGAACAGAGTTAAAACCAGGATATATGGGCATAGAACTGATGGCCTTGGTCTCTGAAGTACTGTGCTCTAATTGACTGTTTTTCCAGTCATGTTAAGGTGTTGCACACCAAGGATCCACCTTATCAGTGGCACTGTGATTCGTTCAGTGAAGACCCAGGGATCTATGAAGAGCACTGTCCTGACTCAGGGAGAAGGTAGCAATTTATGGGTAGTAGATACATACAGAGGCAAAAAGGCATTTATTAAGCACTTACTGTATGCTAAGCACTGTGCTAATTATTGGGGATAAAATAAAAAGGGGAAACAGTCATTGCTTTCATGGAAGACATAATCTAATAGGGAGAGATAGCACATATAGGAGTATTAAGTTGCGCGGCAAATGAGATGGTCAGTGGTCCATAGGACACAGCAAAGGAGTAAATGGCTAACCTTGGTGCATGGCAGATGGTGAAGACTGGTGTTCTGTGGGCACATTAAGATGAAATTTGGGGGACTAGTAGTGGCTTTATCAGGTAACCTTTGGGTCCCCTTTCAGCTCTGGAATTCTATGATTCTGAAAAGGCACAGGGGGATATGAACACATAATTTCCTCCTTTGGTTTATTTACTCTATATCAGACTCATAATTTAGAATTAGAAGAGATTTTATCTAGTATAGTATCTCTCATGTTAAAAAAAATAAGGAAACTGGGGTAACTTGTCTGAAGTCACAAAGTACTAAGCAGCAGAGTTGGGATTCAAATACAGGCCATCTGATCCAAATCCCACATTAAAAAAAATACTATATACCATGTCATTTATTTAGGAGGTCTCTATACTTCTTTGCTTCTGCTCTTATTTCATTCATGTGGCTGAATTTAGTGAAAATGAAGAGGTGTTTTGGTTTTCAGGTTTATAGTTAAAAAAACAAACAAACCCAAAATGAAAGTTTAGCACTGGGTACAGGATTCATATGACAAAACTCTTCTTGCAAAATCCCTCATTCTGATGTTTCCAGAAGCCATTCTCTTGTTTTCCATAAAACTGGATTTTTAGCTGCCACCAGGCTTCCCCACTGGCAATGCTGGCTTTTCATCTCTGCTTACTTACCAGAATCAGTGAATATCTTTAGAAGGCCCTAGGGAACTAGTAAGAATCCATTCTCCCAGACCTTCATGACCCCCATTGTTTCCTTTATCAAGAAGACTGCTTTTCTAGGTTCTAAAAGGGATCTCTGGTTTTATAATAGCTATTTCCATCCTATGATAGCTATAAATATGAACATCACTCTAGCAAGCAACTAGGCCTCATGTATCAAATGTGATCCTGAACCCTGTGTTTTGGAAAACAAAACAAAAAGGCCAGCCTTTTAAAATATTGAAATTTAGATGCACTATTAAATATTGAAATTTAAAAGCACTTTATAAATATGGCATGCCTTTATTATTGTGATATGTTACTATCATTATTAATACTAAAATTAAATGAGTTTGTCCAACTTCTAACATGGACTGATTACATGATCCGTTCAGGAGGTCACTTAACCTCTCAGTGACTACAGTCATACCTATAGTTATATGTTGTAGAGCAGAGTGGGGTTGGTTTACAATGGTAGAGGGGGTTGCCTCATGGGGATTTCCCACTATCAAGAAAATTCCAGGTTTGCCCCTCCATATCAGATCCAGAAAAAACAAACAAACAAACAAACAAACAAACTTGGAATTAGAAGAAAATGAAATATCTGTTGCAGGGATTAATAAAACCAGTCCATTTTTTCTCATTTCTAAGGTACTTTCTAGTATATTATACATAAAACTTATTTGAACTTCAAAACAAGCTTGTGAAGTAGTCATTATGCTATTCTCAATTTGCAAATAAGAGACTGAAGACTGAGACTGAAATGTTTAATTGATTTTTACCCCATGTCCCATAATTTGGGTGAAACTTGAACCTAGGCCTTTGAGCTCATAGCTCTTTCCATTAGAGCAGGCTTTTTCTCTGAAACCAACTCCTCAGTGACCTTGAGAAAAGTCCATGAATTTTTTTTGTCTCTGGTTTTCTAAGTATAAATAGTGGTGAGCATTTATTTTTGATAGATCTCTGGTCTTGTGTAAAGCGCTATCTAAATGCCAGTCAAAACGACTATTTTATAGGTGTGGGGAACTCTCAGTATAAA
>CM053596.1:207746730-207759010 GCA_028646575.1 Pseudocheirus occidentalis
TTCCTATGCATGTCCTCCATGATACTGCTATGTGTCTCATACCTTACCTCCATCCAGGTTTACTTATTATGTCCTGTACTCTCAACTGACCTGAAAAACAAATTTGAACTTCTCTGCTGACCAGTGAGAAAGGAAGGCTACATTACCTAACCTTCCCAGGAAATATACCAGGATATCAGTGGGACTTTTTTGGATTAATGCAAAGGGGGAAATTTAATGGAAAGAAGATTCATAGCTATGGCAGGCCCACAGGGAAAGCTATGATTTTTCTCTGTGTCGGAGGAGCATCTCTCTTACTAGGGAATCTTCAACTTCAAGTGAGAGCTAATAAAAGTGACCTAGGGAAGTAGTGACATATCTTTTTCTTTAAGTATAGAATGTCCTCTATCCTTCATGGTTTAAATATAGGAGTCTCCATAATAAAGGTTAAAATGGAATAGTAATTTAGAGAGAAGGCAAAGGAAGAAAGAAAAGATTAATAATATAGGCTTTATAGGGAATAGAAGGAAAAATATGTTTTTCTTTAAAATTTGAAGTTGACTGCTTGAGAAGCAGTCATTGAAATGGTGAAATGGTAGTTATGATTAAATGTTTTTGCAGATTGTTTATAAAGAGTTGAAGTAGAGGACTGACTTTGAAGACAGGAAGGCCTGGGTTCAGGTTCCACCTCTGACAAATACTGGCTGTATAACCCTGGGAGAGTCATGCACTCCAAGTGATTATGACTGTAATTTACAGATTGGGTGTTGACCTTCAATTGGTAGAGGGAATTTCCTTGCTTAGGATTTCCCTTTCCCAGTGATATCACAGGTTCAGTCCCTATTCCAGTTTTTATCCATATCCATGTCCATGTCTATATCAGTATCCCAACTCTTTCTCTCTCTCATCTCTACCTCTCTAAGCTATAATGAGATGTGGCTTAAAGAATGCATTTCCTATGTCAGATTCCATTGAATAGGCCAAGGTTCACATATCATATCCATGTTAGTCATGTTGTTTTAATGAAATTCATAAATATGCAAATCAACTGGCTTTGAAACTTATCTAAAATGGGCTGAATAACAACAATAAGAAACATAATGGAAATTCTGTGGCATTCTTTAGAGCCTTTTCTAAGCTTTCAAAGGGTTTATAAATGAATACCTAAATATATTTCATGGATAAAGAGGCAGTTATATTTAGTGATTTCACGGGCAGGTGGGTGGGTGGACAGATGCGGTTGTAGAAGTGCTTAGTAATGTGTCAAAAAGATGGCACCAGTGGAAAGGAATGAATAGAACTTGAAAAGGCAGAGACTGGAAGATAATACATGGAATTTCTGTCTTCTAAGGGAACTCAATCATCATGAAGCACATAATCTCCTGCTGATTTTATTTAAATATAAGCACACAAACACACATGCATACATATATGTACACGTATACACGCATACAAATATTCATACACTTGTAATTTGCAAGGCAGCCTGGTGAAGTGGAAAGAAGGTTGTATTTGGAATAAGGAAGACCAAGATTCCAGTCCTACAGGTACATCTGGCTCAGAAGTAGCACTGGATGTACAGGAGCAAATTCCTTAAGGACTTTAAATGTCCTTAATCAACACTCTAGGAATTGTGGTTCAGTGAATAGAGTGCTAAGCCTGGAGTCAGGAAGATCTGAATTCAAATGTGGCTTCAGATACTTATAACCTGTGTGACTCTGGGCAATTCATGCAATTCAACTAAGAAGTATTTGCCTCAGTTTCTTCATCTGTAAAAAGGAGACACTAATAGCTCCTACCTTCCAGGATTGCTGTGGGGATCAAATAAGCTGGTAATTGTGAAGTGCTCAGCACAGTACTCGGCCCATAGAAAGAGCTATAGAAATGTTAGCTATTATTAGATATGTGTGGTGGATTGAGCTTTCAAAGTGGTCATTTCCTAGGCCAATGAAATCACTGGTGTGCTTTCCACCCCACCCCAGCCCCCAATTTAAGCAGACTGATGCCTAGGATGTGGCCGTTGGGGTTGACCTCCTGACCCCCAAGCTTTGGCTTACAGAAGGTGATAGTTCTTACAGCTAGTACTTAAAAAGACTAAGAGTTATAAATTGTCAAACCACGTGGAATTGGGGATGATTGTGGGCCAGTAGCCTCTCCTGCCCTACTTGTGGGTCACTCATCAGCTTCCAGATTGCTGCTTTGTGTACTCCCATTGTAGCCAGGCATCCAAGGTTCTCTATGGCTTGGCCCCTTTTGCCTCTGCAGTCTTAGTTCTCAGACTAGCTTAGCTTAGAAAAAAAGGTATGTATACTTTTCCTCATTCCCTGAATACATCTTTTCGGGGGGCTATTGGAGAAGGGATAATACAATATTATTGTTATTGAAGTCACACTTAGAGTTGTTAAATCAACCTAAACTAACAGGAAATTTACCCCAAAGCAGGTGCAAAGAGGTTTGCCACCTCCACTATTTATCTTCCATTAAAGTCTTCATTTTCCAACTATTCCAGCCTTTCAGCAACTGTTCTTCCCTTTCCAGTGAACTCCTGTAGTTCTTATGGTTTTTAACACTCATTTGGCATTTAGAGTGCGATGTTTATCTGTTTTTATCTGTTTCTGTCCCCAGATGCCCTATACACAGTAGGCACTTAGTAAATGTTTTTAGTCATTGAGGATAATGGCAGGTGCTACAACATTTACTGAGCACCAACTGTGTGCAGAGCCCTGTTTGGAGCAATCTCAAATCTACTCCTGGCCAAATGCCCATCTCTTTAGGGTCCCATAAGATGTTTCTTCTGCCAAATTAACAGGTTGTTCACACGTCTTATAGTTCTTCATCTTGCCTACATTGCTTCCAACTTTGCCTTTCTGATGGCCTTGCTCTTCCCTGTACCCTCCAAAACTCTTTCCAGTTTTTGGCCAATCTACCATGTAGTGTTATATAGTATATTTTAACAAAGTGAGATAAGAGTTGACCTTTATATATCAAAGTACTTTGGATGCTTATGTGCCTCACAGCAACCTTGTGACATCAGTTCAAAGATGAAGTGATTTACCCAAAGTCACAGGGTAGTTTTAAATTCCAGTATCACCTGGTTAGTACATTTTGACTTTGCCCACTGTGATTTTGATATATTGTGTAACAGCATGAGAAATTAAATGGGAATTTTGCGAAAGTTCTGAGGAAGCCACAAATGATTCTTGAAACCCAGCAGAAGACACAGAGCCTATGACCAAATATTTTACCCAAATTTTACAATAAATATATTGTTAATAACCCATAAAAGAAAAAGAAAAATTCAGACTTCCTCTCTGGTATGAAGGGGAGGGCAAAAAATTTTATGTGGATTTTTCAGAGTGCCAGAGGTGTCTTTCCCCTACCTCTGCGATGTGGAAGGGATTACTGTATAGTTTTTTTTAGCTTACCCTATACCTGCCACTCATCACTTATATGGTTGGGATCTTCCCAGGCTTATTATACATTGGTCCCCTTTATACACTCTAGGGTTCAACCACTCTGGCCTTCTTGTTGTTGCTCACACAAGACAGCCTTTTCACAGACTGTCTCCCATGCCAGAAAGGCATACCCCTACACACCTAAGCCTCTTAATTTCCTTCAAAGCCAGTTAGGGGTGGGGAACCTGTGGCCTTCCAGGTCCTTGACTATGTCCTTTTAACTCAGTCCAAATTTTACAGAATGAATCCTGGTCCCCACCCCATGCATATAGCACTTCCTACATTAGATCTCTCCTGTTGCACTTCCCCAACTTCTAGTATGTCAATAATAAAACTACTTCGTATTTTTTTTTCGTATTTCTTAAACATATTGTTTCCCCTATAGAATTTAAGCTCTCTGAGGGCGGGGACTATTTAATTTTTTTTTGTCTTTGTCTTCCTAGTGCCCACCACTGGAATGTAATAGAAATTATTAATTCTCATTTGTTGATTCATGTATACTTCCCTAAACCTGTCTGCTGAAATTGATCTCTTTCTCTTCACATTTTCTCAGTTTTTTGGATCTCTTCTCTGCCTTTATTATGCTCTATCTTGTTTGTATCCCTGTTGTATCTCTTCTTTCCAGCCCCTTTAGAACAAAAGCTCCTTGAGGGCATGGACTGTGCTGTTTTTCCATCCTTATATTCCTGTGCCTAGCATAGTGGTCTGTATGTGTGTATATATAGTAGGCATTTCATAAGTACTTGTTGAATTTGAGTTTGGATTTCCCTAATGTGATGGCATTTCTAAGGCTCACTACACAACTTGTGCTTTGGCTCAAGTAGCCAGTTCAAAAGCCAGCTTCCCAGCGGAATTTCACACATGCAAATGAGCCATTGTGAATCTAGTCATGAAAATTCATGGAACTATGGCCAGTTCAGTGTGTATGACCTGTTAATTTGGCAGCAAATCTTTTGGTTAAATATCCAAATTACTGGCCAATTGCTCAACTTGAACAGTAACATTACTGCTTGTTACTGGATTCTCTTCTGTTAGAAGACTGGCTATATAATGCTATTTAAAGAAATGATATATTCTCTTTAAATTTGGACGGCAGTTAGTAGTATGGACATACTGTGCAAACATATGCCATAAACAGAGTACAATTTAACTTAGTGCTCCTCATTTCTTACCTGGCTGTGCTATTTTAGGACATCTGGCTTCTCCACCATGTTCCAGGAAGTTCCCTGTTGGGAAAACCTCATCATCCTGCAGGACCCCATCAGCTTTGATACTCCATCTCATCATGGCCCTCTGCTCCTCTGATTGGAGGGTGGAGCCATCAGCTCCCAGGAAGTGCAACTGATTTCTCACCTGGTTTCATTCCTTTGGGACTTCTCTGCCACTATGACCCTGCATTGGTTACCTTTGTGGCTAATCTCCCTCCCTTTTTTCCACTTCTGTTTGTGTGATGTCTTCCCCCTCTAGATTGTAATCAAACAACCAACAAACATTTATTAAGCACCTACTATCTGCCAGGCACTGTGCTAAGCTCTAGGGATAGAAAAAGAGACAAAAGATAGTCCCTACCCTCAAGAAGCTTACAATCTAATAGGGGTAACAACATGCAAACAAATAAGAAAGGCAAGCTATGTACAGGATAAACAGGAAGTAATTAGCAGAGGAACACCACCAGAGTTCAGAAGAGTTGGGGAAGGCTTCCTGTAGAAGGTAGGATTTTAGGAGACTCAAAACAATCCAGGAAGGTCAGATTGTGAGCTCCTTGAAGAAAAGGATTATCTTTATTTAAAAAAAAAAAAAATATATATATATATATATATATATTTGTATCCCTAGCACTTAGCACAGTGTCTGGGCACATAATAAGCCTTAATAAGTATTTATTGACTGACTGACAGCATGGTAGGCTGAAAATGATTTTAATTAGGACATCTGGGTTCAAATCCTGACTACTACTACTACTTGAAGTGATTTTGGGGAAGTCACTTTATATCTATGGGGAGATAAATTTTCTCATTTGTAAAATGAGGAGAATAGGTTAGAATAATCCACATGGTCGATTTTGTTTCTCACTTTGTGACCTCTTGCATGATTGCTCTAATTTGTCTATTAAACATCCTTTTTTCTATTATATAGGCAAAATGTGATTTTATTTTAACCCCTAGACATCTATTTGCATTAACCTGAAAAAATTCAACTCCCCCCCCCCAAAAAAACCCCACACCCCATCAATCTGATATAATTTTTTAATCTTTTTTTTTCAGGCATTTAACTATCTTCAGAGGATCATAGAATTTACATCTAGAGGTCACCTAGTCCATTGCTGTCATTTTGGTAGCTAGGTGGCATGGTAGATTGAGTGCAAATGAAGTCATATCTTGCCTCAGACATATTTTAGCTGTGTGACCCTGAGAAACCTTAGTTTCTTTATCTATAAAACAGGGTTAACAATAACGCCTATCTCACCATCAAACCAGATAAGTTGTAAAGCGCATTGTAAACCTTAAACTAGCTAGTGTTAGTATTATTATATTTTATAGATGAGTAAATTGAGGCTCAGCGAGGCAAAGAATCTTGCCCACATAGCAACTTAGACATGTACTAAGTTGCCGAGCTTAGATGGTAAATCTGGGCCTCTAATACCAAATACATTGCTCATTTTACTGCATTCCCTCCTAGAGGGAAATGAACCAAATGAATTTTACTTCCTGCTTCCACTATCTCCTTCATCTCTCATTATTTAATAGGTTGAGCCTGAAATAGGGATTGTGAGAAAGAATACCCTAAGAGGTCCAGCTCATCTAAAGAAAGTGAATTATAGTCATGGCTCCATGGCTTCCAACTGACATTCTGGCTAAAAATTTTGTATAAATGTCAGATTGATCAAATGGAACCCATTAGTTTTCATTAGAAAATGATGTTTTAATATATGAAGGAATTTGCATTTGAACCTCAGTCAATGTTGTCATGTAGAGATTTAGACTCAATGGAGACATTTTGTCTTAATGACAAGGGGGGAAAAAAGGATGGAAGGAAGATATTTAGCAACACCTGATGGACTTATTTTGTTGCTGTTATTTCTTGGTTGGGTCTGATTTTTCATGACCCCATTTGGGATTTTCTTGGCAGATATATGGAAGTGGTTTACCATTTCCTTCTCCAGCTCTTTTTACAGAGGAGGAAACTGAGGCAAACAGGGTTAAGTGACTTACCCAGGATCACATAGTTAGTGAATGTCTAAGGGCAGATTTGAACTCAGGATTTGAATCCAGTAACAATGCTGACTCCAGGCCTGACATTCTATCCATTGTGCCACCTAGCTCATCTCAGACTTAGTCTAACAATGGTAACCCAAACTGTGGGTATTGTTAGTTGCTAAACACTTCTTAATAAAAGAGCAGGATTTTAGATGTAGAAGGCTTGTACATTTTTTTAACAAGCAAACCTGTTATTCATTGGTTTAAGAAGCTCCAAATAAGGAAATTCCCTTTAGCAACTGAGATTTGTGACTAAATTGCAATTGCCTGCACTGCATTTTGTAGTCTTAGAAAGTTGTCTAGGGGACTGAGAAGTAAAGTCAGTCAGTCAATAAACCTTGTCCAGAGAGAGGTGAGATTTGAACAGAGATCTTTCTGCCACTGAAGTGAACTCTCTATCCACTAAGCCAAGATTTCTCTTAACTAAAAAATATTAGTTGAATTGAATCATGTTAGAATAATGAAATCTAACCCTCTTATTGTATAAATGGGAAAATTAAGAGAGCAGTACTGATTTGTCTAGGATCCCGCAAATAATTAATATCAGAGCTGGGTCTAGAAGCCAGGTGGCCCAACTTTCAGTTTAGTGATTTTTTTTCCCCCTTCTTTAACACATATATCCTTTGTGAGATTTAATTGTCTTTTTGAAAAGCGTTTTTTCAGTGTGAACTTAGTAAACATCCACTGGAGTCAGGGCATGATAGAGTTCAGTCCAAAAGATTGCAGATGGTGGGCAGTGAAGAGATGTTGAGCCTAGGAGCCCTTTTTACATGGAGGTTTTTTCACTTTTTTGCTCTGTTCTACAGGCCTCCAATGGGGGAGGGGAAAAGCAAAGACAAACACTTTGCATTCAGAAAAAGGAGAGGCTTCTATAAGAGACGCTAAACTTCTGTTATTAATAGTTTATATTTTAAGAAGTGTATGCAAATGCAAACATACATATATATGTAGACATACAATATATATTTGAAATTTAACGGGACATCTATAAAAGGGATTTATGTATTTGTAATATTTGTGTCATCTGTGCTTTTTGTTTTCTCCTATGAATTTTAAAAAAAGTTTAATTTTAGCTTTTTTCTTACTAATACTAACATGTATTAGTATCCACTAATCTACCACCATCCTAAAATGCAAATCTGATCATGTGGCTTCCCCATTCTTTCCCCTCACCCCCCAGCTCCAGTGGCTTCCTATTGCCCCCACAAGCAAACACAAAATGCTGTTTAGCATTCAAATCCCCTCATAACCTAGCTACCTCCCACCTTTCTGGTCTCATTGCACTTTACTGACCATCACATACTCTTCAGTCCAGTGACAGTGCCCTCTTGCTCCTCCATGAACAAAATACTCCATTTCTCTTGATTTCAGTTATTCTCTCCATCTGTCTGTCCCCCATTCTTGGAATGCTTTCCCTCTTCTTTTCCTCACTGCTGTCCTCCCTGACTTCCTTTAAGTTTCAAATAAAATCCTACCTTCTACAGGAAGCCTTCCCTAACCCTTTTCAATTCTCATACTTATTCTCTTTTAATTATTTACTATTTATCTTATATGTAGCTTGCTTTGTATATGTTTATTTGCATGTTGTCTTCCACTTTTGACTGTAGGCCCCTTGAGGGCAGGGACTATCTTTTTGTACCCCCAGCACTTAGCACAGTACCTGGCACCTTAGTCAATGTTTATTGAAACAATGAATGAACCATCATTCTCCTCCCTCTTCCAAATAGAAGACCTCCCTTTATAACAAATCAGCAACCTCTCTGGACAAGGTTTATTAATTATTGCTAGCATGATGTAACAAAATGATTACCCGGAAACTACGTCTCTCAAACTTTTTATATATTGCATAAGGTTTGGACTGGATATTCACCAAAGCCTCTTCTGACTCTGAGATTCTCATGACCAATTTTCTGGATTTTATGGTTCTGAGAATCTTAGGTAATAATCAGGGATACTTTCCCAACAAACATTAAAATTTGGGTAATTGAGGAGGTAAAACATCCAAAAGTCAATAATTTTTCATTTAAATACATGTTCTGACTTTCTACAGAAAAATGTCTAATGTCTGTAGAAGCTTAGCAAATACCAGTGATTATTAGACTGTATTGTAAGCGTCTCGTGCTTACTTCAGAATTTTGGTAGCACAAGATTATTAATACAAACAACATTATCTTGTTTTGAGTTACTTTAAAAACACTTTTTAAAAAAGTTTTTGACATTCACTTTTATAAGATTTTGAGTTCTAATTTTTTTTTCTCCCTCCCTTCTTCCTTCCCCAAGACAGCATGCAATCCAATATAGGCTAAGTATGTAGAATTATATTAAACATATTTTCACATTAGTCATGTTTTAATAGACTTCAAAGGACTTTCACATGCCTAAGTCCCCATACGCAACCCTTCTCCCAAATTTTCATTGGGTAGATGATATAATAGACATAAGGAAGCAAATTAAGAGGGGAAGTGATTTGCTTTAATGACACATGGATAGTTAATGGCAAGGCAAGATTAAACTCCAATATGGATGACTAAATTATTGAATTGTTTAGTCCTTACTCATTATACATCTTAGGACTTCTAGTCTCCTTAAAAATTCAGCTCAGAAAATGAATTCCTCTATCCTCTGTCCTGAAGTTAATTTGTATTATTTCATGCATATTTTCTGTTTGCTTGTGTGTATGTAGCTTTCCTCTGATGGAATGAAAGGTCCATGAAGGCAGGAATTATTTCATATGTCTGGCCTGTTCTTGTACAATGCTTAGTGTGTAATAGGCATTTAATAAAAGTTTATTAATTGCTTGATCTCTGAAATATCCAGGTGCTTCAGAACCCTATCTTATTCAAGTGAATTGTCTCCCAAAGACAGAAATGTTCAAATTATTTGAGTCAGAGAGAGAACATTGGCTGGGTGCTTATTAGATTGGTCTGGGAAAATGAGAATTATAGAATTTAAGGGACTATAAGGATTTCTCTTAGAGTTCATCCAGTCCAACTCTTTCTTTTTACAATTGTGTACTCTGAGACCTAGATAAGTTAAACAACTTATTTAAAGTCTCATAGTAGCAGAGCCGGGTGTTTAGAATTATTTAAGATTTCTGATTCTTTAAAGGGTTAGGTCTTTTGTGATTTGCATAAAACTAGAATGTGCATTTTGCCATGTTTTCCTTCATCTGGCAAAGCAACTGTAAGATTTTAGACCATCCAAGACTGGTAACATTAGACCAATAGTACCAACAAATCAGGTTTCAGTTCATTACACCCCTTTGGTGATTCAGGCTGAACTTTTGAAAAGTAAAACTTCCAAACAGTATATATATATATTTTTTTCCTGAAGGACTTTTCCAGGGTAAAGGTTAGTTTTCTTTCTTTCTTTCCCCTTCTCACTCCCCCTTCCTTTTTTGCTAGTCTGGGAAACTTTAAATGGCTGTTAGGTGCTACTGACAGAATAATTGTTTTGCTTCATAGGGCTATAATTGTTAGTAAAACCTTGGACTTTTAGAATAGGTAATATATGAATCAAAGATGCCTACATAATGTATTAAAGATTGTGGGTATTTAGAATATCATTAGGTCTTAGGGTTATTTAAAGACTCCTAATTTTTAACTTGCCTTTTTACACTTATTTAGCTATGCAAGATATCACTATATTCTGTATTTTTTTATAATAAACATGTCTAGTCAAAGAAAGCATTAATGAAGCAATTCCCCAAATAAAACAGCCCATCATATCTGAGTTGCAGCAGAGAGAAAGTGTGGTCTTTGTAGTTTAATCAAGATCACAAGACTTGTTTTGAGCGTCTGTCATCTTTAATTTTACGGCACTTCATTTCAGAGTGGGACTGCCAGGGTCACATGCAATTAAAACACAGGCAAGATTTGTCTTGTGAAATCTTAACATAAAAAGTAATGTGTTACTCCATTTTAACTTTTCTACTGAACTCTGTGAACTCACTAATTACTTTTCCCCCCTCTTGTCACCTTTTTGATATGACATGTATTTTATAGAAGAGATAGAAGTTTGGGATTTTTTTTCCCTATCATGCATATGATTGAGGATAACAAAATTAAACCAGAGAAAAAAGGAATGTATTTTTCAGAAATACATTTTTAAGAAATATCTGAGTGCTACAGCTTCAATTACAAAGGCGCCCGTGGATCAAATTCTAGGAAATAACCATTAATCTGCTTAACTAGGGCAGGTAGGAGTGTAATAGCAGAGCAGAGATTTCACAGAGGCCAATCTCATGGACCAGAGTTGATTCTCCAGGGTGCAGGGAAAGGGACTTTAATGTGATTGGTCATGAAAAGGACTAAAAGCTAGTGCCGAGGCAGCTCTTTGGAGCTGGATCCCAGTTGTTGCATCACAGTGATCAGCAAATTGCATAGACCCTTATTAACCTTATTGATAAGGAGCTTAGGGAAGTCCCATTCAGCCCCCAATCTACTCCTCTTTTTTGTTCTCCTGTCTGTCTTCCTTTGCAATTCCGGCCCCATTGTAGAGAGCGTTTTCTTTATGTATACCTCCAAATTCTCCCTCATTATGCTGGCTCCTTTAAGGTGGGTCAAGGGAACTTGCTGGCTGACAGAGTGGGCAGAAGTGCACCAGGACCCACAGCCCCTTTAACTGTGTTGGGGACACCTGGAGAATGTTTGGAAATTTTGCTGTTAAAGAATCTTTTATATTGCTCCTCTTTCAATGCAGCTGGGGTCCGTAGGGATCAGGGGATTATTTTTGATACCTGTCGAAAAGAGTTATGTCTACACTGATTTTCCATCCCTCACTACTAATTAACCTTATTGTATACAGGAAACAGACTATTTAATACCTGCATTCTTTCTGTAATGCCAAGTAAAATGAAATCCAGTGTGAAATCTAGTTAGCATTTGCCTTTTTGAAGTCATTTTTGAGTTTCCAGTTTTGGTAACTGTGACCTCAAAACTGATAGCTTGAAAAAAGGGGGAGCTCCAACCGGTTTGGGTAGCAATTGTACTTTGCTAACTTAAAAGCTCCCATTCACCTGGATTTGCTGAGGCGCCTGAAGGAAAGGGCCCATCCTGGCACTGGGAAACAATTTTTTTTCTCCCAGGAGCCATCTCTTTTTACCTCATGTAGTCTTCCCCCAACCCCCTACCTCGCTTCCTCCCGAGGCAATCAGGGCCCTATTCGATCTCCTTGTTCTCTCCTTTCTAGTAGGGATGCTGGGCTTTGACACATACAGGGATGTCACGGCAAAGCAGTAAAGCGGTGATGAAAACAGATGTTGTCTGCCGGGGAGAAATGCTCACCAAGGGGTAGAGACTGAAGGAAATCCCATTGGCAGAATATGAGGTAGAGAAAGGAAGGGGATGATAAAAGGAAGAGGAGTTTAACTATTTGAAATGGCACCAAAGGGTGTAGAAAATCAGCATGGCTCCCATGTCTGCTGGATGGCATGGATTTATAATATAAGTAATAAAGGAGGGAAGTTCCTTCTTTGAAAAAAACCCAGAAATCTGTAACAGACCTTCTGGACAAACACTCTTAAACCTTGGCTGAGGACACAGGTCCACTTTGAGGCCAGTGTTTCATTTGATCAGAGTTGACTAGTTT
>CM053596.1:207759510-207776165 GCA_028646575.1 Pseudocheirus occidentalis
CACACAGCAAGTCAGTGACAAAGCTGGGGCTAATTTTTCTATGCAGCTCTATCCCCATGACTATTAGGAAAACATCTGATCTAATTCCATCTCTGATAGGGGAACATGCTTGCTTCTCCAGCCCAACCATGAAGTCTGGGAGGACCGGAGATCTCAGGATTGGTAGCAGTTGTTTTGTTGAACTGGGTTCCACCCACAGCATCTGTGCTGAACTAATGTTTTATTAATTTCCCAACACACCACCTACTGCTTGGTTGATATCCAGAATGTAGATGTGCCAGCTTAAAAAAAAAAAGTCTTTTGCCACAGTAAACAAACAGGATGGAAAGTGTTCCAGATCTTTCTCATCCCTATTCTCTCCTCTTGATTGCATTTAATTTGTTTCAAAGCTGCTATCAGGTCAATGGTCCTTCCTAAATTGGGAAAAATGACTAAGCCTCCCCCTTCCATCTTTTGGGGGGCTTGGGGAGTTCTATGTCTGGTTTTTTTTTTTCATCAACTCTACTTAATAACCTAAAAAGTTAAGCCAAATGTATGGGAAACCTTACCAAAATGTATAAAAATAATTTATGTAATATTATCCATTTGCAATAAGGTGATTATATTTTAGGAAACTCATAATTAAGCTGATCTGATTCGCACCATATGGAAAATGTGCTCAGAAGTGGACAAAAAAGCTATAGGTTTAAAGAAGCACTGTTTCATATTTACATTTGCAATAAATTAAAAAAAATAAAACCAAATGAAGGCTCATGCCCAAGGAATATAGTAAATGACAGCTTTGGCAGGATTCCACCGTGAGATAGTCTTCCCTGCAATGACCCACACACTCACATAAGAAAAGTCAGTCTTCAAGGGGATTGTGCAGTGCTCAATCCTGGTGGATCAGGCAGCTTGGTAGCAGGGGGGTTGGGGCAATGTAGACTGACCTGCTAGCTCCATCTCCCACCATCCTCTCTAACCTTCTTTACAGCTGAAGACAATTAACCTCCAGCCTCTAGGTTTAATCCTTACCCCAAGAAAGAGGACCAATCCTGTCCTTAGGAGAAACAAGCTAACCAGCTCAGACTTGTTTATCTGTATACCAATTGTAACAAAAATTCTTATTTCCATAATATTTTGTGGTTTACAAAGTCACTTCTTTGCAAGAACCCTGTAAGGGGAAGTTTTATTCTCCTTACTGTACAGATGAAAAAACTAAGATTTGGAGAGAGAAAAATCCTAGATCAGAAATGTAGTGTCAGATTTGGGACTAGAATCCAAGTCTTATGTTTCCAAACTGAATGTTTTCGGGGTTATTTTTTCCCCAGAGAAGTTCAGAAGGCACAGTGAGGCCTTTTGTTATAACTCATTAAACTTGTATGTGTGAATTACATCTCATTCATAATCATCCAAATCTCTGTTTTCAAAGTGATCAAAATGCACATTATTTATGAAAACTTTCCAATTTGTTTACATTTTTAAAGTCCATCCCCATCTTGTCTTTTATCCCTTCTATAACCCATTTGATATCTGACCTCCTACATTAGTATCCTTCCCATTTCCTCCAGAATTAGAAATCTTCTTTATTCTTCAAGTCTTTCTTGGAACTAGCATAATGATCTTGAATCCCTATCTTCATGGTTGGGACCCAGATTCCATAATGTAGCCTTACCACCTATCCAGACATTCTCAATTCAATAAATAGTGGAGTTACAAAGACTGAAAAGAATCAGTCTCTGACCTCTGGAAGCTTACATTCTATGGGAGAAATATAATATGCAAATAAGAAGCACATATAAATAAGGTCATTTGAAGAAGAGAACATCTGGAGAACATCCAGCAGCTGGAGGAATTGGTTAAAGTTTCATGGGGGATAGGGGAGTAGTAAGAACTTTATCTGCCTCTTGAGGGAAATTAAAGATCTTGAGTAGAGACAATAAAGAATTGTTTTTGGGTGCAGAGTTTGGTTCCTACAAACTAGTAGAGGTGAGGAATAAAATGTTGATTTCAGGGAACAGTCGGTCAATAAATATTTGTTAAATGCCTACTATGTGCCCAACACTGTGCTAACTCTGGGGATACGGAAAAACAATTTTGTATCAAGGATATCAAGGATAATCAAGGATCTCACAATCTAGTAGCTAATTTGGCATCATCAGGGCCACCAAGATCATCATCATAACTATGTGAAGGATAAACTGGAGGGAGGAGAAGCTACAAGTGGGCTGGTCAATGAGGAGTATACTTTAAAAGATCACAAAAACCTTGAAGTAGAGAGTTGATCATGTGAGTGGAGAACAGAGATAAAGGCAAAAGCTAGAATCAATAATTTGGCAATGGATTGTGAAAAGTGAAGAAGGGAGGAACGAGGATGACTCAGGTTCCACACCTGAGTGATTGGGAAAATTCTTGAGAAAAACAGAGGAGTGTGAAAAGAGCTCTGAGTTTGGAGGTGGGTGTTGTGATAGCTGATGAGTTACGTTGAATTTGAGATTTCTTCAGGACATGAAGGTAAGCATATGACTTCTGAGGTTGAGAGAAGTGATTATTTTTCTATTATATTAACAACCATTTATTGAACTAGGTTTTTCCCTTTATTTCCTCATTCAGGGACCAGCCCCTATAAGTCAATCAGTCTCTGAAGGCCAAGACTGATAGATGAGATTTTGGTAATCTCATTTATGCCTTCTTGGGCAAGACCCCAACCAACTAGAAGACTTCACTTCTATTTAGAGTGTAAACAGAATCTAATCTACTTGAATTCCAGCTCTAAAGCACCCCCCACACCCAAAATTGGAGTTTAGCTCAGGATAGCTCTGGGTAGAGATGGATTCCTTCATCCAGACTGCTAGATCCTCAGGATCTATCCTCAGGATCAAGCCACTTCTCAGCAAGTGGAGATGAGGGCTTTCAGTCTACTTCTTCATTTGGAAGTCCACCCCCTTATTAAGTATTCACCAAATAGGGCTGATTTTCACCTGTCAGGGGTAAGGGCTTGTGCCCCCTCCCCCCCCCCCCACACACACACACACTTTTCCAAAGGTATTTAAGCATTTAGTGGTTTTGCCTCTGGTTACCAAGAGAAACCACTGACCATCAATTTATTGATTAGCAACTAGCCTGATTAATAAATTAGTTAATTACCCAGAAACTCCATCTCAAAAATTTCATTCATTTCAAGATTCTAGAGAGAGATCAGGGCTCAAGATATAGATTTAGGGGTTGTCTGCAGAAGAATAGCAATTGATTTCATGGAAACTGATTGGATTATAAAGAGAAAAATTATACAGGGAAAAGAATAAAGGACAATGTGTAACTGGACTAGTTAGCTCTGGATAGCCTCAAGACTGACCAGAGAAATGTGTAGTCACGGCAGAGGAATAGAAAGTCCAAAGGTCACTATAAAAACTAAGAAAAGGGGGTGGGTAGCTGGCACAGTGAATAGAGCACAGGCCCTGGAGTCAGAAGGACCTGAGATCAAATTTGGCCTCAGACATGAACACTTATTAGCCATGTGACTTTGGGCAAGTCACTTAACCCCGATTGCCCTGCCTTCTCCCCTACAAAAAAAAAGAACTAAGAAAAGAAGGGCAAAGTAGTAGAGGAAGAGAGGAAAGAATAAGAAATGACTAGAAATGGAAATTTTAGTGTTCAAGACCAGAGAGATGGAATAGGTATGGGTGAAACCATCTTGTGGGTTGACTATTCTTGGGAATCTGCCAATTGATTATGGGTCTGTCTATGGACCGGAACTGACCTCCTTGTCCCCCATACCACAATCTTGCCCATTTCACTGACCAAACTCCAATCATCACAGAAGTACACTAGGAAAAATTATGAAATAGCTCAAGTGTATAATCAGTTATCTTCTTTTCTCCTTTCTCCCTACTAAGTCTGCTCAGATTTTTATTCTCCCAACCTTTCCTTCCCTCTTTTACTTTTCAATACTAAATGACCTTGTGCTTCCAAAGCCCTGGTTTTTGCCAGATACTAATTTGGGCTAAAGTACTAATATCAAATATTTAGTGATTTGCCTATTAAGAAGAAGGCATACTATTCAGCATCCAACCTAGTACACTATGGGTGCTAAATAAAGAATTGATAACATAATGTCCCTTCAAGTTAAACTTTGACCTTTTTCATTCTGCTTTGTGATAGAGAAAATTAGAGCTAGTAAGTATTTAAAATTGGAACTGGAAGCCCTTTCATTTTTCCTTCATAATAGATCTTTTAAAGGGATTGTTTTCCATCTTGAAGAAGGAGTCTCAAAAATCTCTAAAAACCTCACTAATTTTAATCATCTATAAATGTTAACTTATCTCACTGAAATATAGTACCCAGGGATGTGCTAGTGAATGTTTGGTGAACATGCGTGTATGTATATACATCGGTATATATTCACATGCAGGTGCTATATATACATGTATGTAATACATACATATACAAGCACGTGTGAGTTTAATTTGCCTTATTAATATTTTCTCTATCATTGTCTTCAACCTAAACAATCAACAAAATAATAAATCAAGCCCTTATTTGTCCATTTGCTGATTACCAAGTTGTAAAGCATTCACATTGAAAATTTAACAATTGGAGAGACAATTTGAGCTGATTCCAGTGCACCATTAAAACACACCCACTTCAATGAAACACTATTGGAGATATTTCCCCATTCAGGAAAATGGAGAAAGGCTCAGTTGTTAATATACATTCTTTCCTTCTGGGAAACTCCTCTATCACTACCATCTATAAGCTACTATGCCCATGTAGTCTACTGGGTCTTTAATAATGAAGAATGGAGCTGCAGGCTATCCTATAGAAAAGCCCTATAACCATTTGGAAGGTGACTTATAGGAGAAAATCAGCCCCAGTTGTAAAACACACTAGAATAATACACGAAAGAAACAATTCTGCTGTCTTGACACAGAAAAAGCAGATTCAGATTGCATTGAAGTTTTGCATAAGTTAGTAACTACAGTTATGAAGTAAAATGGCAGGTTTCCACAAAAGCTAAAAGTAATACAAGTGCTTTAAGAAGGTATTTGGCAAATCTAGAAACAGAATAAAATGTTTTGCTCTGAATTCAGTCAAAACCCAGAAGATCTCTTTGCCTTCATACCTTCTTCCCCTAAATTTAACAGTGAACCAAGAAATCTGATGTTGTAAGCTGCAGCATTATTTTCCAAAGCCTCTAATTTAAACCATGGAGTTTTATTTTTTCTTAAGGAGCTTTGTGTCAGGGTAGACATGGTGTCACCCTTAATAGTACATTTGTAAAGAACATTTCAAAATGTGTCATTGGTTTTCCAGCTCTTTGTACTGTCCTCACACCAACAAAAACCTCGTTGGTTCCAGTGGGATTTTTGCCTGTACAAAGACTACAGGATCCAATCTTCTTTTATTTGGGGATGAACTCAACACTGCCCAAACTGAACCGACTCACTTTTCAATTCACTAGTTTTGGCCATCTGACAAGATGCCTTTCCCTCCCCGTTTCCACATCTCTCATTTTTTTCAAAACTATTCAAAATTAATTTTATTTATAATGCTTCTCCACAAACTAATCTCACCTGGCCATATTCAACCTATATAACATTCCTTTAGCATTCATTTCTTCTCCTTAGTCCTAGGTCTATTGTGGGGTTGGTTTTTCTGTTTGTTTCTGTGCTTATGTAGCCTTATTTATTTTATTGCTGTTTGTATTCCATGAGATCATAAACTCCTCAATGGCAGATTCATTTATACTTCTTCCTTTTATTTCCTTATCCCTAATAAAAAAGACAAAGATGATCACATTTCTATATAACTTTAAGATTTGCATGGTATTTTGCATACATTAGCTCCTTTATATTTCACACAACTTAGGGAGGTAGACCCATTTAAAAGGGGAGGGAACTGAGGCTCAGTTATAAAAGGACTTACCTGGGGGCACACAGCTAGTATTTATTTGAGGCAGAATTTGAATCCAATCCTGACTCTCAACCCACCACTATCAGGCTGCTTCTCTGCTCTGTACACATCAAAGGGATTTGGGTTGTCTAGTCTCTTAAGTAGACGTTCTAAAACAGTGCTTCTCAACCTTCCTAATGCTGCGACCCTTTAATACAGTTCCTCATGTTCCCCCGACCATAAAATTATTTTCGTTGCTACTTCATAACTGTAATTTTGCTACTGTTATGAATTGTAATGCAAATATCTGATATGCAGGATGTATTTTCATTGTTTCAAATTGAACATAACCTACAGGTTGAGAACCGCTGATCTAAAACATCATATATCTCCACATAAATGATCGTAAATGGAGAGGAAGAAAATTATTTACAGAAACATGATCGCTTAGATTAGGAAAATCATGACTGGATTTCCCTACTGTACTTTGCCCAACCTTCTCTCTTTGTTTCTTTGTTTTCCAAGCAAGTAGGTGGTAGAGTATATAGAGAGCCAGCCCTAGAGTAAGGAAGACTCTTTTCTGAGTTCAAATCTGGCATCAGACACTTACTAGCTGTGTGACCCTGGGCAAGTCTCTTCACTCTGTTTGCCTCAGTTTCCTCATCTGTAAAATGAGCTGGAAAAGGAATTGACAAACTACTTTAGTGTCTTGCCAAGAAAACCCCATATCTGGTGACAGAGAGCCAGACACATCTGAACAGCAACAACAAACCAACTTTCAAATTCTTATTACCTGTCATCTTCAAAAGCATCTGCAATTTTTTTTTACCCTATTATCTAACCGATTCTTTTTCTCTCTTCACAGGATAGTGGCCAAAGCCTCAAAGAACCTCATGTCCACTCAAAGTTTAGGAATTGTATTTGGGCCCACACTTTTGCGGGCTGAAAATGAGACTGGGAATATGGCAGTCCACATGGTATACCAAAACCAAATAGCTGAACTCATGCTAAGTGAGTACAATAAGATCTTCAGCTCTAAGGAAGACTGACAGACAAGGCACATTATTGAAAATGTTCACATCTGTCTTGATGCCTAATATTTTTACATTTCTGTAAACATATTTCTGAAATATTTTTTTCTTTCAAGTGACAGATGCCTCATTTTGTGAAAACTTAATGATGATTTCATGTTTAAGTTCCAAACATTAGAATAAAATAATTGACAATATTTGCCTATATGTGTTCAACATTAACCCTTTGAATGCCATGCCACTCAATACTTCTAGGACTATCTAAAGATGTCGAAAGATTTTCAGAAATGTCAGGAATATAACTGATGTTCCCAAGTTATATGTAACACTGATTCTAGATTCTATACATGTGTGTTAGCCCATGTTTGTGTACCCTCATGGGCATATGTATAACTGTAATTGTACCCAGTTAGTCAAAAAGTGATAAAGAGACAAGAGGTTAATACATTGTAAAAGGTAATAAAAGAGACCCAGGTCTAAAGCTAAAATAAGCATGTTTCTTTAAGATCTTTTTTTTTTGCTTGTGGATAGTCTAGCTATTCTCTGAGCTATACAATGAAAGTTTTTTTTTTAATGTTGGTTTTTTTCCAAAGAAAAATTACAGCTCAAAACAATTTCCATTGGATGCATTTAAAAAAAAATACTATTTCCCATCTCCTAAACACACCATCCTATAAATTAGAAACAAAATTAGAGCCTGACTATTTTGTTCTTAATATCATACAAGGATTGCATGGCTGCTCATTTTTAATGTTAACATCCATTTTGATTCTTCATCGGACTCTACATCTTCCTCTTCCCTGGCTCTGTCATGTTCTGTAGAATTTTTATTATGCTCCTGAGGATGCTTTATTGGTGAATTACATTAAATTCATCTAGAAAGAATTTAAAAAAAAAAAAAGCTTTTTCATATGCCCTTAGGATTTCTTGGCTAGACTTGAATCAGTTTATGCATTTGATGGTTAGTTTCAGTTGTCATGGGTAAACAAAAGGGTAACTATCTAGAATATATCAAATATTGTTTTATTTTAAAAAGTATGTTTCCAGCTATACATATCCCATACCCTGTTTTGTGAAAGTATTCTGCTGATAAAAATGTAGACTTATGTTTGACAGCTTTTTAATCAAGTTCAAACAGAATAAATAAAACTAATCCAGTGTGGTAACAAGTCAGTCTGGTTATCGATTTGTTCATAAAATGAAAAATAAGGCATGTAAATAAAATGTGTGAAACTGAGATCCAAGAGCAAACATTTAGAGCAATTGAGGACTCACAGACATGAAGTGGACATATAGATGTGCTGTATGGCACACAAAGAGATGTCTAAACAGGCAGATAACATGGTCGCTCCCCAGCATACATCATACTGACTGAGAAATGGGAAGGGGTCCTTCTTTATGGTTAGAAACACACAGGCATAGCACATTTTATTGTGCTTCACATATACTATGGTTGTTCTAGGGGTTTTTTTGGGGGGGGGTTGTTTTTTATGAATTGAAGACTTGTGGCAACTTATCAGCACTGGTTTTCCAACAGCATGTGCTTACATCATATCTCTGTTACATTTTGGTAATTTTCACAGTATTTCAAACTTTTTCATTATTATTATAATATCTATTGTGGTGATCAGTGATCTTTGACATTACAGTATTGTAATTTTGTGAGGTGCCATGAACAATGCTCATAGAGAACGGTGAGCTTAATGGATAAATGCTATGTGTGTTCAGACTGCTCCACCAACTTGCCATTCCCCCATCTCTCTTCCTCTCTTCAGGCCTCCCTATTCCCTGAGACACAATGTTGAATAAACAATGTTGAAATTAGGCCAATTAATAACCCTAGAAGAGCTTCCAAGTGTTCAAGTAAAAGGAAAAGTCATTGTTGTCTTATTTTAAGAAACTGCCAGTCACCTCAACTGTAGGCAACCACCACCCTGACCAATCAGCGTTAAGGCACCACCAGGAAAAGGATTATAACTTGCTGAAGGCTCATGTTATAGCATTTGTTACAAATAAAGTATTTTTAATTAAGATATGTGCATTGGTTTTTTTAAGACATAATACTATTGCATACTTAATAGACTACAGTATAGTGTAAACATATCTTTTATATGCACTGGAAAACCAAAAAATTCATGCAACTTGCTTTATGGCAATACTTACTTTATGATGGTGGTCTAGAAATATCTCTAGGCAAGATCTAGGCAATATCTCTGAGGCATACCTGTATCGTTGTGTGTGCTCCTGTCTAGGAAGAGACTACCAGCGGGATCAAAAAAGTATGGATATGAAAGAGGCAAATACACACCACAGGGATTAAGCCAAGTGGTAAAGAAGAAAGTTACATGTTTTAAAATTACAGTAATCACAAGAACAAAAGACATGTGTACTAGTGGATAGGGAGCTAACATGGAGTATAGACCCATGATATCAACGTTTTTTGTTGTTGTTCTGTTTCGATTAATTTAGCTTTTTTTTTTTTTCAACACCTCCCTGAAACACAATTTCACTAAGCCTCATTAGTGTCCAAAGACCAAGGACAATTCAAATGATAGGGAGCCAACTCTTTAGAAAGGATTTAAACGTGAAGGTGTAGAATCTCAAGGGTAAAAATGAAATTCCTCATCCCCCTACCCGCAAATCATTTCACCAATATGTTTCTTTCCAACTAGAAAGTTCTTCCTTCTACATCCATAGAGACCATAGAGACCCCGATGGTCTCTCTAAGAGGTTTTCACTTCCAGTCTGTCCAAGTTTCATGAAAAAGAGATGGGTGGATTTCTTTCCTACTAGACATTGAAAGTCAGATGCTATTTCCCAAAGGAAGGTAAATTTTGATGTTCAAAACTACTTAGTTAACTTGGGATTTACTACCTAGATTTCTTTCTCAGAGACCAAGCCTTAAATCCAATTCACTCTGGATCTCATGGATTGGACTATAAGTCCCTGCTCAAGCACCTAAACCTAAAAAGACCTTAGCTTAAAAGGGTCAGGGTCTCCCATTGCATCCTGAGTCATCTCCAGTTGTCTTGATCTATATCTGGCCACTGGACCCAGATAGCTCGGGAGGAAAAAGTCAGGCTGGTGACCTTGCATAGGCCTCCTTCACTCAAATCAAAGTCAACTGCAAGTCATATCATCATTTCCCTAACATCATGGTCCTCTTCAAGAATGAAGGACAAAACCACAACTATTTCAAAATCTGACAGAATCACCACTTAAGTCTGTCATTGAAAGTTATGTGATGGGACTTCCTAACCAATTAAAAACAAAGGCTCCAATTAAGAGAAATTAGAAAATCTTGCCAATCACTTGCCAAGGGCACTGTCCTTTCAGTGAAATGCAGGGAGACATTGACCTACACTTCCTTCATGTGTATTTTTAAAAATATAACAACTACGCTATATGAGAAAGTTATATGCAACTGGTGCCTCTACTTCTTTTCCTCTTACTGTCTTGTAAACTCTCCACAATCTGGCTTCTCCCCTCATCATTCAATTGATTCACTGGCAAATCCAAAATTACCAATAATCCCAACTGCAAATATAGTTTTGTTTTATTTTTAATTTATGGAATAAAACAAGCATTTCTATAGCATAATATAATAAAAAAGATGATTGCACATGAAACTACAAATATATTATGTACCACTTGCTATTCCTTTTAAATATTTAATAAAGTTATAATATAAATTTTTTTTCCTTCCCCCCTCCCATCCTAGAGATAGCCACTATTGGACACAAATTGGTATATATTTGTAAATTTATTCTGTACATACTTCTATTTATCAGTTCTTTCTCTGTATGTTTTGGTTTTTAATCAAGCCTGATCTTCCTTGACCTATATGTACCATTCAACATTCTGGATAGTCCTCTTCTCTTAGATAACTCTCTACTCTCTAGATTTCCATGGAACTCTTCTCTCTTATTTCTCTTCCTCTATATCTAACCCTTTCTCAGTCTTGTCACATCAACCTAGCCCAAACAGAACTCATCATCTTTGCCCCAAAACTATCCCTTCTTCCAAACTTCCCTATAGGGCTGAGATCATCACCACCCTCTCTGTCATCCAGGCCCCAAACATTCATGCCATTCTCAATTCCCCACTTGCATGAACCTCCCATATCTAATCTATTGCCAAATTTTATCATTTCTGCCTTTAGATCTCATTTATGTCCCCTTCTCTCTACTCATGCGACCACAGCCAGGGTTCAGATTCATCAGCTTTTATTGGGACTATTACAGTAGCCTTCTGATGTGTCTCCTTGCCTCTCCATTCAATCCATCCTCCACTCAGCTGCCACGGTGATTTTTCTAAAACTAAGTTTGATTTCTAAAACTTCCCTGCTCAACGAACTCCAATGCCTACACATCACCCCCAGTAGGATTAAATATAAAATTCTCTGTCTAACATGTAAAGCTCTTCCTCCCCTGGCCCTTTTCTGTTTCCTAGTCTCCTTGTACCCTCTTCCCTTCCACACTTGTGCAATAAAGCTACACTGGCCTAGTCACAGCTCTTTGAACCTTTCAATCCATCTTCACTCTCAGTGTCTTGGCACTAGGTATCCCCCCCATGCCTGGAATATTCTGTCCCTTACCTCTTAGGTTCCTGGCTTCTTTGAAAACTCAGCTCAAAGACAAACTATCTGCAGGAGGTCTTTCACCGTATTCCCATACCCTAATACTTTCCCCTTTTACACTGAAGGCCTAGCATATAGTAGGTGTTTAATTAATATTTATTGGCTCACTGATCTACTCTGTATTTATCTTATGTATCTCTATTTATTACATGATGTCTCCCCCAATGGAATGGTTATTTGATGAGGGCAGAGAGTTGGTTGTATCTCTATTTTAACATAGTGCCTGATCCCTACTAAGTGCTCAGTTGATTGGCTGGCCTCCTTCAGAAAACCTGTATTAGCAACATGGGGGAGCGGATAGAAAACCAACCACACTGGGTTCAAGTTTTGCCTCTGACCCTTATTAGCTGTGTAACTCTGAGCAAAATTATTAAACTTCTCAGTGCCCCTATGAAACCCTTTAAAACTGTAAGTTGAAGACTAGGTACTGATCTGCAAGAGTCGAGAGGAATTCTAGGCAAGGGAATAAAAAAACAAAGTGTCCAGAGATCAATTTTGTCAAAAATTTAAGATTTTTGCAGAAAAAGGGTAAGGGGAAATGCCTTCTATAGCTCTATTATAATATTTAAATGTTAGTTGAATGAAATTGAAATTAATATATATCAGTTGCCTAATCTACCTCCATTCAAAATTCCATGATGATTACCAGTACTGAAGCACCAAAACTGTCACACTGTTGATCCTTCTAGATGTTGTCTGTTACATGGTTTTGAAGGCAGGACTACTACTCAAATGTATTCTGGGCACAGAACAGTTGGGCCCTTAATAAGGAGGATCATAGGATCCTAGTTTTAAAGCATTTAAAAGTAATTTGATTGCATACCCTCATTCTCTAAATAAAGAACTGAGGTTCTGAGAGATCACAAAGGTGATAGGTAGCAAAGCCAGGATTTGAATTGGAGACTCTCTAATCCAAAATGACTGCACAGTGCAAGAGTAGAACTATGGTATTCCTATGTGTTACCTATGTTAACTTGTCTGAATTACAGAAAATGGAGAGCTTGATTAAATAATCTTCTAATCTGAATTCTTCCAGTCCTGAATTGCATAGCTTAATAATCATCATACTCACGTAAGACAACCCATCTAAACCTTAAAACCCATAAAGGAGAGATGTTAGCCTTTTTAACTTGTTCTTTCATCATATTGTTTTATATGTATATTACCACTTATTAATACTGATAGGTCTGAGACTGGTCCTTAGTCCAAAAAGATATTTCAACTCTACTGTAAATGTTTGTTGAATTGTTTTTAAATTCCCTACCCACCCATCCTATATTCTCTCTTCCTTCTCCCTTCCCCCCCCAAAAAAACCATTTCATATCCCTCTAAGTTACCTAGGTAAAAAGTCATTTTAACAACAGCTTCTGTTAAGAAATGAAAACAAAAATATTGGCAAAACTTTCCCAAAAAAATAAAATACTATGTTTTAGAGTCATGAGACATCATCAAATATAATCCTTCCCGTTTACAGATTAGGAAGTAAGGTCTACCAAGGTTAATGATCTACCCACCCAAGGTCACACAGTGGTAAAGTGTGAGGGTTAGGATTCCAAACCTAGTCCTCTGGCTCTGGATTCAAGAACTGCTCAGTTGTACCATTTGTCTCTGCAACACCCCCATTCTAAGGAATAAATAGCTAAATCCATAAAATATAATTATTATGTATAGCGAGCGGTTGCTAGGTGGAGCAGTGGAGAGAGCCCTGGGCCTGGAGTCAAAAAGACCTGAGTTCAAATCTGACTTCAGACACTTACTAGCTATGTGACCCTGGGCAAGTCACTTAACCCTGTCTGCCGCAGTTTCCTCATCTGTAAAATAAACTGCAAAAGGAAATGGCAAATCACTTTAATATCACTGCCAAGAAAACCCTGAATAGGGTCAGACGGAGTTAGACACAAATGAACAACAACAACAACAACGTATAGTGATGTTTGAACAGCAAGCAATGTACCTAAGGCAATGTTCCTGGATTTAGGAAGATCTGAGTACAAATCTAGCCTCATATACTTACGAGCTGTGTGACCCTGGGAAAGTCATTTAACTTCTATTTACCTCAGCTTCCTCAACTGTGAAATGAGGATGCTAATAGTAACTACTTCACAGGGCTGCTGTAAGGACCAAATGAGGTATTTGTATAGTTCTTAGGACAGCACCTAATACATAGTAGGTGCTATTTAAATGCTTATTCCCTTGTCTCCCCTTCTTTCTATTTGTCCAAGTTCTTTAAAATCATTACATTTAAAATTCTAGTGAGTACTGGAGTGGATAGATCAAAAATCTTGTGCCTGCTACTGGATTTTTTTTTTAATCCTAGTTTTGGCGGAGTCTTGTCCTATGTTGTATCATGTTATCTCACATTGGATCATATTTGTCAGCGTCCTGTTAACATCCATCATATCATTCTGTCTAATATTGTATTGAAATTAAATCTGGCACTTTAGGGGTCCTGTGCAAGATGAAAAAATGGGTCCCCAGCAGTCTCCCTCTTAAATATAATTGAAAAAGAGGCAGGCATCAGGGCATGCTGTGCCTCATGCTGCCAAAGAGTGATCCTGAATCATTCAAATGATGAGAATACAGTGAACATCTCATACAAAAAGATGACAATTTTCTCTACCCGTGTTGTCAAAATGAAAATTTCTAGCTGTCTTGGTGAGAAACTTGGCATCAGGATAGAGATATATATGCCTTAAGTAGATATATACACACACACATACCTTATATAAGTTTATCCAGTTTTCCCCTGCTAATGGTTTATGCTTAGCATCAAGCACACACGCTCAATGCCATTCCTTTAAGAAATCTATCAGATTTCGTATGAACGCTACTCGCTGAATTGGGGCAGAATTAAGAGAGAAAAACTGTACTGTGCACACAGTAGTCATTCACCTTGTAGCTACTGTGTGACCAATTCAGAACCAGCTTCTAGAAAGCAACATCACATATATGATTTGGCATTAGATTTGTCCATTGGTGATGCCTACTTTTAAGATACCACACACATTTAAATTACAGTATAAGGTCATGGAAAGAGCGCAAGACTTGAAATCAGCAGAAACCTTAGTTGGAATTCTGGCTTTGAGACTTACCAACTATGAGGAATCCAGGTGGCATGATGAATAAACACCACAGTCAGAAGACCTAAGTTCAAATCTGCCTTCAGATACTTACTAGCCACATGACCCTGGCCAAGTCACTTCACCTCTGCCTTCGTTTCTTCAACTGTAAAGGGGAGATAATAACAGCATCTACTTCCCAGGGTTGTTGTGAGATCCAATGAGATTATATTTGTAAAAGTTTTTAGCATAGTAACGAACACACAGAGGATTCTTAATAAATGTTTGCTTGCTTGCTTCTTTTCCGTGTAACTACAGACAAGTTGCTTAAACTCTCTAAACCTCAGTTTTCTCATCTGTAAAATAGGGATGATACATAAACCCCTTATATTACAGAGTTGTTGTGAGGAAAGCATTTTATAAACCTTAAAATCCTATAGAAATACAAGCTGTTACCTCTGTTGATGCTGCTTCTACCACAATTTCAATGGATCTCATCAATGTGACTACAGCCCTCCATCAATGGAGATTTTAAACCTACCCTTTCTTATCTAGAGAGATTCTTGTCCATGTCTTCTTACAAACTCTTCATAAGCATCAACTCACTGCACGTGAGTCCTTCCTATAGACTGTGTAATATTTTGTGGGTACCAGAACAGCACTCAGATTGTCTATCTGTCAATGTTCTCTCTGGCTATTTGGCCAATCTGTCATTTTCTCCAGTCATATATTCCCTGGATGATCTATATGAGCTTCCTGTGTATAAATCATCACTAGCAATCCAGTGAGCCATATTTATCAATCAGCTTGCAAGCATTTATTATCAGTATCTGCCATATGTTAGGCACCTTGCTAGATGCTGAGAATACAGAGATTTTTTAAAAAAATGAACTGTTGCCTGCCCTCAAGGGGTTTATTTTCTATTTGGAGAAACAATATGGACACATATAAATAAAGAGAAAACAAATACAAAATAAATTCAAAGTAGTTAAACAAAGTTCCTTATGTCCCAGTGTGTCCTCCATTACTTACTGGTCAACCTGCAACTTTGATTTTTTTTTTTGGAATTTGTGGTGTTCCATGATTCTCATGTAACTACTACTTAATTATAACATAGTTATGTTGATATAATAAAACAATCAAGAGGATCTTAAACCCAGAGTCAGACGACTAGGGTTGGAAACCTAAAATCTAAGCTGACATATGCCAACTCTTTCTATATACTTGGTCACATACTAGAACCCAGTGGTTCTGAAAAATAACTACTGAGTTTCATTCAACTCAGAAAAACAAAATTGCTGACTACTTGTATGGTGGTTCAGAGATGCAGACTGGTATAGTGGAATTTATAATGGAACCAGAGTCAAGAAGCCTATGTTCTATTCTATTCTCCAATACTGATCATCTGTCCATCCACTGTCAAGTCATTTCATCTTGATGGGCCTCTGGTTTACTATCTTTAAAATGGAGATAATTGTACTTGAGTCACAAGATTGTGGTGCATAAGCATTTTGTAATCATCAAAGTGCTGCAGAAACATGAATTTTCTCACCATTACACATGACAGAATCAGAGAGGCGGCCCACCATTCAAGTTCCTTAAGGGTGTTTTTCTTGACTCTACCCTCATATTCCTAGCACTGGTCACCTGCATCTAGATTACCTTTTATCTACTCTGTACATATCTTTTAGATATCTATTAATTTACATACAGTCTCTTCCTTGAAAGTAGGTACTATTTTATATTTCTCTACATCCTTAAAGCTTAGCCCAGTATGACATTTAATATGTACTTAATAAATGCTTGTTTCAATTATTGATTGAATTATTTCAAATGTGGAGTTAATGTTGGAGATAAATGACGTCAGAATATTTCAATACCTCAGGGATTAATGATTCCATCTCCATGGGTGATCTTTCCACTGACAAAGTGCATAACCCTAACCTCTATGCCTTAGTTGACAGTCTCATGAGCTTAAATAATTCATTATCTTGTAACCAGACTTCTGTTGAGTTCCTATTACCCAAACCATCACTTAGTAACATTTATAAATTC
>CM053596.1:207785461-207796851 GCA_028646575.1 Pseudocheirus occidentalis
ATTTGTTCTTTTCTTCATTTCCTAGTCCCATGCCAGTTTTCTGGTCTGCGGTAAAATAAGTGGCATTTGATCTAAAACAGCATCAAATCTCTAATTTTTGTCAACCCCTTAAAGGAATCTGGAGTGACCTTATTTTTGGCCACCTAATTAACTTACAGAACATATTTACATACAAGAGAAGTGATAGTCCTAGAAGACAGAACTATTAATTTATAAACAGAAATTATAGGAAGGTAAATTTTAGCTTGATATTAGGAAACAAACTAGTCTTGACTACCTCTATCTAGAAGTAATTTCACATAAAAGTTTGCCTACTTCTAAAGGCATCCTTATTCACTTCTCACCTTCTGAGTACAAAATTGATAATTAAGGGATTAAAAATTTCTTAGCCAGTCCCTCCCTTTGGCTTTTTCCCATAAGACTCTTTCATACTGACAGTAGCAAAAGAGGCCCATGTTTTTGTTTGCTCAGCTTCTATTGTACCACCAAGGATAACTGGTAACTTCAGCATCCCGGGAAAGACACTGGATTCAGGAGAGAGGAACGAAGGAACACATCATATGTGTGAATTATTTCTGCAAAGGAAAATAACACTGGGCTTATCTTCTACCTCAATTTGCCTAATAAGGAAAGCAAAAAGAGCTAGTATATACCAATCACATTTTATATACAACCTTGAGGGCTGTGCATGAAGCTCAGTGGATCAACATAAATTAAGCTAAATAGGACAGAAGATAGGACTGAAACACATTCTTCATCTAGGGTTGAGTGATTTTGATTAAAAGTGAAGAAAAATGTCATGAGAGAAAAGAAGTTTCTTCCTCTTATTGGTTTTTTTTCTAGGAGAGTGGAATAGAGACATCTTTTCATTTTCTAGTAAGGATACCCTCTCATTATTAGCACTTTCAGACCATAGGTAGTTTAATAGAAGTCAACAGTATGTTGGTTATTTTCATCCAAAGCTATCATTATTTTTTTTTGAAGTGAGGCCTAATACCTAAACATTTTAGATTAAGATTGGATGTTGAAGGATAAGCATCTAGAAAAGTGTGGCCAGGATAAAGAGGGATATGGATATTATTTTGTATGAAAATCAGCTGAGGAATTTAAGATCTTTAGCTTAGATAATTGACAATTTAAGAAAGAGCAGTGGAATCCTCTTCAGATGTTTGGAGATTGTAATATGTCCTAGAAAACAGAACTGTTACTATAACCTATGAATAGAAATTACAGGAAGGTAAATTTTAGCTTGATGTTAGAAAGGTTTTTCTGATGATTAGAATTCTCTGAAAATAGAATGTTCCTTGGGAATCTGTAAGTTTGTTGTCATTAAAAGGGAGCAAGAAAAAAACTGAATGATTGTTAATTAAGATGATTGAAGAAGGGATTTATACCCTTGATAGGGATTCGGAACAGATGGCCTCTAGGATTCAGAGGAACTGGGCTTGAATTCTGACTTTTCTACTGTCTTGGTTGTTGTGGGCAAGTCCTTTTACTTAGCTTCCTCACCTGTCAAATTATCATTATCATCATCATCATAATAATAATTATTACTATTATTATTATTATTATTAGTAGTAGTAGTAGTAGTAGTAGTAGATGACTAGATTCCTTCCAGTCCCAAATTTTATGGTTTATGATGGATGAGAACGGGCTTTGAAGGCAAGACATAATCAACAGCAACACAAATTTCATTTTAATTTATTAAGATTCCTGCTTCTCTAGAGTGTATAGCATATTTATTTCAGGTCTTTCCCTGAGGACTACGCAAATGTACTTAGCTGCTTGGTCATCTCTATTTTCCTAGTCCACCTTCCCCACTCTGGCTTTACTTGTTTCTAATCACAGCCTTAACCATATGGTCTTCCCCTTTAATGTTTTACAGCTATTGCTATAGAATCTCTTACCTCTGACTAATTGTTCATGACCTGTAAATTTTTATCCATGTATAACCACCTTGCACTTTGAGCATAAATTTTCCTGGTCTTTAAATGTGGGTGTTCACTAAAAATTCTCTGGTGGATTTTGGATTCAGTTTCTCACTTCCTTTTCCAGGGCTGCTGGAACATTTCTAGATAAAGTCATGAAATTGAACAGTTTCATGATATATAACCTCAGCCGTGTCCTTGCTCAACAATCTTTTTCTAAACCATTATTGATTTCCTATCTTGTACCTTAGAGAGACTACTAAAACATTTCTTCTCTCAACCTGTGGCCCCACTATTTCCCTTTTTTTATAGTAAAATACCAGCCCTCCTACTTCATTGAGATTATTGAGATCATGTGACTCGAGTTCCCTTAGCTTGCCTCCTCCATTCATCATAACTTCTCAGCATCATCATCCACTCTCACCTCTTTCATATCTCACTAAGGCTGATCCTTCCACCTCTTCCCTTCATCCCATTCCCTCTTTCCTCCTCTAGGATCTTGCTCCCACAGTCCTCACTTCTCATGTATCTTTAGTCTCTTCCTCACCACTGACTCCTTCCAATTGCCTACAAGTATGATGTGGTTGCCCAATCCTATCAATTAGAAACCACAAGCAATATTGTCCCTGGAGTACACTATAGACCTCCTAAACAGAAAGAGGAAATGGGTGAGCAGTTTGGGACATTGTTGTTGTTGTTGAGTCGTTTGAGTAGCGTCTGGTTCTATGTGGCCCCATTTGGGGTTTTCTTGGCAAAGACTCTGGAGTAGTTTGTCATTTCCTTTTTCAGCTCATTTTACAGATGAGGAAACTGAAGCAAACAGGGTTAAGTGACTTCCCCAGGGCCACATAGCTAGGAAATGTCTGAGGCTGGATTTGAACTCAGGTCTTCCTGACTTCAGGTCCTGCACTCTATTGCACCACCTAGCTACCATTGGGACATACACTGCTGTTAAAATGATCTTTCTTACACATAGATTTCCTCTCTTTTCAAAAACTTTTGTTGGTGTTCCTATTATTTACTGAAGTTTAAACTTCTGTGCATGATATTTCAAGTTCCCCAGTGGTCTGATGCTGTCCTACCTTTTGGGGTGATGGCACTCCCTTCCATAGTATAACTAGAATACTCTCTAACCCAGAAAACATGCCCTAAATCTTTGATAATAATACTAGCATTTATAGAGCACGTGATAAAAAGCACCGTGTTAAACACATTAAAAAAACATCTCATTTGATCTTCACAACAACCCTAGGAGGTAAATTTCATTATTATCCTTATTTTACAAACTAAGATAGACAAGAGGTTAAGTGACTTGCTCAAGGTCACACAGCTAGCGTCTGAGAATAGATTTGAATTCAGGCCCAGTGCTCTATTCACTACCATCTAGCCTCTATGTGTTGTCTCAAACTATTTTGCATACTTAGAATGTACTCCTTGTTGCCCATCCTTTAAAATTTGACTCAAATACCACATTCTCCATAGTTTCTGATCTATTCCCCACAATCCATGGCAATGACCATCATCATAATGCATTTATAATTATATTTTGCACTAAAGTTTTCTGCTAAAAATGCTGTATATTATGATTATTTTTTGTGTCTTATCTCCCACTTAGACTATAAGTACATGAGGTAAAATCTGTGTCCTAGATAACTTTTGTGTCTCACTCAGCACATGGTGGATGTGGCTTTTGTTGTCATAGCTTTACCTATGTCTCCTAAAGGCTCTCTCTTGGGTCACCTTCTCTTCTCTCGTTACATGCTTTGTCTTGGTGACCTCATCAGAATGTGTGGTTTCAACAGTATCTCAGTAAAAATGACTCCCAGATTTATAGATCTTGCTTTAGTCTTTCTCTTCAGTTCTATTTCCACATCCTAAACTATTATACATTTCAAGTTGGTTGCCTAACAGGTATCTCAATTACATCATCTCCAAAACAGAACTTGATTTCTTTTTCTCCAAACCCACCTGTCTTCTAAAGTTCCTTAATTCTATTGCAGGTATCACCATCTTTCCAGTCACTCAGTTTTAAAATCTCAGAGTCATACTGAGCTCTCCTTTCTCTCATCTCACAAAGCTGATCACTTGCTGTGTCTTGTTGATTCTACCTCCAAAACCTGTCTTCTGTCTGCCCCCTGCTCTTCACTCATGGTCACTACCCAAGTTAAAGCCCTGATCACCTTTCATTTGGACAATTGCTACAATGTCCTAAATGTTCACTCACTTGTCTTTCCCCTCTTGACTATCCTGCATATAGGGAATTTGAACTCCTGTGTAAGATATTTCAAGTCCCCCGATGATCTGATGCTATCCTAATTTTCTAGGCGACTGAGCTACCTTTCATAGTATAGCTAGAATACTCACTAACCCAGCAAACATGCTCTAAATCCTTAATAATACTAGTAGCATTTATAGAGCACATGGTATATGGTATTCCTAAAGCACAGGTCTGATCACCTCCCTTCTCTGTTCAATAAATTCCAGTGACTTCTTATTACCTCTAGCATCAAATGCAAATAAAAGGTCTTCACAATCTGGCTCCTTCCTCTTTCTCTAGGTTTATTATATATTAATCCTCTCCTGAACTCTATGTTCCAGCCAAACTGTTCTTGCCATTTGTCACACATTCCATTGACTCTGTCCCCAAGCTTTTGCACAGGTCGTGTCCCATTCCTGGAATGAATTTCCTCCTCACCACCACTTCTGGGCATTCCCAATTTCCTGTAACAAAATCTCGTACCTGAGGTCTTTCTGATCACCCAAACTACTAGTTCCTGCTCCCACTGGCAGTTTACTTTGTACACACACACACACACACACACACACACACACACACACACACACACACACACAGAGGGATGCTGTCAGTTTTGCCTTTGTGGCTGGCCCCTATCATGTTCCCAACCACATAGTAGGTATTTGATAAATGTTAATTGATTGATTGAAGTCTCACAAGTTATCTACTCTAGTCAGAAAAGCTCTCTGGGCGCCCTTTATGGGTAGAACTCACCAGATAAAGAAATTATTTTTAAGATTATATGAAAAAAAGTTAAATCAAAAACTGTGACACCATGGTTGGAACACTGCAAACAAACCCAAAATTGAACATTAAAGTAAAATCAAAATAGAAATATGTGGTGTTAACCTATTACCAGTAAGAAGACTGAATTTGGTATCCTAAATGAGAAGGAAGAGATGGAAAAAAAGGGAAACAAATGAGAGGATTTCAGTATGATCTTAGCAGTAAAATCATATGTGTGTGTGTACACATACATATATATTTATCATTTAGGCAAGAAACAATTCCATCTTTATTGGGAGAAGTGACCTTTAACTATTCTACACATGCAGAAAGGCAAATATGCTAGATGCAGAGCGTTAACTTGGAAAAAATGTTTTTTTTTTTTCTGAGCACAGTTCGATTGCAAGCTACTGAATAGAGCCTGCAAACCATAGAAAAACAAATATGCTACTTATTCTTTACATATATAAGCTTTGGGGAAAGCGTTCCTTGACAGTTCCTTGATTTTTTAAATATAGCAAATCTTTAATCAGGCTAGATGCGTTAAAAACATGATTTTTACCAGTGAATTGACCCGAGTTGAGTACTTGTGTTGAAATGCTTTTTTCCCCCCTTGAAAGCTGACTTGTGGGAAAAAAATCAGATATTCTATGATATACTTTGCCTCAATGACAAGATGTTTTGGGGGAAATCATCCAAGCTTGAAATAAAATCTTTATTGAAAGTAATTCTACATTCATGCCAGTCAGATACATTGTAGGATTAGACCAGATATCCCAGGGGAAAACTGCAGTATATGCACCAGGCAGAGTTGATTATTTGGACCTCCTGTCAGTTTTTAACTCTCTGACAATGGCTGAGGCTTTCAGGCCTGGGACAACTCTGTTTTCAACGTTATTCTACAAGAAAGTTAATACACTTTATTTTAACTATGCCAAATGTACTGGAAAATAACCTGGTAATAAGATATCCTCCACCTATGATGTTATGTTTGCAAAGAACAGTTAGTTGTGCATGCGCATTTTAAGGATGCAAAAACATATTGCAAATGGTTCAGATGTATGAAGAATTTTTCTGGTTGAACTTTTTTGTGGAGGAGACAAGTTTCCCTTTTATTCCCATAGAAGCAATAAATGTAAATAATCACAGGAGCAGGGAAAAAGATTTACTTTGCAAATTTACCTTAAATGGCAGAACTGCCTTTTTTTTTCTCCTGCCAAAGTAATTTAATTATCAATGTTATTTGGTGTCAAAATGAAAGACAAAGGTGTCACTTAGAGCACCAACAACTGCCCAAGGTGTCACTTTGGAAAAGGTCATGGAATTGCTTTTTGGACATAATTACCAAGGCAATGAAGGTAGAAAGGATAAATAAATCATTTCATATTTGGTATCATATTTAAATTCCTTGGAGAATGACATTAAAACTATGGTCTTGTAGGAAAGAAAATACCCAGTGAGTTGCTTGTTTGGTAGTATAAACCCACTTTTTTTTTCCATCTGGATTTAATGTCATATTCTAACCTTTGGATTTCATACATTCAAGTAAATTCAAAATCGAGAAGGAAATTAAAGCCAATAAAAGCTCTAGATGTCTCATTTAAAAATGATAAAGATTAAGAAAATACCTCAAGTCAATTATACCTGTATGAAAAATGTTCCTACCCAGTTCCAAGCCCCTAAGTAATTTCTTGTGTGCCTCAACGGAGACTTCTTCCTTCCCCCCCCCCCCCCTTTCTCTCCTGTTCCTCAGTTCCTTAAAGACCTAACTTAAAACTCACCACCTTAAGGAAGACTTCTTGGGATAGACTGCATACCTTCTGATCGCTTCACCAGCTCACCTGGCATTTCAGTACTCATTCAATTTACACTACATCATTTTGCACTAATATGTTGCTTTATGTTTTATCCAATCATTTCCCTGCCCAGAAGCTTTATCTCCCTCCATGAGATAGCACAGTCCTCAAGATTAGGCTCCCTGTCTTCTCCTTTGGCATCCGTTCATAGCACCCACTGCTATGTATTTAATGTTCTGTTCACAGTGGTGACTCAATACTTGTTAATGAGTTCTCTCAGTAAAGTAGATTAGAGCTTTATGGATGAGTTGTGAGAGAAGCAGGCAGGTGAGGCACATTGTTGGTCTTGTAGATAGGGCACTAGAGTGGGAATGAAGTGCATCAGGTTAATTGTCTGCAGCTGGCACAAAATGTTCCCATAGACAAGCTACTTAAATATCCTTAATGCCTCCAATTTTCTCTTTTGTCTAGGAGGGATAATAAAACCTGACCCAATCTACCTACCCACCTCATGGGGTTGTTGGGAAGAAAGTACTTTGTAAACTCTAAAGTGCTCTATTAATGTGAGTTATTAGTATTATTACAACTCTCAAAGGGATATAGAGACTAGGACAGATTGTGGACTCTATTAGCCCACTTATCTACAGCCTTTCTCTTTTCTACCTCCTCAGCAGCTTATCGCCCTCCTCTGAAGTCAGCCATAGAATATGAGATGGGGAATGCTTGGGAAGTGTGGAGTAGAAGAAGCAAAACCTAATAATAGAATGTTAGAGCTGAAGGTAATTTAGACATCAGCCCTTAGATCCCATGTAGTACCATATCTTTCTTGATAGGTTAAAAAACTGAGGCACAGAGATGTCAAGTGCTTATCCCAGGGCCATATAGCTAGTTAGTGGCAGAGTGTAAGTTAGAAGTCATATTTCCTGGCTCTTACTCCTTGTTCTTTCTACTATTCCATTACAATAAGGATCAAACATTCAGAGGGCTTAGAGAAGGAAGGGTATCATATGAAACAGACTATTCTTTTTAATTCTACCATTTTTGAAGTTTTGAGTTTATGCATGTAGTTATTTAGGCCAAAGGTGTAAAATCAGAATGGAGCATGAGTTGTCTGGGCTGGGTAACAGTTTATCCTTCACAAGTCTTCCTACAAAGCCCAATTTACAGATAATTTAAAAACAAAAGCCAAAAAGAAATACTGAGTTCACTTTCTGACAAAAAAATGTGTGGAAGGTATAGAATGTCTGGGAAGAGACAGAGAGGACCGTGGAGACAGAATGCTGGACACACAAATTAGGTCACAGAGACTGCACTTTACATCCTGCTCTTGGAATTCCTTCTTATCTGAAATCTTGACTGGCAGCACTTCCTCCCTATCACAAGTGTGAGGGACCATTCGGCTCCTCTGACTCCTCTTCCTGATTGGCTTACAGGCAAGGGGGAGAATTCCTAGATCTTGTTTCTGTTTGGCCAATCCCTTGCAATGATATGGTTTGGGGTCTACTCATGCCAGGTCTTAGTACAAGAAGACAGATTAAATCAGGTCCCTCTTTGACCTCAAAAAAATCAAAAGTAATATCAAAAGGGAACTTCGAGATCATTCAAACATACTATACTGATTTTACTTGTTTACAATAGTTTCTCAGATGAAAAAAGAAGAATGGTGACTTTGGACTTTTATTCCACAGTGAAGGACTGTTTGATAAAAGAGAAGTGATGGAAAGAGTGAGAAAATGACAATATCGTGGGGTTCTTAACCTGGGCTTTGGGAACTTTATTATTGTTTTTTTTATTTTGAGAAATGAATTCTAATTGGTGAGTTTTAAAAAAAATAATTACTTGTATTTTACTTAGAAACTTCTAGGTGGTACAGTGGATAAAGTGCTGAGCCTGGAGTCAGTAAGATCTGAGTTTGAATAGAGCCTCATGCTCTAGTTGTGTGATCCTGGGCCAGTCACTTAACCTCATTTTTCTGGACTTTGCATTTGTTCTATCACCTTTCTTTTTCTTCATTTAGTCCACTTTCCATTTAGTCTCCTGTGGTATTTTTGGATGCCAATTCTATCATACAGTATATTAAGAATATCAGGTTCAAGTCATTGTAAAATTGGATAAGTATCTAAGTCTTGGATAAAAATATTCAATTGTAAAATTGAATTGTAAAATCATGTTAATAACAAGCACCTACCTCCCAGGACTGTTTTGAGGACCAAATGAAAGAATATTTGTAAAGCACTTAGCACAGAACCTGGTACAGAGTAGATAGTAAATACTGATTTCCTTCCTTCCTTCTTTTCTTCCTTCCTTCTTTGCTTCCTTCCTTCTTTTCTTCCTTCCTTCTTTTCTTCCTTCCTTCCTTCCCTCCTTCCATCCTTCCTTCCTTCCATCCATCCTTCCTTCCTTCCTTCCTTCCTTCCTTCCTTCCTTCCTTCCTTCCTTCCTTCCTCCCTCCCTTCCTTCCATCCTTCTTTCTTCCTTCATTCTCCTTCCTTTTCCTTTCTTCCTTCCATCCACAGGCTTTACTGGAAAGCTGACTGACACAAAATAAAATTTTTCTGTTCTAGAGTTTTTTACAATTAATTTTGACATGGCCAGAGAAGTACTCTAGATTTTAGGAGAGTAGAGTTCCATAGACTTGTAAGAGAAGTCAGAAAGAATGAACTGAGGCTTGTGAGCAAAAAATAGCAAGGACACAACAAATAGATATTTGTGTTCTATGTTTAACAAGAAAAAGAAGAAGAAACACACAGGGGGAAGGTTAATGGACAATAGAGAAAATGAAAAAAAAACTAATTGCTATTTTGCAAGGAGAATGAGCATCAGAATGGAAAGAATAATGCAAACATTGTTTGGAAAGAATTCAAGTTTAAAACAGGTGGAAAGAGATAAAGAGAGCACTTAGCATCCCTAAATGAATTCAAATTACTCTCTTCAGATAAATTATATCCCAAGGTCCTGAAAGAACACTAAGGTGTGAGAGAAGTCCTACTACTGGTGATAAATGGGAAAGGTGCTGGAAGACTAAGGAGACAAATAAATGTTGCAATTTTCAGAAATAAGGGAGATACTGCAAATTATAAACTGTTGAATTTGTGGTTAATCCCGGGCAGAATTTTAGAATGGATTATACTGTTTGTTGATTGAGTACTTGTTACATATCAGGTGCTGGAGATACAGAGGAAAAGTAAAAAGTCTTTGCCCTCATGGAACTCACATATTAAGTGACTGGTTTGTAACCTGGTTAAAAAAAATCTGTACTAATAAGGAGTCAGCATAGTTTCACTAAGAACAAGTTATGTCAGACTAACCTATCTTTTTTTTCCTTTTTGAGACAAGGTTATTAGATTAGATGATCAAGAGATTATCTATAGGTTAAGCAAAGCATGTGGCAATCTTTCATGAAACCCTATGTGTAAAATGGAGAAATTTGGACTAGGTTATAATAGTTAGGTAGATATAGTATTGGTAGAATTAGCATACTCAATTTATCAAGGGTATTGATTAATGTGTACGCATCAAATTAGAACGAAAGCAATACTCATATGAAGAAAGGTTTTGCCTTCAATCCTCTTCTGTTAAATATAATTTTATAAATATTTTATTGGTATCTTTTGATTTTTCTATCACCTAAATTTTCTGGAGGCCATCTTCAGTCATCCTGATCTATATCTGGCCACTGGACCCCAGATGACTCCAGAGAAGAAAGTGAAGATGGTGACATTGCACAGCCCTCCCTCACTCAAATTCAATTCACTTTCAAGTCATGGCATCATCTTTCTGATGTTATGATTCTCTTCAAGAATGAAGGACAAATAACAACAACCTAAATTTTCCACTGTTTTCCTCTCCTGAACAATCCCTTACAATGAGGAATTTATAAAAAGAAAAAAAAACCCTAGTTCAGTAAAATTACAACATATTGAAAAAAACGCTGGCATTATATTACTGTACCACACCCTGAGTCCCACTGCTACAAAGAAACAGGGGAAAATGACTTTGTATATCTCTTCTTTAGGAACAAGCTTGGTCATAAAAATTCTATAGCATTGCTTTGTTTTGTTCTTATTGATCTTTTCATTTACATTGTTGTAGACATTGTGTCTATTTGTATTCAGAGATGCCCCTGAATTGACTTGGCTTTTGGGTTGAGTGTTGAGACCCAGAGCTTGTGAATCCAACTTGTGGGATGGACTTGTTGACTTGAAGAGAGGGGGCTGACCTGGGAGGAGCCATGAATTGAAAGAAAGGCTCAAGCCCAGAGAAGGCCAGAAGAAGTACTTTTGGGAGAGCAGTATCCAGTATCATGGAGCCTGAGTTGCTGAGAGGAAGACTGCTGAGAGCCCAGGAGCTGCCCAGGACTTTTGAGAACTGCCACCTGGAGCTGCCAAGAACTGAGGAGGCATGGCTGTGATGCTAGTATTTTGTTTATCTGTTTTGATGTTGTTTTTCCAGATTCACCTGATAGTGGACAGTGCTGCTGTTGTAGAGGTCCTGGAACCTGGCTGTTGGTTCAGAAGCCCTGAAGAAGGATTTTCTTATTGTATGTTCACAGAAATCCTGGAAGGGGGCCTTGATGATACTTTCAGGGGTTCTGGGACTGTTCTACAGGCAGAGTGTGATTTGATGAGGACACTGGCTATGGCT
>CM053596.1:207797351-207822185 GCA_028646575.1 Pseudocheirus occidentalis
GCCTTGAGTGAAGATGAAAGAAGGGCCTTTCCTTGGGTTTTCCATGCTGAGATGTTATCTTGACCTTGTTATGGCTTAAGGGTGGATGGCCTTTTGTGCTCACCTGCTTCCTTTTGAGAAAGTGCTTGGTGGTAATGGATGGTATTGTAATTACTTTGAGTCCAGGGGTGGGAAACCTTTGACCTTTTTGTGCTCTGTGATTGACCAAATGAATGAACTTTGTTTATGATTGGAAACTGATCTCTGTTTGAGAAGAGACTCTGACTGACTAAATGAGACTTTGACTGACTAAATGAATGTACTGTCCAGGGGTGGAGTAGTACCTGGATTGAATTGAGAACTTACTTGTGAAATGTATGAGTTACACTGTATTTTGACTTTTCTCTGTTCTGTGAATGTTTGCTAAATAAATGGGGTTTGCTATGCTGGTAAGCCGAACCTTGGAAGTTCCCAGTGCTTGGCATTACACTCACTGTTATGTGGTTTCTGCTTACTTCATTTTGCCTCAGTTCATGTAAGTCCTCCACTGCTTCTCTGCATCTGTTAGTCATTTTCTTCTAGATAATTTTATCCAAGACTTAGATACTTATCCAATTTTAGGATGACTTGAGGCTGATATTGTTAATATACTGTATGATAGAATTGGCATGCAAAAATACCTCAGTAGACTAAATGAAAAATGAACTAAATGAATAAAAAAAGAAAAGTAATAGAATAAATACAAAGTCCTACACATAGATTAGTAAAATTTACTGTTTAAGTACAGGATGGAGTGAAATATGGCCAGCCTGAAGTTCTAAATAAAGGAATCTGAGAGGCAGCATCATGTAGGGGAGAATGTCAGGAAGCACTTGGAGTCAGGAAGACCTGAGTTCAATCCTACCTCAGACTCCAACTTTGTCACCCTGGGTAAATTATTTGTTCTCTCTTGGTCTTGATTCATCTGTAAAATGATGGCACCAGGCTAGATGGTTTCTGAGGTTCTGTCCAACTCTAAGTCTATGACTGTATCTTAGGAGTTCCAGCCAAATGTAAGTTCAATATGGATTGAGTGTCAACAAAGTTAATATAGTCTTTAGAATGAATGAAAAGAAATATATCTAGAACAAATGACGGTCCATATCTTTATCAATTCTGTACTCTTTTTGAAATATTATGTTTATTTCTAGACCCAGTATTAAAAAAGTGCCCAAGGGGCAGCTAGTTGGTGCAGTGGATGGAGCACTGACCCTAGAGTCAGGAGGACCTGAGTTCCAATCCATCTCCAGACTCTTAACACTGACTAGTTGTGTGACCCTGGGCAAGGCACTTAACCCCATTGCCTCATTTCCCCCTTCCTCCTTCCAAAACCAAAAGAATATGTCTAGAGGAAGGAGATCAGACTAGTGGAGATAAAACTCTATCATCTTAGAAAGCACTTAAGGAACAGTGGTTATCACAAAGATGAGAAAAGCTTAGTAGTTTCAGGATAGTTGTGTTTAAATATGTGAGACCCTATGGAAGATGGATTCAATTTGTTTAGAATCTAATGATCCATAAGTGAAAATGAGTTCTACTGGTTTTAAATAAGAGGGAGACAAAACTTTCTAATTATTACATCTGTCCAAAAATGAAACAGGCTTTGTTATGAAGTAAGTTTCTATTCATGAGTCACTGAAGGTATTCAAGTAAATGACTAATTGGAGGATGTTGGAGAGAGACTTATGCATTGTCCAAGGTTTGGATTAGATACCTTTAATGTCTTTTCTATGGGACAGCTGGGTGGCTCAGTGGATAGAGTACTAGAAAGTACTCTAGAGTACTCGTACTAGGGAGACCTGTGTTCAAATCTGGCCTCAGACACTTAACTATGTGATAGCTGGCAAATCACTTAACCTCTGTTTGCCTTAGTTCATTGGAGAAGAAAATGGCAAACCACACCAGCATCTTTACTAAGAAAACCCTAGACAGGGTCATGAAGAGTTGGACATGACCCAATGACTGAACAACAGCGAGGTCCTTTCTAGAAGCATCATGGTATGGTGAGTAGAAAGTTAGCCTCACACTCAATAAGATTCAGGTTCAAGTCATATCCAGACTCCATGACCCTGGCAATCTATTTAAACCTCCCTATGCCCAGGCAATTCTCTAAGACTAAATTGAAGAGAATACTGGATCTGAATAAGTAAAGGAAGCTCTTTAGACGACTTGCACTGATGAAATGCTGGTGGTGTCACCAAATAAACTACCACCACCAACAAAAACAAGGTTGCTTCTATATCTAAGATTTTATGAGTTTGAAAAACAACAACAAAGTAAAATATTCAGTGCTCTCTTCTAAACTGGATTATACATAAGGTTATATAATTTTCTATTTTTCTTAAAACAGACTCCAGAGGAACTTTCCAGGAAGGACAATAAATTGGGAAATTCAACATTGGTTGCAAAATGAATTAAACTTAAGACCTCCCTGGTCCTAGTATTTATATAGTCCCTTAAGGTTTGCTAAATGCCTTACATACTTTAACTCGTTTTATCCCCACAAAAACCCTGGGAGGTGAAACTGAAATAGATGCGAATTAAGGGACTTGCCCAGTCACACAACTAATAAATTTCTGAGGCTGGTTTGAACTCAGATCTTCCTGAATCCAGTCCAGACTCTATCCCTCTGTCTACAGTCACCAACACTAGACCCGGTCAAGCTTGGCTCTGTGTTAGGGGAATGCTGCCTTACGGCATCTCATATTTAAGCAATTAGTCAATGCTAATCATTTCAGTTTTAAGTGTTTGATAATAAAACACAACATGGTTGAAACTTTGTAACTATATAATGTAAATGAGTCAAACTAAGGGTTCTTACAGACCCTTTAGGTTCTAGGGTAGATTTCAGATGATCAATGGACTTGGAAAGGAAGAAAATATTTATTTTCGCTAACTTCTAACTAAAATTTGGTCTTTCCTTCAGTTACGAATTTTTAATAAAACATTATTCTGAGAAAGGGTCACTAAGGTTCACCAAACTGCAAAAGGGTCCCAGGAATTAGAGAAAAGCTTAAAGTATCAGTGGTACCACATAGCAGTGGAATTATTGTCTTCAGCATATACAAACTGAACAGGCAGTCAGTTAAAGAGAACACTGAACTCCTGAAATGGTAAAACTGCAAATCGTCATTGAGGTGGCAGGCTTTGTTTTGGGATATATAATCAAAAGTCAGTTGTCAAAAAAGTAGGAATGTTTTTTTTATACCCCATCATTTGTATCTCCAAGAATGCTCTTCCAACGTACCTCTTCTCAAAGCCCGAGCTAGAGGGATTACAAAGTTACTGATTATATAAACCCAATTTGTTTAAACAGTTTGGTTCATTTCAGCTGAGTATAAAATGTCATGATAAATTAGAATTCCTGCTAGTCAACATACACAAATGTGCTCTCATTATTACTTATGGTACTTTTCTTTATGGATGATTGGCTTAGCTGCAAAGTAGGGGTATTCACCAGCTGATGAACGTAAGGCAAGGCAAACACTGTCAGCAAAGCAACATCCTTTGCTAACTGTTTATCTTAGACTCATAAACAGTACATAACTGATGATAGAAAGCCTCCTTCTTTAACTTTCTCTTTTTTTTTTTGCATTGAGTCCTTCCCTCGTTACTTTTAGCAAATATTTTCAACTTTTTTTTCTTTTCATCTTGGTTGAGTTGTATTTCTTCAGAGGCTGGTCTATAGCTGGGAAAAGTTGTATTTCTTTATGTTATGGTCCTGAGTAATCCTTTTAGACAATTGGTAGGTGACTAGTTGGCAAAGTGGATAGACTCATCTTCCTGAGTTCAAATCTGGCCTCAGACACTTACTGGGCAAGTCACTTAACCCTGTTTGCCTCAGTTTCCTCATCTATAAAATGAGCTGGAGAAGGAAAGGCAAACCAGTCCAATATCTCTACCAAGAAAACCCCAGATGGGGGCATGAAGAATTGCACATGATTGAAAAATGACTGAACACAGGTAATGCTGAAGCCATGATTAAGTAACTTTCAATTGTCCCCAAGGGAAAGAGACTATGTGGATGAATGCCATACTTAGAGAGAACCCACATCTCATTTTGGTTACTGTTTTTAAACCTTCTTTACTCTAGGTACTTTACCAGAATTGCTAATAAGTGACAATCTTGATCTATTTAAGCATCTCTTCATCATTCTTCTCACTATGCTTTAGGATACATAAGTGATACATAACCAAAGGTGAATAGCAAGCTAGAAGAGTAGACCAGCTACAGTGAATAATTAGCCTTTAAATCACCAAAAGCTGGCTACAAATGCAGTTCTGATGATTTGAAAGAGTGAATTGAAGCTTCCAGAAGGGCCTAATTTAGATAAAGGGAGACGCTTTAGCAGTAGGAGGATCTAGTTCCTTATAGATATTTTCTATATTGTCCTCTGTCTTCTTATTTGCATTATATTCCTTCCATTAATTTCTTTTAGTTCACTCTATTCTTATTAGCATTTTACTTTTCGGACAATTGGTACAGGGAAACAACTTCTGAGCTGCTCTATTCACTGCTTTACTTTATTTTCAGTTTTCTTAATTTCTCAATTCATTTTCCCATGGCATGATGTAGTGGCTAGGGAGCTGGATTCAGAGGCAGAAAAACCTGGGTTCCAATCCTGCCTCTTGTACATATAGGCTGTGTGACCCTGGGTCAGTCACTTTTTCCTCTGATTACTATAGGCTAGTTGTTGTGAACACATGCCAAGTCTCCAAAGGCCTATAATTCTCCTGAGTGCTCTGGAACCAGATCAAAATGTAATTGGGAAATATTTAACAAAATAAATGAAAATAAAATAGAACATTTATAATGTTAATATGTAGTTTTCCAAGTCAATATACGGTCTCCAGTTTCTGAGTCCCTATTTCTATTAGAATTTGACACCATTGCCTTAGGCAACTAAGCCTCATAAAGGTGCCAGTCTCTGTTGGTAAGAGGAAGTTTCCATTTATCAATAAAAATTACAGATCCAGTCCCTATTTATGTCCTAATTTGTTCTTGTTTCAAAATTTTGCTTACCTATTATCAGGAATTTTGCTTCTCAGTCTCCCAGGAATATGAGCAATAGTATAGGACAGAAAGGCTGACCAAGAGCTAAGATTTGGGAAGCAGGGGACAGACAAAGGGAGAGGGAAAGTTAGAGCTTTTGTTGTTTGTTGTTCAATTATTTCACTTGTGTAGACCCTTCATGACCCCATTTGGCATTTTCTTGGCAGATATACTGGAGTGGTTTGCCATTTCCTTCTCCAGCTCATTTGACAGGTGAGGAAACTGAGGTACAGGGTTAGGTGACTTGCCCAGGGTCACACAGCTACTGAGTGTCTAAGGCCAGATTTGAAGTCAGGAAGATGATTCTTCCTGACTCAAGGACTGGTGTTCTATCCACTGTGCAACCGAGATGCCCCCAAATTGCGGTAGCAGTGTCTTAAAAGCCAGCTTAGCAAAGATGAATGCAAATGTTAGGGTGTAGTGCAAGGTATAGGCAGGGAATCAATAATGGTGAGAGAGGTGAAAACTTCTCACGCTATACTCTAAAATCTAGTAAGACTTTTTGTGGGAAACAGGCCGGAGTTCCCTTTCACCGGAAATCACATGATTTACATGGACTCAAAACCCAGAGCAGGGGCGGCTAGGTAGCAAAGTGAATAGAGTACCAGCCCTGGAGTCAGGAGGACCAGAGTTCAAATCCAGCCTCAAACACTTAACACTTACTAGCTATGTGACCTTGGGCAAGTCACTTAGCCCCAATTGCCCTGCCTTACCCCTCCAGAAAGCAAAAAAACCCCAAATCCAAAAAAACCCAACCTCAGAGCAGTGGGGAGTCACCCCTCTCCTCAGTGACACCTCAGCACAAGATATGCCAAATAAGGACAGCAGTGCTTTCTCAAATGTACATTGGGTGGTCTCTGTTTCCTTGTTCTGGTACTTGAGGCAGATTGGTGTACTTAGATTGTGTACCTGACTTCCAGCCAATGGAAGAAAAAGGTCAGCAGGGGCGTGGGGGAGAATTCTGTCTTAGGGCTTTATAATTTCACTATTTCCTTTTGTAAATTGCTTCTCCTCCATGACCATTTGTCAGAAGGAGGGGTTGCCTTTTCTCGAGATCGAGATCGAGATCGTAATAAACCGTTCTTTTTTGCTTCCTACCTTGAGAAGCCTCTGTGTATTATTTGGGCAAGGATCTATGTTGTACACAGTTTTGGGGTGCACACAATGGGGAGAGCTATTGGAAATGAAGACTCAAAACAGGGGTGAGGGGAGAGTGCAATAAAAACAACAAATAAGTGGGCATCAGAAGAGTTGGAAGGAAAAAAAGGGTTGGAGTGAATCAGGGCACAGTGACAGCCACATAATATCATCACCAACTCAATTGCTTTTAGCTTCCCAAAAAAGCAGTTTTAAAACAATTAAGTAATGAATTTTACCTGCCCCTATTTAACAAACAACAAATAAAACCTTCAGAGAAGTATTCATAGTTCAACAAAACAAATCCTGACTTTGACCATATCTCAAAACATGTCTCATTATGTATTTTAAGTCTTTCACAGTTTTGGCAGGAGATGGTTGGCATGTTTTATTTTCAGCGGTCTGTACTTATAGTTTACTGGTGCATTGATCCAAGTTCTAAAGTCTTAAATTAAAAAAAATTATTTTGTTTATAATTTATGGAAATAAAAATAAACAAGCATTTCTATAACATAGTATAATAAAAAAGATGATTACACACGAAACTGCAAATCTCATATACAATTTGCTATTCCTTTTAAATATATGTTATCGCACAAATTTCTTTTTTTCCTTCCCTTTCCCCCCTCCATACCCTAGAAATGGCTACCATTAGACACAGATATCTATATGGATATACATACATATATGTAAATCATTCTATATATACTTCTATTTATTGATTCTTTCTCTGGATACAGATTACAGCTTTCTTTGTGTATCCTTTATTTTTAATTTGTGTATTTATAATAGTCAAAGAACTGGAAATTGTAGGGATCCTCATCATTTGAGGAATGGCTGAACAAGTTGTGGTATATAATTGTGATGGAATATTATTGTGCCATAAGAAATGATGAGCTCAATGATCTTAGAAAGGCATGGAAAAACTTGCACAAAAAGGTGAAAAGAGAAGTGAGCAGAATCAAGAGAACATTGTATACAGTAACAGCAATATTGTTCTAAAGTCTTTCCAAGTTGTTTTTCCCTATAATACTGTATTGTATAAATCTCTCTCCTATTTCTCACCTCACCTTGCATTAATTCATAGAGATATTCCCAGTTTTCTCTAAAACTATTAAGTTTGTCATTTTTTTTTTTTGCTTTTTTTGGGGGGGGAGGTAGATCAGTTGGGGTTAAGTGACTTGCTCAAGGTCACACAGCTAGTTTTGTGTAAGTGTCTGAGGCCAGATTTGAACTCAGGTCCTCCTAACTCCAGGGCTGGTGCTCTAGTCACTGTTCCACCTAGCCATCCCAATTTTGTCATTTCTTAATGTGCAATCACATTCTATTAGATTCTGAAAGTCAGTTTGCTTGGAACCTAGAAATTTTTAAGTGATGATCGTTTAAAATCCCTGGCCAGGTAATGAGTTTGGAGGTAAAGCAGACTCAATTTCCTTTCAGAAGTTAATAAACAGCCTCATACCAGAGCTATCATCATCACCGTTCTTGGTCTTTGGAAAAGACTTTGACTCTCTCTCTCCATAATTGAAAAGCAACCAGTTGATTTGATCAGTTTTGTAAGAACAGTTGATTTGGAAACTCCACGTAGAATCTCTGCCACTTCTTAAAATCTTATCTTCCCTTTCCATGGTTCCTCTGACTTGACTAGATAGCAGGGCTTTTTCATTTCAATAATCCCTGTTTTCCAAGCCGGGGTTGTGGGAACTGTAGGAGCCTGGATGCATAGCTATCTAGTAAGACTTGGTGCATTCATTCTCATTGGTGATCTTGGCATAGCACAGAGTCACCAATATGATCCAATATCACCACTTACTTCAAAAGAGGGACTGTGTAATCCTCCTGTATTTATATGAACATATTAACAAACTTTTCAATCCAGGCTCACAGTGTGTTGGGGGCCACTGGCATAACTACCTTATATTAAGCAGAACTGTAGTTTATCTTCAAAGTGGCTAATTGAAGTGGCTGAAACTGCACCCTCTGCACTCTTCAGGGGATGTTTTAGGGGCATTAAGTAGCTATTAGATGCTTGAGTATATCTATAGAGATGATTTTCCAACAAACAACGATGAAGACATAGCTTTCATTGACTATCTGGATAGCTCAGTCAATCTTTTATTACACTCCACTTTGAGGAAATCAATGATAATTTTTGATCTCCCCACCTCCTACATCACATCATTTATTCTCTTTTCTTGTTTGTCTAAATTAGAAGAAAAAAATCAGCTCTTCAGGTAGACTCTTCAAGGTCATCTTTGTTTCTAATTCTCTACCTCATTTATCATTAGGAAAAAATATATTCAAGATGCTCCAGTGTTTCTAAGTATGAGTTTTATGATCTTTTGATGTTTCAGAATTACATTTGTGTGTGGTCCATCTTGCTCAACGCTCTAAACTCACTGTGTCTCTACTGCCATCTTTAAAACAATAGCTACAGACTTTTAAGTTGCTAATAGCAAGCCAAACAATGGACATAAAATGTGGACTTCATTTCTGGAGGCTTGAGTACCCATATTAGTTTCTCTGATATGCATCCCCAAATTTTCAGACTTAAATTCCCTACTCGGAGACTAGAATGAGTCCAAAGGTGGGATATTACAGAATGTTAACTTCAATCCTTTTTTTTTTTTTAAAGTTATGTGAGTGTTAAAAACATATGCTTGCTTTTTCACTCTGGGGAAAAAAAAGCATTCCAACCTTTTGGGGTGGGGGATCACATATAGCTCTAAAATAGCTGAAGCTAAAAACATCCAACTTGGCATGACTTTAGTTACCACTGAGGAAAGGAAAGGAAGCCAAGTTTTTGAAGAAAATGGTGATGTATTTTTAAAGTTAGAAAAGGTTAAAATAATCAGTGTGAGCATGCTCAGTAGGGGATTTTTGACATTTCTTTTAGGTCAGCTTTCTTAAAGGGGCTACATTGAAAATGTTCTGTAAAACTACACCCGTGTGATTGCTTTCTAAATCCCTAGGTTAAGACAGAGAGAGGAGGCTCTCTATATTAATTAAGGTCATTGCTGTCCCTCCTAAAACATTTACACACACAGAAACCAAGCCTAATGATATCAAATTGAATTTTCTATAGTACTTTTTAATTCATTGAATATTGTCACTGACAACTTTCCTGACTGGATAGAAAGGAATCTCCTTGAGGGCAATGGTAACTTCATTTTTCTCTTTGTATCGCCAGCACCTAGTCACATCTGATACATATTAGATGTTTAGTAAATGGTTGTTGATTGAATGAATTAAAAAAAACATTAAACAAAAGACCAAGATTTATTGATTTGCTTGTGGTGAATAGCAATCAGTGAGCTCTGAGTTTGCAATACAGATTACTGTACTGAGATATACCAGCAAAATCGAGGAAGTCTACAGTCAAAAGTTGCCCCTACTATAAAATATGCTTATATTGGATATGTTTCTGAGTCTAGCCTACTGCTATATAGGTACCATTAATAATACATTAAACCAAGTTAATGACATGGTGGTCATAACTTTTTAAAAAAACTTTTTGATGCTTACATTTATAATCATAATGCTGCTTGGATGCAGGTTTGGCATTTAATATTCTGTATTTCCTTTATATATAACTATACTTAAAATCAATGTTCTTTGTAAGCTCTTGTGTCTAATGAATTCTAATTGCAAACTGTGGATATAAACTACATATGCTTTGGTAGCGATTGTCATTTATCATACTTTTGTCACTAAAGAAAATCTCATAAAATATTTCTAAATTATCTTTTTTTAAAATTAGATATTCTTTATTGAGGGTGTTCAGGGAAAGAATGCAATAATAGGCTTATGCTTCACCAAGGAGCTGTTAGGGCATGATTTACATACTTTGCCACAACTTGTGTTCTTTTCAAAATGGAGCAGGCTCTGTAACTAATTCAATTCAGAATTTAGTGGGGGGAGAAATCTAAAGAATAATGCCCATGTTTATGGACTTTGTTACCTCTCATCAAGGCATAATTCTTAAACTTGAAATTCTCATTTAACAACAAAAAATTTAAGCCTTAATGATAAAAACAATAATAGCAAATTCTGACCTGTCACGAAGAAATAAGGTCAGCTTCTATAATGATTATTCTTCATTAATCCTTGAAAGGGTCCTCAGACACCACTAATCCAACTCCTTCCTTTTATACGTGAGGTAAATTGGGATTGGGAAAGTGAAATAACTTATCCTAAGTCACACAGGGACTGTCAGAGGTGGGGTTTGACCTCAAGTCTTCTTTCTACTGAAATATACTGCCTTAGTCAAACAGGTTGGACTGCCACAGTCAGATGGGAGTAACACAGATTGAAAGGGGTGGGGAACCTGTGGCCTCAAGGCCACTTGTGGCCCATTAAGTCCTCAAGTACACCCTTTGACTGAATCCAAACTTCATAGAACAAATCCCCTTTTACTAAAGGGACTCAAGGACCTAGAAGTCCACATGTGGCCTCGAGGCCACAGTTTTCCCACCCCTGATTCCAGACTGCCTCTACATATCCAGAATTTCAGTGTTAACCCCATTCTACAGCTGCAGGTTTTCAGTTAGGAGAAAACATTCCTCTCAATAGGTGGTAGATGCTGAGGGTCAGTGTTTTAGCTTTATTCCTATTGTTTTCTCACAGGGAACTGCTCAATTCCTTCTTGAGAAATGGAATTTATATCTAGAGTGAAAAATTATTTTTGTTCTGTAGATTGGCAACTGTTGCAGAAAACAGGTTCACTTCTTAGTAGAAAATGATGATAGATTGTATATCTATCTATTGATCAAGGACCAGTCTAGCGGTATCTGGAGAAGCTTGTCTCTAGGTTGTACAGAATTTTTCAGCTACTGTCTAGTGAGTCTAGAAGACCACCTAGTAAATGATAGAAGGGTGGGGATGTTTATCAATTGATGGAGTACCCACATAGGCAAGGATGCTTAAAAACATTAATAATCACACAAATACTATCCAGAATCCCTCTGAGTTTTCATTTACATATATGGCAATTTGGCAGAAATGACAAAAAATGTGAATAAGCAATGTTGGAAGAACTGTGGATTGCCAGGTTGGTGGAACTGTGAAGTGGGGCAACTATTCTGGAAAGCAATATGAACTATGCTATGCTCATATGCTTTGACCTAGAGGTCTCACTGCTAAGCCAAAATAATAATAGACTGAGGATCCTATTTGTATCAAGCATGGGCAACAGGAAGAATTTTTAGTGACCTAGGTAGATTGTGTGATTTTTTTTTTATTTCTGCTCCAACCATGCTGCCAATCAGGAGAGATTAGGTAGATGATATTGTAGCACGGATGGCACAGTAGATAGAATGCCCAGCCCAGAGTTGGGAAGACTCATCTTCCAGAGTTCAAATCTGGTCTCAGATGCTTATTATGTGACCCCAGATAAGTCACTTAACCCTGTTTGCCTCAGCCACCTCATCTATAAAAAATGAACTAGAGAAGGAAATGGCAAACTACTCTAGCATCTTTGCCAAGAAAACCTCAAATGGGGTCATGAAGAGCCAGACATGAATGAACAACAGCAACAATTGTGACTAATAAATCACAAATTTGTAATTGAGAGGCAATGTGGTGTAATGGATAGAGTATCAGTCTTAGAGTCATATCAAACCATGGTTCAAGTTCTGCCAATAAGACATATTGATTATGGCCCTGGAAAAATCACTTAACCTGTCAATCCTTCAGCTAGTTTCTAAGACTATCAAATACACCATAGCTGCCAATGTGCATTGATGAAGATGAGGGAGTTTCGAAAGGCAATGAAGCCACATTGATCTCTACCAAAGAGAAGAGTCTCATTTCAACTGGCTTTGGAATAAAGATATTACTGAGCCAGGAACTAACTTTTCCCTCTCAATCAGTATCTATTGAGTATAACTACTTTCACATTGGGATTCTCAAAGTCTTTTTTACATTAAAAAAGGATCTTTATACTCAAACAGGTTAGAAGTCACTGTTTCAGATTATGATGCTAGGCTATGCTGATAAACAAAGGAAGAAAGGAAGAAAGAAAAGAAGAAAGGAAGGAAGGAAGGAAGAAGAAAGAAAGAAAAAAGGAAGGAAGGAAGGAAGAAAGGAAGAGAGAAGAGAGAAAGAAAAAGAAAGAGAAAAAAGAGAAAGACAGAGAAAGACAAAGAAAAAGAAAGAAAAGAAGAAAGAGAAATCTAGTTAGTAAACCCAAGGTAAATGGGCAGCTTCTGGACATCAAACTTACTTTCCTTAGTATTTATTATCCTGCTCTCAAAAAAAAAGTGCACATGACACTTTTAAGTTGAATCTGCAATGTTTACATTTTAAACAATTACTTTCTTAAGTTTAGATAATTTAGAAAAATTCCAAATAATCAAGCCATGCTTTTCAACATCGGTCCATTTCCAAAGTGTAAATGCTTACACTGAAAATGTAGCAATTGGTTCTCTGGAACAAGCCCACAAGATCTGGCTTCATTAGCATTACCACTGTGCTGTCTGTTTTCCAGAACCTATGACTAGGGGACAGGAGAAGAGGGTTCTCATTTGAGCTTTAGAAAGAGCCTTATTTGTTATCACTTGGTTTCCATTTCCCTGCACTACTTACAGGAATACTGTGAAGATCAGAAATTCTATGTTTACAAAGTTCAGCAATTTCCTTCGAAATATAATATTGTCATCATATCTTTCCATTCCTAAAAATCTATAAAACAGAGATTTTTGAAGTGCTGTTGTTTAATTCATAATTGGAATCCAATGGAAGGGCTTAACTCTTAAGGCTGATGAGAGAGGCAGTTTGACCTGGTAAATTAAGTGTTGGACTTTGGACCATGAAGACCTGGGTTCCGATCTCACCTCTGATACTTACTAGGTTTGTAAGCATGGTAGTCAGTCAACCTTTCTGAGTTTCAGTTTCTCCATCAGATCGAGGTAATAATACTTTTAATGTCTACCTTCTCATAGAATTGTGAGACTCAAGTGAGATAATGTCTCTGAAAGTGCTTTACAGACTTTAAAACTAGATCTAAATGCCGTAATGATGATGGCTATATAAATGAAGAGAAAAAAAAAATTGAACCCGAATTGTATCCAGGGCTACTGTCCTCCTGGTTGGTTTTTTATCTTTGGCCCAGGGCGTTGTTATTTTATTCCTTGATTTTGGGGCAGACTAGCTAATCTGATTAATAAATTTTAGTTTGTTTTAGAGGCAGGCTCCACAACTTTCAAGGCCTGTGTGTCTCAGAAGTCTTTAGACTAAGTCTGAAAATTCAGGAGGAAAACCCCCCACCAAGTTTTAAAATTAATTCTTTAATTCAAGAATTCCTCAAACAACATTTCCTTACCACCCACTTGCACAACATACACACGCACACACATGCACACACAAAGAAATCCATTCAGGTGCAATCTAAGTTGCAATCAAGAACTGCTAATATAGAACCTTTATCATCAGCACAGCACATCCAAAAATGTCTTTGTAAAATAAATCAAATTATATGAGTTAATTGATTCCAGGCAACATCAGCAACTGCAGGTGGAGGCTGAATAACAGGATGTTTATTAATGAAGGACTATTAATCAAAATTGACAATACCAATTCCTGTCTGTTGTATTTGAAAGCTACCTGCAGTGGTCATAGATACATTGGCTGAATTTTAAAATATAGTTGTATAAGAAAAGGAAATGAGGACACGTGATTTCTGTTGTGTCTAAATAATGAAAAGATACCCCTAAATCCAATTTGACAGGCAATGCCAAAAATGCCAGTGGTAATTAATTAGCACTTAATTTAGACCCCAGAACAACAGGATATCAGAATTGGTACTCAGGGCCATTTCCCCCTTAGGCTTCATCTCATGAGGGTCAGGAGTATGGCTGGGCATTGAAGGTCAATAAATAAATTGGGAGAGCACATTGACACTGGACTTTTCATGATGGATCTCCTTCACCCTTTGTTGTGCCCTCCGGCAATCGCTGACAGGAAAAGGGCTGGGATTGTTTCAGGGGGCCTTCATTGTGCCTGTGTGATTAAACCAAGGTACATTCTACATTCCCAGGCTAGAGACTAGTCAGCCTGGAAACTTCAGAAAGGCATGAAGGTAATAAAACGAAATTTCACACTCAGGAAAAAAGCCTAGCATAGAAGCAAATTCTACTTTGAAAGGATTCTTTTAAAGTTTTTTTGGTTTTGTGAACTTGGGTTTTAATTCATGAAAATTGGTAAGTGAAACAAATTAGGCAAGAATATTTTTGATGAATCTTTTAAAAAAAGAAATGATGGATGTTGTTTATAATTACCAAAAAAGCTTCATATTTCCACGATACTTTACTTCTAAGGGTATCAAAGTACTCTGGAAAAATATTCTCATGAAATCTGCCCTTTTCCCCTATTTCAGACTTTGTAGGATGAAATACCCTTTCTAGAGCCTCAGAGAATTTTCCCTTTGAAATTTCCAATCAATTACTGAATAAGCATCAATTAAGTACTTCTTTGCAATGTTCTAAACCCAGGAGGAGCAAATAAAAAAAAGTGAAAAACTTCCTGCTGTCCAGGAGCTCATAAGCAGAAAGAAAGATGAATTATTTTAGGTCTGTTTAAAATTTCTGAGATTTGCCAGCTGAAAGGGTCTTAGTCCAAGTCTACAAATAAGAGGGGGTTGGACTTAATGACCTTTAAGGTACCTTTAGTTCTTTAATCCATGATCCCTTGAGGCTATGACAGTTTGAACAATCCAAACTAAGAGAATCTTTAGAGAGTAGATCTTTGGGATGGAAAGGGCTGTGCTTCCTTCCTCTATCTCTCTTCCTTCCCTTTCTCTCCCTGCTGCCCTCCCTTCCCAAGGTATAGCTAGCCCCAGGTCAGTGACAAGGCTGGTTAGAAATCTGCTTCTTAAGTACTGATCTGAATCCTCTACCCGTAATATGAGAAACAAATTGTTTACTCTCTCCAAAGAGACTGTAACAGTTTATGAAAACTTAATGTATGAATTAATAACCATTGATAACATCCCTGTTCAATTTGATTGCTTTTAAACTCCTGTTGACATTCTACAGTCTCATCCTTCAAAGTTCATCTACTTCCCGTATATGTTTCTAGAAGTCCGTGAGACCTCCTTATAGAAAAAAAAGATCCTAGTGCAAATATGGCACAAGATGTGAGTTGGGTTATTTCTTCTTGCCTCTCTTTACCAAATGAGGTATAGGAAAGATGGGGAATGTTAGGATTTGGACAAGGGGCTTTGTTGGCTAATATTTAGAGGTATATGTGATAATACTTGCTGCCAGACAAGTAGTTTTTGAGTCTCCATTTCCATTGGAAACAAAATTGAGTATTTATATTGGAAAAATGGACAAGTCCTGCCTTGTGTTTTGGGGATTGGCAGAAATGGATCATGTTTTTTTAATTGTCTTGTTACTAATTGAGTAGGCAACTTCAGGAAAATTGTGTTTCTAGTTTTAGTCCTGTTTTTCCAAATAATTTCCTATGGAACTAGGGCTGGGAAAAATGTTAAAAAAACAATCAGTAATTTGGATGGTCAAATAGGTCTCTCTTTGCTCTAAGAGTCCTCTGCATTTTTCCCACCCCACCCCTCCAAATCTATTCTGATTTATGTATTGTAGACTTGTGGGATCAAAATGTTTGCACCTTAATATATATAGTCACCTGAGGCTTCCTTAGCTTTAATATGATTCAATTCAATCACATTTATCTATTTTGTGTTTATCATGTGCAAGGCAGGGGATATGAAAGACAAAAATGAAAAATAATCTTTGACTTTAAGAAGCATACATTCTGTTGGAGGTTACATATGTAAATAGATAAGCACATCCATGATAACTTGAGGACTAATAGAGCACTAACAAGTGGAGGAGCTGGGGGAGGGACAGGGAGGAGAGAACAGATGAGGGTGAGGAGGGTGACAAGAGGAAAAGCCTTTAGTTTCATGTACCATATCTGCTAGCCTTGAATGAAGCTAGGACTTCTAAAAGGTGAAGGTGAGGAGATTGTTGCTCAGTCATTCGGTTGTGTCTGACTCTTCCTGATTCCTCGAAGCATCACATGCCAGCCCCTTTTATCTTCCACTATTTCTCGAAGTCTGTCCAAGGTCATGTTCATTGTCCCCATGATACTATCACTTTCTGCTGTTCCCTTTTCCTTTTGCCTTCAATCCTTCTCATCAGGGGCTTTTCCAGTGAGTCCAGTCTTCTCATTTATGTGGCCAAAGTGTTTAAGCTTCAACTTCAATATTTGACCTTCTAATGAATAGCCTGAATTGATTTAAGTATTGACAGATTTGACCTCCTTGCTGTCCAAGGGACTCTCTAAAGTCTTATCTAGCACCAAAATTCGAAAATGTTGATACTGCAGCACTCAGCTTTCCTTATAGTCCCACTCTCACAGTCATACTGGAAAAACCATAGCTTTGACTATATGAACCTTTGTTGGCCAGGTAATGTCTCTGCTATACAGATTTGCCATAGCTTGCCTTCCAAGGAGGAAGCATCTTTTAATTTCATAGTTGCAGTCACTGTCTGCAGTGATTTTTGAACTTAAGAATATAAAATCTGACACTGCTTTCATTTCTCTTCCCTCTATTTGCTAGGAAATGATGGAACCAGTTGCCAAGATTTTCTTTTTTTTTAAATTTTAAGCTTCAAGTCAGCTTTTACACCCTCATCAACAGGCTTCTTAATTCCTTTTCACTTTCCTCCATCAGAGTAGTATTATTTGCATATCTGAGATTGTTGATATTTCTTCTAGGAACCTTAATTCCAGCTTTTGATTCTTCCAGCCTGCCATTTCACATGATGTACTCTGCATATGAGTTAAATAAATAAGGTGACAATATACAGCCTTGATGTACTCCTTTCCCAGTATTAAACTAATCAGTTGTTCCATGCATGGTTCTAACTGTTGCCCACACAGAGGTTCCTCTGGAGGCAAGGGACTCTGGTATTCTCATCTCTTTTGAGGATTTGCCACATTTGTCATGATCCACACAGTTAAAGGTCTTAGTGTAGTCAATGAAGCAGAAGTTGATGCTTTTCTGGAACTCCTTTGCCTTCTCTACAATCCAGAGAATGTTGGCAATTTGGTCTCCAGTTCCTCTGTCTCTTCAAAAACCAGCCTGCTCTTCTGGTAGTTCTTGATTCATATATTGCTGAAGCCTAGTTTTCAGAATCTTAAACATGACCTTGCTAGCATGTAAAATGAATGTATTTGTTCAATAACTGGAATATTCCTTGGCACTGCCCTTCTCTAGGACTGGGATGTAAAACTCATCTTTTCCAATCCATTGGCCACTGTTGTGATTTCCAATTTTGCTGGCATATTGAATGCAGCACTTTAACAGCATTATCTTTTAGTTGTTAAATAGTTTGTCTGGAATTCCATCACCTCCTTATTGTCAGCCATGTTTCCTAAGGCCCACTTAACTTTGTTCTCCAGGATGTCTTGCTATAGATCAGAAACCATGTAGTTGTGGTTATTGGCCATGTTAAGTTTTCTTGTATAATTCTTTTAGGTATTCTTGCCATCTCTCCCTAATCTCTTCTGCTTCTGTTAAGTCCCTATCATTTTTTTGTCTTTCATTATGCTAATTTTTACACGAAACATTCCCTTGGTGCCTTGATAGTACATTCCAGGACTGGGAAGGAGGGGCAACCTGTACAAAGATAAGGAGGTTGAAGGTGGAGTGCCTCAAAGTGCCAGTTTGGCTGGAATGTACTTTGGGTAGGGTCATAATGTGTAATAATTCTGGAATGATTGGCTAGAGCCTTAGTGTATGCTTTCCATTCTCTTCGGTTCTTGTAGCACATTTCACCTGTACTACCTCCTAGTTTGTCTAATCTTTAATTTCTTCCTATCCAATGGCTCCTCTTTCACTAGAAATGTGCCTAGACCCCATTACTTTGTGTGTACCTCAAGGCATTATACTGGGCTATCTTCCCTTTTTACTCTCTTTCTCTCTAATATCAGCTTCCATGGGTTCAATTATCATCAATTTGCAGATGACTCTTTTCTTTATGATTCCTGCATCAGCAATTGCCTATTGGATATTTCAAACTGGATGTCCCATAAGCACCTCAAACTCAATATGTGCAAAAGAAAACATCATCTTTCTCCCTAAGCACATCCCTCTTCTGAACTTCCCTATTTCTGTTCTACCATTCTTCTAGGCACAAGGGTTTGAAATTCAAGTCTTCCCTCACTCCTCACTTTTCTTCATCAAACCCTGATGATTCCACTTCCACCAGACCTTTCACATCTGTATCCATCACTTCTCATCTGGATTACTGCAATAATCTCCTAATGGCACTCCCTGCTTCAAGCCTCTTCCTTCTCTGGTCTCTGCCCCACCCCCTCCACTCATGACTTTTTCTTACCTTTGTTTACCTACTCAGAAAGCTCTCTTCTACTATGAGGACAAAATATGAGTTCCTCTGGTAAGCATTTAAAGATCTTCATAATCAGTGTGCATCCTACCTCCCCATATTTATTCCAGAGTCCCTCTGTGGTCTGTTGGATTGTGATCTAATAGTCTAATAGAATAATCACTATCACTCACATGACTTTCCCATCTTTCCCTTACCCACAACTTTGTATTTACTTATGAGTTCCCTGAAGGCAAGTATTCCTTTTCTTTCTCTTCCTTTTCCCTGCCCCCCCCCCATACCATAGTACTTGGCATACAGTAAGTGCTTAATAAATGCTTGTTGATTAATTGTGAAAATCTTTAAATACTAAGCTGAGAAGTTTGAATTTTAATGAAAAGGTAATAAATATAAGAGAATTGAAGTTCTCTGCTTAAGACTGTGTAATGGTCAGACTTACAAATCTTCACACACACACACACACACACACACACACACACACACACACACACACACACGATTCTCCCAGGCATGCCTTCTTAATGCTAAGGCTTTGTTTAATGGGAAATTCTAGGCACTTCATTGTGTCCCACCCAGAAGACACTCATCCAGAGGAGGAAGGGAAAGCAATAAGCATTTATATAAAGCCTACTATGTGCTAAGCACTTTTTAGAAAAGTTAACTCATTTGATTCTAACAACCTGCACTATCTCTACTTTGAAGAAACCAGGCAAAAGGGTTTAAGTGCCTTGTTCGAGGTCACACAGCTAGTATTTGACCTCTGGTCTTTCAGATTCTAGGCAGAGAGCTGTGCCACATAGCTATGTCATTATTTAGATTGTGGCTCACATCTGTGCATATCACTCTTAGTTATTCTGAAGGACTAATGTCTGACTTAAATGTGAGCTTCATAGAGCTTTGGTCCTTTTCCTACACGTTTCCTTACCACAAAAGGCCACAGCCAATAACATTCAGAAATACTAAGTATTTTCTTTTCTTCTTTCTCTTTAAAATGACATTGTGGTTGTCTGACTTTTGTCAGTATAATGAGAAAGTTGTTGGCTATATTTCCATGGAATCTGGCAAATCTTGGGGGTTTGTTCCTGCCCACCCTTCAATGTGTTTGACCAGGCAATCTCCCAGCTTCTGGATAACCTGTGGTTATCAGCAAAATTGCACAAATTGCTCCCATCTTAGAAGCAACTTTGCTTAATATTTACTAAAAGAATAGCCGGGATTAACCTGTTCACTGTCTCATTTTTGGTATTCCTGATTATTTGTTTACACTCCAGCGTACACAATTGATAAATTGACTGCAGTATCTATTCCATATTGTTTATTCATTAATTCAAGATAAATTTATTGAACACCTACTGTGTGTGCTGTATTATTTCTATGTACTAAAGAGGACACAAAGAAGCATGACACATGAAGTCCTTGCCTCAAGAAACTTAAAACCTAGCTAGGGGATCACATAACTATAAGCCGTATAACAACATGAATTAAATGACTAACAAGATGAGTTATTGGAAGGCAGCATGGTCTGTAGTGTAGTGTCAGATAAATGGTAGGAGTGATTGCTATGGGTTAGTTGTTGTTTGTCTAAGGGGACCAATGACTTCATGGAGTAACATATTGACTTGTGCATGAATTAAATTTAAGTGAGGCAGAGTAGCACAATGTTGTTAGCCTCACTCTCTCCTCCTGAGTCATCAGAGTCCAGTGGCAAGATAAAACTCAAGATGATTGGCACTGGCCTGGCCAGGGATGCAGTGGATGAGCTTAGCATCTTCAGTGTCTGACCAAGTTCTAAACATTCCATGGTACCTTCTTCAGTTGACTTCCTGGTCATTGGAACAAATTGTTCTCATCTACCCATTTAGACACCCCCCCCCCCAAATCACCCACAGGTTTGAGGTCTGTTGGTTAGCCTCAACCTAGTTTAGCCCATCTGCCAGTATGGTTTTACCTAGGTATGGCCACTGCACATGCTACAGGTTCTTGGAACCATACATGAGAGTCTGACGAATCAGGTAGATACCAAATATGGATGATCAACTCTGAAAAGGGCTTGGCAAACCCTCACACCAGAGATGCTGGTCCTCCTGAACACCCCATACATTCCCTAGATTAGTTAATATGATCATGGAAAACTTCAAGAGATATGTAGGATATGAAGTCTCTTTAAAAGGTGGAGAAAGGTAGGAATGAGGGGGTGGGCAGTCTGAGTAAGCACATGACATATTAGGAAGATATCTGCAATGGTAGATCCTCTACACAGCAGTTCTCAGCCTGTGCCTCATGACCCTTTTGGGGGTCGAACAGCCCTTTCACAGGGGTCATAGGGGTCGCTTAAGACCATCAAAAACACATATTTCTGATGGTCTTAGGAACTGAGATACCACTCCTCTATTTGTCTCCAGGTGGGTCTGCCCACATGCAGATACACCCACATGCAGATACACATATTAAAGTGTTGCTGCATTAGGAAGGTTGAGAACGACTGTTCTACAGGAATGTAGTGGGAGATATATTTAGAAAGTAGATATGGGGCAGACTGTGGAAGTTCTTAACTGCCAAACTAAGACTGAAGAAATTGATTCTTATTGATACTTAACACTTTTTGTATAGGAAAATAACCTTAGGAAAGGTTCTATCCAATTGGAATTTTAAAATAATTTATTCAAGGTTTGGAATTTTAAAATTTAAATCCTAACCTCAGGTTCTTAACAACTGAAATATTTTGCTTTCCTACCAAATGCTAAAACTCTTCCACTTTTTTTTTCTTAGATAGAATAGAAGGAGTTCTCTTTCTATTAGTCCTTCATGTTTTCTGGTTAGATTTACAGATGTCTATAACAACATTTCTTAACACTGGAATAGTAATAATATGAAGTTTTTTTAAAGCCCGACTTAGGTGTTAGTTGGACTAAAATTCTATAGAATTAAAACAAACAACCCTTTAATCATGTATGTGGGACCTTACTACTTCTGGTATAAGACTTAGAGAACATTCTTAAAGAGACATCCCAGTCAGCTAGATATAGGTATGAGATCTCACTACAAAATAGGAATGAGGTGGTTTGCTCCAAGCAGAACTAAGTGTAGGCCTAGCAGAGCTCTTGTTAAAATGGAAAAGCTTTTGGGTGATTAGATTGATAGCCAGACATTTTGGGCTGTTTCTGTTAGTCAAGTCAACAGGAATTTACGTGTCCTTACCATGTACCAGGCCCTGTGTGCTGCTTATATGCATGGTGCCATCTCTGATGAGCCAAATGATTAGCCAAATGCCTCAGTTTACTCATGTTAAAACAAAATTAAAAGTATCCTTTGTGTTTTCATAACCCTTTACTTTGAGCGACTTAAAGTGCTTTAGAACAACTATGCAATCAAATCTGCAAAGATCCCTGTAAAGGAGAGTATGTCTCCTCATTTATAGGCAGTCTGTCTATCTATCTATACTATGTCTATGTAGAATCACTCATTTAGGGTCAGAAAGTACCTCCCAGAAGGCTATATAGTCCAACTTCTTCATTTTATAGAAGAGGAAACTGAAATATTATGTCGCTTGCATCAGGTCACATAGATGGTAAATGGAAGAGCTAGAATTTGAAAACATATGGTATTACTCCAAATCCAACATGTGGACACCCATTTTAATGATTAATGTAAGCAAGAAAAAGAAAAGAAATAATATACTTTTCTTAAGTTGAATAATAATTCACATTTCTCTAGTGTTGAATGCTTTTACTGCATGCTGTCGCAACAACCCTCTGAGTTATTGAAAATATCATTACTGCAATTTCACAGATATAGTGAAGCAATTTGTCCAGGGTCACATGGCAAAGAAGATTAGAGGTTTGATCTAGTCTTCCTTCTCCAGGCCTGGTGTTCTTTCCCCTCCATTACTGCCTCTTGCACTATGCCTCAATATACCTACAAAATACCCTCATTGAAAGAAAATTGGACAGTCAAGGAGACTTGGGATCAAATTCTGTCTTAGAGACTTATCTTTGCCTTGATCTGACTCATTAGTTGTATGCCCCTAGATAAGTCACTTAACTTTCCTGTGTTTCAGTTTCCTCCTCTATAAAGAAGGGGTTGGATCTGATGGTTTCTGAAGTCCTTCCCAGGCCTAAATCTATGTATGATCCTTTAATCTATGTTTTTATTTGTCATAACTCCAAACTAAAACAAGTGGCATGTAATTATAGTGGGTGACCATGGTCACTTAACATTTGGTCTGGAGACATGGGGAATAGAAAAAAAAAAACAGGCCCTTAGAATATGGTGCCTAAATCAAAGTCATGCTGACTGCTCGCCTGAACTATTACAGTCACAATATTTTCTGAATCCTTACTCCTATAGTGCCTCATTCCATCTAATCCTCAAAACTGCTGCCAAGTTGTTGTTTTTTTAAAGACAAATAAACAAAAGTCTTAACTCTAAGGAGTCTTTATTTATACTGGCTTTACGTCCCTTTGTGCATAGAGGCAAAATACTCAGCTTCTGCTACTCTTTACTTGTGTCAATCAGACCCTTTTGGTCCCACTGTTTCCCATTTTTCTTTTAGATAACTCCTTTGTTCTTTCCAGGAAAGGTCCTATGTGGTAATTTTGAACTAGAAATAGTTAAGAGGTAAATAAAAATAGAGTGGAATGGAGCTTCTAACTAGGGCACTAGAATTCCTGAATGGGCCAGTGGCCCCAAATACTCAAGAGCAATTTTGGAACTGCTTTTAAAGGCAAATTTACTGAATTTTGGCATGGTAGAGAGAGAGTTGGATTCAAAGCTAGGAACACATGAGTCAGTTCCCTCCTTTGACATATAGTGTCTGTGTGACCTTTGGCAAATGACTTAAAACATCAGTGTTCTAATACTCTAAGTTGCTGAGAAGATGCCAGTCTCTAATGGTAGAGGGAGTTTCCAAATGTGGGAGTTCCTATACCAATGACATCAGAAGCTAGTTCTGATTCCTGTGTTCCTTTAATTCTTCTCTGAAGTCAGCCTCCTCATGCCTGGAAGAGTTTTATCCAAATAATAACTCTTAGAATTCAGATGTTCCCCTCCTCCCCTACATGTGAGTCTTCTAAGAGCATTTAACCTTTTGCTTATAAATAATTATTTCATTTACAAATTTAATGCATATCTTGAACATATCTCTGCTTAATTGTTATGTGTTCTAGATGATAATTTTTTAAAAATATTATTTTATTTTCCCCCAATTACATGTTAAAACAATTTTTAAACATTTTAAAAAATAAGTTTTGAGTTCCAAATTCTATCCCTCCCTTCTCTCTCCCCTCCATGAGAAGGTAAGCAATCCACTATAGGTTATATGTGAGCAGTCATAGAAAACATTTCCATATCAGACATTTTGTACAAGGAGATTAAAAAAAAATTAAAGAATGAAAGAAAAAAAAGAAAAAAGCAAAAGGCAGCGTGCTTCACCTAGGTGATAATTTCTTTTTTTTAAATTGATTTGTTTATTTACTTTTAGTTTACAACATTCAATTCCACAGTCCCTTGAGTTTCAAATTTTCTTAGATGATAATTACTTAAAAGAACATGTAATATAACTAATTTACTTTTTATGTTACCTAACAGAATACTTCCCTTTCCCCTTTCAAAAAAAATGCTTAAAAAACCTTTCATTATGATGGTGGTAATGACGTAGGAGGGGAAAGAGGCAGCAGCCACATTCATAAATGTGGGTGGGCAAGTGAAAACTTTTCTAAGGCCTTTCATTTTTTTTTTTAAATTTATATGAAAGACTGTATTAAGGTGAAGGTCAAGGAGGATCCTTTCAATGACTGCTGAACAATAAGTGGAGAATGATTGATTCCCATTTCCTTGATGATTTAATAACCCCTTTACATATGACTATTGTTGATGCTTGTGATTAGACCTACTGATTTCCATCTTCTGAACTTTTGTCTTTAACTATACATTACTTTCTTGCTCTTTCTTTTGATTCTATTCAGTTTTAATGCGGTTCTTTGCCCTTGGTCCCATGGAATTTGCTATTCTCTTTTCAATCCCTTTCTTGAAATAAAATTACTTTTCTTAAATCCTTTAGGAAGAGACAAATGAGAGGGGCATAGGGCACAGAGTACTTGGTTTGGAGTTGTTTGTGGTATAAAAAAATACCCATTATTCTTAATTTAATTAGAAAAGTAAACACAGAGATGCCTTAGATAAGAAGAGGAATTTATTCCCTTTCTCCCAGGAAGAAAGGGGTGCCCCATGAGATGATGTCTTACCCATGTTGAT
>CM053596.1:207822685-207867685 GCA_028646575.1 Pseudocheirus occidentalis
AAGGGGGTTGGCCTTCACCAGGCAGGAAGAAATGAACAAAGGAAGATAAAAGTAATTGACAGGAGAAGGGGGAGGGTAGACACTCAGGAGGGGGGGGGTTACATTCCAGACTGAGAAGTTTTCACTAATTTCATGTTCCACACAGAGTCAAGAAGACCCAAGTTCAAATCCTTTCTTGGGTACTGTGTATCTGTGGGCAAGTTACTTAACCTCTGTCTGTCTCAGTTTCTTCCTAAGTAAAATGAAAGGGTTGAATTTGATGGCGTCTAATGACCCATCCAGCTCTAAATCCAAGATCCTATGACCCAAAACCCTCACGTTACACCTGAGTGATTTCTTTTTTTAACTTCTACATCTGGGGCAAAAGGGGTGGGGAGCAGGTAATGGAACCGAGTCTCTGTGTACCTTAGGCTGCTCCCTCCCAAAGCCAACAGAACCTGTGGTTTCACTTGCATTTCAAAATGCTGAGTGGACTGCTGGGATTCCACCAATAAATAATAAAAATAATAATGGTTTTTAAAGCATTTGGAGATGCTGAGTTGAAAGGTGTGGTTGTAAGTGCAATGTTTTATTGTTAAAGTAATATCTCTTGCATTATCTGCCCATAATGTAGAACTGCAGTAATGGAGAATGAGACATAATTGCCTCTAGACAGAGTGGGTCCCCAAAGGCTCAACTAAGCTCCTTAGTGGGCATTGTGGTAAAACTTACAGTCCTTGCTGTAACTACTTCCTCCCAGTCTCACAAGTAGATAAGTGAGGAGTCAAGCTGCTTCTTGTTTCCTGAGACCTTATAAAGGTATTATTTCTTATTTATGGAAAAATCACTGACTATTACATAGAAAAAACCACTTATGCTTTAAAAATATTAATTTCAGTTTTGGTTGTAGAGTAAAATAAATCTACTTTTGGCATGAAACATGAGCAATTTCTAGCATATGCAGCATATGACATACCCTTGGCCTGGGATTATCCTTTCCCCAGGCTTATGATTTACATTGAGCCATAGTCTAATGTAGAAAGATAAATATTTTCCATTCAGTGCAATCTTATTGCTTTTCCAACCCCGTCCATAATTTTAATTATGAAATGAACATAACCTGTATCAAATTATGAATATGTTAACATATTTAATGAGGTCAAGAAAAATAAGGACCAGATTTTATGCTATATAGGCACTTGAAGGTATAGTTTAAAAAAATCTGGTTTCTTTGACCACATTGTCATAATATGCATATATAACTGCTTATTGAATCCAGGCTGTGTAGACAACCAAAAAGAACACTGGCTCCATACCATCACAATGCATGCCCACAACAAAGACTATGAAATAACAGACTCTTTCATTCGATCCTTCTAAGTATTACAGACATAAGAGCTAAAAACCTTACCTCTGTCTGAAGTATATCTATGTATCCATGCATAAGTTATTAAGTGGGCTCCCTGAGCTCTGTTGCTGAAAATATTAATATATTCAAATCATATTCTAGCTACTGCAAAAAAATAGTATATCAGATAAATGTATTTTTAAAACCTCTTTAGACAAAAGGAGCCAGTGGGTTTTTTTTTTTAAGTTTCTTTCCTTTTCCTTCCTGCTCCAGCTGAAGCATATGTGATATATGGTATAATACAAGGTAAAGTGACCTTCAGGTGTCAGAGTGCAGTTTTAAGTTTGACCATAACCATAAAACACCATTTATTGGGCTTCAACTAGAATCCTTTCATTTAACTTATGGTCAAGTATGGCTCATAGGCCTACCAGAAGGAATGTTTTCTATTCACCTTCCTGGAAACCTTACCTGATGGAAATGAAGTGAAATGTTTTTAAAAGCCCTGCAGGTTGAAGCAATGCAACCTTTAACCTACTGATGCCCTGGCCCTCTAAAGTTCCTTCTCTGGGTGCTGAGGAACAGACTTGTGGGAGCTGGGAGGCAGGGCTGAACTGAGCAAGCTAACACAAACTGAGGAGAGAGGCTACGGACAATGAAGAGGGACAGTCACATCTAGGATCCATAAGATGCTTCATTTTTAGAGCTGAGTTCTATATTTTGGGATCCTTTTGCTAAGAGGAATTAGTGACAGGCCTCCACTCTAAGGAGACCAGCTTTCTTGCCAATGGCTTTCTTTTAAGTCTTTTTTATCAATGACAACAAACAAAGTAGGTGGTCTCCTACCTCTTTCTAGCTGTAGGGGGGAAAAAAGTGACATAATTTTTCACAGCCTGAAATAATTGTAGAAGTAGAGATACTGGTTAGGCTCACTATGAATTATTAGTGGAAAAGTGGGTCTCAGAAGTACGTTACATGTGAAATATTTTTCGTCACTTGAACATGTGCCGTCCAGAGCTGGCCCTGTTCTCCCCGTCACAGGGAACAAACATTTCACATTCACAGATGCTCCTAATTTGGTGCGGTTTGGACTGTAATTTAGATCAAACGTCTCCATGTAAATGAGTCAGGGTTTCTTAATTAGGTGCCTCTAAAGCAAAACCTTGGACCACATCAGTAGGTGTGGGTGTGGTGCCCACAATACTGGAATCTTTCCTATAGACTAGGCTCAGTATCATTCAGCAGAGTTGGGTTTTGTTTTTTTGGCTTTTTTTTTTAGTTGTTTTTTCAGGCACAGTAATAAATCTGCAGATGGCATAGACAGAAAGACGCTACTTCAGAAGAGCTGTCTAAAAACACTGTCTCTTTGGCAAACGCCTTAAAGTAGGTCATTCTGCTGTGATTTAGCTCTTTTTCTTTAGATTTGATTGCCAGGTTTTTGTTCCCATTACAAATAGGGTGCATTCCAGTCCGCAGGCTTGTTCTTAATTTTTCCAACTGGTATTTGTTTACGAGGATTTGCAGATCTTCATAAGAAAATGGCCAATATCCTGTCACAATGCTAATCATGCATTTGACCACAAAAAGAAATGGATCTTGGTGATAATCTGGAGATGCTGAAATATTAAATGCCTTAAACTCCTAGGCTCCCCACAGCAAAACTACATTGATTTATATGGGTAGGTTTGTTGAAATAATCATCCCATCTTTTATATTTGCGAAAAGAAGAGGTGACAGGATGTAAATGGAAAACTTTTACAAGCCATAGAGCAGCCATTTATAAAGATATTCAGGTTATCTGCTTTTATACTTGTCATTGTTTGTGTTTTTTATAGGAGGAAAAATCATTGGGTTCCATTTCCTTATTGAGGCACCAGGATTTACATGCAGAATCCCCTCTAGCATTAATGAGTTACCTGAATAAATTCCCGAAAATCGATGGGAAAATAGACCTTGTTTTGTTATATTAATTATTTCGAGCACAACCCTGACACTAACATTAAATGAGGCTTTAAAAATCTTGATGAAGGTCTTAAGGTATCTTTTACTGTTTAAATATTAGCATTGCAAAAAAAATATGTCTAGAGCATTATTTATTTTGCAGTCTTATAAGTGCAAGCTAGGGAGATTGGAATGAAGGGACTTGGGTGGGGGTAGGGTAGTCTTAGGAGACATTGGAGAAAGACTGAAATGGGGTTCCTTCTATTTGTGTATATACCCCCAAACCACATATACCTATATGTGAACACAACAATATAGCTTTCTATTTCTAATATTAGTCCTTACTCCCTGAGGAGTATTTACCAACTCTTAGTTTTTTGGTTCAGAGCTGTGATTTTCATGGGTTTAGTATCTTTTAGTAAGAAAACTCCCTCTATCAAGACAGGCTGGGAACTCTTTTGCAACTTATATTTTTAGAGACTTCCCTGGGGAGATACTTGGAAGTTAAGTGATTTTTCTAGGGTCACACAACCAGCGTATGACTTGAACCCATGTCATCATGAGTCTGGCTCTTTATCCCCTTCACCATGAAGCCTCTCATAAACCTTCATAACTCTTCATTGTGCTAAGAAACTAAATTCTAGGAACACAACAGACAGGAGAATCCAAGGACAATTGGGCGCATTGTTTGCCAAAGCAATATTGAATGTGGTGACTTCTAGACAGGCACAGTTTTGTTCTAACAAATTTCTGGTATTTAGGGCCATCTATAGAACTTCTGTTCTAAGTGAACCCTGGGCCTGGGAACAGTTAAGGGGCAAATGCACGTATAAATAATAGGAAGGAGGACTTTCTAGGTGTTTCCAAATGGGAAAGTGTCCCCTAAATAACACAATCTCTTTATGAAGCTATTGGTGTTTTTGAGTAAATTATCAAGTAGCAGTAAATAAGACAACCTAACAACACAAACAAAAAAGAGTATCAGAGAGGTGGTGGGGTTTCCTGGTTGAAAGATTCTGGGACGGCTTTGTTAAAAAAAGAATCTAGGAAGTAGACTGATAAAACAGAGGTAATTTCCATATAGAATATAACTCTTATATGAACAGGAAACTGATTTTTCAAATATTCTACTTAAAAGAGAAATAAAAAACAGTGTTATCTATATTAACAATAAGCAAAGAATAAGAATACAACAAAATACATGGATAATTAAGTTGTATTTGATAGTTTTAATCTTTTTTTCATGATTCTGAAACCATTTTACAATCTTGAAGTATCTCAGAGTGATTATCCTAATTTAGGGTTGGTTGATAAACATTTCTGGGTGATGGAATGTGAGTCCAGTTTCTATTGTACCTTTTTTTTTAATGAAGGGGGAATATTTAGTCACTAATATTATTTGTTGATATTTTTCGACTTCTGTGATTGCAGCTAGGAGTCTCTGAGGATAAAGTATTGGACCTTGTGTCAGGAAGACCTGAAGTCAAATCTGCTCTCAGACATGCATTAGTTGTGTGACACTGGGAAAGTCCTTTTCCGTCTATATACCTCAGTATCCTCAACTGTAAAATGGGAATAATATACTACCTATCCTCAAGCATTATTATGAAGATCAGATGAGATATTTGTAAAAAGCTCTTAATATCATCCATGGCACCTAGTAGACCTTTGAGAAATGTTTTTCTTCCTTCACTCTGAACAATATTTTCTTTTCCAGCTTAAGCATGTCCTCCAACACTTGGTCTCCAGCCTTTTGCTCTAATCTCTTGCCATTCACTCTTTCAGTGAATTTATATAGTGTATGCTAATGATACCCAAATATATGTCTCTAGGTTTGACTTTCACCTTAATTCTACTTAATCAATGAAGTTTTTATTAAGTTCTATGAGTCTAGATAGATGAGTAGGCAGTGGAAGAGGTGATGGGACCTAGTGGATACAGAGCTGACTGCAGCTAAAAGGCCTGAATTCAAATTCCATTTCTGCTACATACTGACTGTATGATCCTTAGCATATTATTTAACCTCTGTGCCCTAATTAGCTCTAAGACTATAGGTTGTAGAGAAAGCACTGACTTGCATTGTTGAAGAGAGTTCCCTCCCTCTGAAGTTTTCCTTAATCAATTATATCACAGGTTTAACTCTTGTCCTCATCTATCTGCTGCTATTTTAAAAGTAGGGCAGCTAGGTGGTGCAGCGGATAGAATGCTGGCTTGGGAGTCATAGTCACCTCAGTTCAAATATCTCCTCTGACACTTACTACTCTGTGACTCTCAGCTGGTCACTTAGTCTCATTTTCCTCACCTGTAAACTGAGCTAGAGAAGGAAATGGCTAATCACTCCAGTATCATTGCCAAGAAAATCCCCAAAGGGGTCACAGAGTCAGACATGACTAATCAATTGACTAAAGCAACAACAAAGTTCTGAGAGTAGTGATAGTAAAGAACCCTGATCATAGGGAATTTATGATATATCTGGGGAGGCGCTAAAAAAAAAAACAAGTGGAGAACAACTAAGTTTTCAGTTGTATAGTATTATAGAATGGTAAGCTTATAAATTTAGAACTAGAAAAAAACAAAAAGCCTTAAATGCCATCTTGTTCAACCCTCTCATTTTAGATTTAGAACTAGAAAAAAACTTCAAATGCTATCTCATTCAACCCACTCATTTTACAGATGAGGAAACTACGGCCCAGAGAAATTAGGTGACTTATCTAACATCATACAAGAAATATAAGTGGCCAGGTAGGGATTTGAAGTCAGATTCTCTGACTCTTAATCAAGAACTCTTGCCATGATACTTAGCCTAAGTAAGCTGAGTTTTTATAAAAAGGACCAAGAAAAAGGGCTCATGGAGAGAAGTGATCACTGTGTGTTGAAGTACTTAGGATATCTCCACTTGGTTTATCTACCCTTGGCTTAAACTAAGTACATCTCATACTGACCTTCAGCATCTTTTCATCCAGACTAGTTCCTATTCCCAATTTTTCAACTTCTCAAAATATTATAATTTACTGTATATAAGGCTAGAATGTTTGTATTCATCTTGACTGTCTTAGATATCCAGTCTGGTAAAGTCCTTTCATTTTTCAATTTCAAAATATCAGTGTCTCTACTTTTTTCCTTCCTCTCCATACACGGGCTACATATACACTGGTTCTGTTTTCTTCATCTCATTGCTGGGTTTTTTCAGAGAGCCCTAGATGGACTTCCTAACTCCAATCATCTCCTTCCAATGCATCCTGCAAATGGCTCCCTGATGCCTGGTACATCAAGTCAAAACTCTTTGGCTTAGCTTTCCAATGGACGATCTTATTTGGCCACATTCCACTCTTCTTCCCATGATTTCCCTAGAAACAACCTTGCTTTTAATTAGGTCAGCCTCTTCATTGTCATCTACTCCTGATGCTATGATTATTCATACTTCCATGTCTTTGTTCATATTCTTTTCCTCTCCTACTCTTCCATTTATTCAAATTCAACTAATGTTTTATGGCCTCGTTCAAATCCTGCCTCCTCCAAAATAATATCTCTTCCCTTTCTTCTCTTAAATTGTTGTTGTAGTTGTTCAGTCATTTTCAGTCCTGTCTGATTCTTTGTGACCCAATTTGTGGTTTTCTAAGTGAAGATAGTGAAGTGATTTGCCATTTCCTTCTCCAGCTCATTTTACAGGCGAGGAAACTGAGGCAAACAGAATTAAGTGACTTGCCCAGGGTCACACAGTGAGGCTAGATTTAAACTCAGGAAAATGAGTCTTCCTGACTCCAGGTCCAGTACTTTATCCACTGTACCACCTACTTGCCACTTCCCTAAAATAGTATTGTACTCAAAGAATGAACTAATGTTAGAGGTACAATGGAATAGCATTGAGTTTTGAGTCAGGTAAGATTTAGGTTTGATCATTAACACTTATCTTTTAACCTCTCCGCCACTCAGTATTTTCTTCTGTAAAAGGGGGATATTATGTCAGGATGATTCTGAAGCTCAAGTGAGATTATATATGTAAAGTGTTTTATAATCTTCAAAGTACAGACGCTAGTTATTTTTAATGTTATTATTGACTTGAAAAGATGTGAGATCATCTAAACCAACCCTTTTATTTTGCAGAGGAGAAAACTGAGACCCAAAGTGGGTAAATATTGTGTTCACAATCACACAACTATTTTCTGTCCCAGTTTTAGGTATAATCTAGGTTCTTGATTCTAATCTAGCATTTTTTTTTCTCTGCCAAACTGCCTTTACACTGTCACAGAGCTGAGCCCTCACTTTTGCTTTGCTTTATATATATTTTGCTATTTCTTTCCAACTAATTTATAAGCTCTTTGAGGTCAGGAAAAACTACATGCTATACTCTCTTTTGTGGATCATAATTCTGGATCCATAGTAAAGGCTTCACTAAGCACTTGTCAATTTATTGGTTAATTATTATTCACCCTCTTTCCGCTTGTATATCAGGCATATGACACTAGGCTTTAGCAGTTTGTAATTGATTTCAAACAATCTACTTTACAAAGTTTGCAAATAACACAGTCAATAGTAATGATCTTGACCCTCTATTGATCGACTACACTTCAGAGGGGCAGTAGTAGTAATAGTAATAGCTGATATTTAAATGTCAGCTGTAAGAAATCTTGTACTTTTTCTCATTTCATCATTAAAACAACCCTTAGAGGTACCTGTATAAATGTTATAATCTCCATTGTACAGATGAGGAAACTGAGGCTCAGACAGTTTAAGTGACTTATCCAGGGTTACATAGCTATTAAGTGCCAGAGTTAGGATTTGAATCCAGATCTCTTCTCACCCTATATCTAGCATTCTTTCCATTATAACACATAGTGTCTCACAGGAAAAAATCTGAAACCCAAACTGTTTTATTTTAGAACGTGTTTGACTTATTTGCAGAAAAGCAGAAGCCTGAACTATCTCTACCAAGCACAAATTGAATGGTCTATTTTTTCTTCCCTACATTTAAAATGAATTCTAGTGCTAGACATACACATCAAGAGGATTTTTTAAAAAGATATTAGAATAATAAGCTCTTAGGAAATATCTATATAGGAAGATAAAGAAAATAAACAGATATTAATCCAAGGCAACAATAAAATAAGGTTTCAAGGTTATGCTCATGCATTATCATGAAAACCTTTGCACTACATAGTAATAAACCACATTTTCATAACATGAGCTATAAAATCACCCATTTTCTGATGTTTTCAGAGATTTTGATTTTATATCATAATGGTTTGGGAAAAAAAACAACAACCTCCTTTTACCAGCAACCCCTTCATATGTCAAGATGTGAATATCTGCATCCTGTCATTTTGTGTCTCCTTGACCCAAATATCACAAGATATAACCATGATTCTTTGGGTCAAAACATACCACTGTTAGTATTACTGCATTTTAATGTTAATAATGAAAAGTAAGTTGAATAATATGTAGCTACTACTGAGTGGATTATTTTAGAAGTCCAGAATCAGGGGTGGGAGAGAGTTCTTCAGCTTTCTAACCCCTGCATTCGTATTTAACTAAGTCCCTATTATGCTGAATCCAAGGTATCTTCTGGCCAGCTATCCTACATCTAGGGGGCTTTTCTTCTTTTCAGCTATTGTGTATTCATAGAACACAGACTTATTAGTTGAAGCAGAATATAAGCAGGAAGCCAGATCACTTTATTAGAAAAGAAGGATTATAGAAGAGGAATACAGAAGAAAGAGAGAAAGAAGAAAGAAACAAGTAGAGTGGGCTATTTTACAGTGTGGTGAGTTCCCTGTCATTGGAATCAAATCAAGGCTGGATTACCACCTGGAATTGTTAAGTGAAGGAATTTCTGCTCAGATACAGGTTGAACAAGACCACCTCTGAGGTTCCTTTCAAAAATGCAAAGATTCTATGAGTTTATGGAAACCAAGCAAAACAATGTTTTCTAAAAACAACAATAAAATGATTCTGGGGGACTTGTCTATCATTTAGGTGAATTTAAAATTGAAAGCTGACTTTAACCTTGGCTCAGATGAACATGAACCTCATGTTTCTGGGCCTGTTCTCTCCTTCCCAGTCTTTTGCTCTGTAGACTTATTTTTTGATATCTTCCCTTATTCTAGGACTATAGAAATACCTTTGCTTTTACAGGGTGTTCCAAAAGTCTTAGCGATGTTTTAAGCTATTTTATAAGACTTTTGGAGTATCCTATATATTACAAAACAAAACAAAATTCTAGAAACACTTCAGCTTATATTGCAAAAACATAATCACCCATGTTGTAGGTCAGGGACAGAGGGAAATAATATGAATACAACATGTCCAAGAATATATATATGTATACACACATATAGTGGAACATTTTTGTTGTTGTTGTTGTATCCCCAAAATGGAAACAAAATAGGCACCCATCAGCTGGGGAATAGCTGAATAAATTGTAGCACATGAAAACAATGGAATTTTATTGCACCATAAGATATGAGGAATATGATGAAAATATGAAAAATGCAAAAACTTAGTGAAATATGGAAAGACTTAGATGAATGTATTCCAAGTCTCCCAGAAAACAAGTTGCATGAAGACCATCACAAAAGTATAAGAAAAAAACTCTGATGGATTTTAGAACTTTTACATCATGACTTCAAAACACTAATGACAAAGTGTATCCTTCACCTTTTGGTAGAATGGTGATGGCCTAGAAGTATAGAACCGGACATACATTCTTATATGTGGCCAGTACCATGTATTTTGTTTAACTATACATATTTTTTTTAATGAGGAAATGCTTTTATTTAGGGTATGTAGATTGTTTGCTAGTGACAGATAAGAAAGAAAAGAACATCAAGAAAGTTGGAAGAATTGTAGATAAAGGAGTAAATCCATATGCGTGTACATACAAATACACCCCCCCATTTACCTTATATATGTATATAGCTGGTATTTCTATGGCTCTTTAAGGTTTGCAAATATATATATATATATATATATATATATATACATATATATATATATACACACACACACACACCCACATACCCACACACGTGTGTGTGTGTGTGTATAATTTGATCTTTACAAACACTGTAAGGTAGGTGCTATTATTGTTTTGGTTTTACAGATAAAGGAATAGACTGAAAATGGTTGACTTGTGCAATCTCACACAGCTAGTAAATATATGAAAGAGGATCTAACTTGGGTCTTCTTGATTCCAAGTCCAGCATTCTATTCAGCCATCAGCTGTATGATCTCTCTTTCTCTCTTAAATCTCCCTCTATCTCTCTGTCTTTCTTATATATTACAGAAATTCAGTCTCTTGTATAGTCGTTTTCTTTGTTCTTGATGTCCTAAATCCTTTGCGGTACTGATAATTTAGTTTAAAAAGTGAAAAATTCATGCTGCCAGTCAGGCAGTGGTGGGGGTCTTATAAATCAAGAGTGTGTGTCATTACATTTCTCTCCTTTCTAGATATTTGAGTCTTTTCTCCCATATGGGAAACCAAGGGTGATGACGGTGATATACAATGAATCTGGTTGTATCAGGACTTGACACATATTCCACCGGTCAGACAGTCAAGCCTTTTACTTGATGTCTGTGCTGCAAGAGGTGAAATCTTTTGGATTAGATGTATGATGAAGGCAGTAGACACTTGTGGTCACTGAAGTTCCCCTGCTGCTTTTTCTGAGATGGGGTTGTTAACTTCAGTTGGATTCCAATCTTTATGATTATATACTACCTACCTAAGTTCACTTTGTAGTTTCAATTAGGTAAAGTATTGTTTACCTCTTATCTTAAACTGCTATGTCATATGACTATGAGCTGCTAACTGGGAATGTTTTACAGGTGGCTGCATTTGTAATGTATGAAGTCATCCTCTCCATTTCTAGATATCTCTGTCTCATTCTCTCTGTTTTATATGCACATACATATCTATATCTATTTACAGTATGTATGTCTGTGTATTGTATATTTCATGATGTTCTGGAATCAAGAAGGAGCTGGAAAGTGTCTCCCTATTGTCTTTGTTCAGGTTCTCTCCCTCCATTCCTTATTATAGCTATAGGAAATGCAACTCTGAAACCAACAGAGATGGAAAAGGGAAAAAGTCTTTCTAGGAAGATGGAGAGATTCTTGTGATTATCACTATTTCAGTGAATTGAATTTCTAGATACCATTTGACTGGAGCAAGAGGTGGTTGATAGGAAAGGAATTATTATCCCTTCATCCTTACTCCAGGAAAACAAAAAAACCCCCATAAACCACAAACTAGATGCCTGAGGAAATGTCTAACTACTCTTTGGATGTAGCTACACCATTGTTATAGTCAAATGGCTTGTGAAACAGGAGAAATATAGAGTATGGGACATCTTATCCTGATATCAGAATTAGATGTAATGCTGTGCCTACAGGAAAGAAAAAAAACCAGAATAAAGTTACCAACTGGCTAGCTGGGAACCTCAGACTAGTCTGTAGGGGAGAAGATTAGAGTGTACTCATATAGGAAAGGATATGGGCTGAGAATAAAAAGTGGTTACTGAAAAAGCTTCTAGGGCTTCCAGCTAAGATGACCATCCAAATGGGAGGCAGGATATCTAGCTCTTATATAGTTACTCCAAAAAAACCTTGAAGTTTTCACCAGATTCAATAATGATCAAGAAATCTTTTGAGAAACTATAGTGAGTGACTCCTTCCAGCCTCCTTCTCCAGCACCATCACTACTTTGACTGTTTTCCAGCTCAACCAGAAGGAGCCTGGGATATGAGTAGCTTGCAACACTCTATATCCTGAAGCATTAAGAGTAGAAGGCTCCCCTGAGAATGTGATCAAAGTGGTCAGAAAGCTCAGTGCCAGCTGGGTCAGCATCAGGTAGCCAAAATTAGGCCGGGATATCTCAGGGATTCTGAAATCTTTAAAACTCTGTCTTGAGACAATAGAAAGTGCCCTGAAGACCCAATATTGTGGGGTGGGTGGTGGGTGGGTGGGTGGAAGGGAGACTTTAGGATGTAGAAGACATAGAAGAGAATCTAAGGAACTTAAAGCAAAATTAAGATAGAGCAGGGCTGATTACCCTTCCAAGAACACAGCAGAGAGTGTTATGGCTTATGAACTCAATGCAAGAACTAAAGCTAGAGAGATGTGTAAATCAAATAAAACACAAGTATCAAAATCATTGCAAGTTTAATTCTTTAACAATGGCAAGCAGAGTTCAAAGGAAAGAAATGAAAAAAGATATAAACAAATGAAACAAAGCTCTTGAGGAAAGAATTGGAAAGAAAATAAGTAGCTTAGAAGAGAAAGAGATACCTTTTACTCAGGAAATAGAATCCTTGAGAAATGGAACAGGTCAAATAGAAATCAATGACTTTATGACACAGCAAGAAACATTACAAGAAAAAAAGTAAATACAAATAGAAAAAAAGTAAAATTTCTGATATTACAAAAAAATAACTGACCTAGAAAACTGGCAAAGAAGCAATAATTTAAGCATCATTGGAACTGCTAAAAATAATGATAAAAAATACACCAAGCCTGGACACCATATATAAAGAAATCATAAATGAAAACTGTCAGATCTATTAGAATCAGAGAACAAAGTAATGATAGAATCTACTAATCACCACCTTAAAGTTTCTCCAAAAGTAAAATTTCTAGAAACATCATAGCCAAAATGCAGAGCTTCCACATTAAAGAAAAAAATACCACGTACATTTGGAAAGAAAGAGTTCCAATACTAAGGGATTAAAATCAGGATCACTGAAGGCCTGGTAACTTCTATTAAAAAATGGAAGAAATATTAGAATATAGTGTCCCAAAGGGCAAAAGACACAGGTTCACAACCAAGAGTAATTTACCCTGCAAAGTCTATTATAATCTTATAGGTGTAAAACTTAATCTTTAATGTAGTAGGGGGTTTTCAATCATTTCTGATGAAAAGACTAGACCTGAATAAGAACTTTAGAATTCAAATAGGAGTCCAAAGAAACCTAGAAAACTAAATGTATTTGAGCAATTGGAAGGAGTTGTATGATGATGTCTTTATAACATTTTAATAAAGGGAGAAGAAACAAATATTCCTTCAGAAATTTAATGTCTAGCTCAGGGGTGAGGAACCTGTCACCTGGAGGCCACATGCAGCCTTCTAGGTCTTTGAGTGTGGCTTTTTGACTGAATCCAAGTTTTACAGAACACATTCTTTCATTAAGGGGATTTGTACTGTGAAGTTTGGATTTAGTCAAAAGGCACTTGAGAACCTAGAAGGCCATAAGTAGCCTCAAGGCTACAGGTTCCCCACCTCTGACAAATGAATGGATGAAGACATCCAGGCAAAACGCTCTTGGCTTTGGATGCATTGAAGAAAAATATATTAATGCTGTACTCTGCATTTTAGACTCACGTATGCCAGAAAGCATTTTAAATTTGACGTTTATCTAATATCAAAGCTATTTCTGGCATAGGAACTGGTATATTAGTCCTGTACTCTCTTATACTTTGCTCCACCCTAAGATGATTTGAGGTAACCTTTACAGGAATTTTGAATGAAGAAAAGATTACAATATATTAAAATATAATTTTGGGTTAACATTGCAAAAATCATAGTCATTTCCTTTCCAGACTATTCCTCTTAAGTGTAGGCCTGGAGTAATAAAAGGATTTGCTGTGATCAATATCTTATTTCTTTCTAAATGACAAAAGGGTGGGTTTCAGCACCAATTCTTATTGGGGATGAACAAACAAGAATTAACTGTGGATATCTGTGGACAGTGAGTGAGGCAGGGAAGGCCTCATCTAAATAAGATATTCTTTGTTCCAAGTTTTGGTTACCACCCTTAACCATTTCTCTAAGGAAGGTCTTTTGTCTTCAACTTAAACCACCTTCAAACTGGGAATTCTTGAAATTTTTTGTAAGTCCAGAGAAATATTATTTCTAGAGAAATTAGAATGGAAGTTTTAATCTTGCTTCCTCCTGGGTAAGATGTGACCTTGAGAGGAAGATCAGGAATAAATATGACTCCTTGAAGATATAAAAATGGAAGCACCCTGAGGGCAAAGATCATAGATTATATCAACTTGTACTATTCACAGAATTTAGAAGAGGTTTAATAAATGGGGAACAAAAGACACAAAATAGAAAAAATCAAAGTGAATCTCATTTAGTGATATGTTTTATCCTATTGGGTCATGATTTTGGCTCAGAACGTGTACATGGGTTCAATTCAAAATATTAGCTCCAAATATTCAAGTTGCCACTGGCTCTGCACCCATCCACAAATATTCTAGTTGTTACTGCCAAAGGAGAAGAGTGAATAGTTAGAAAAGAGTTAAGTAGTTAGTGAATGGTCAGGACTGAAGTGAAGGATTGGACCTGATGAGGTTGAATAAAATGAGAATTTAAACTCAGGCTAGAGAACTCATTGAAGGTAAAATGAAGTCATATTAGAGCTAGAAGAGATCTAAGAGTCCTTCTAATTCAACTTTTTAATTTTACAAATGAGGAAAATGACATATCTGGAAGTTTAGTGACCCACCCAAGGCCAGGCAGGTAGGAAACCTCAGAAAATAGGATACACATGTGAAACTTCTGAAGGAAAATGAAGTTTGTTGACAATGATTCCTTGAGGGGAACATGGTCCATTGTCTGACTGTCTATCAGGCCTCTTCTATGCAATCCCCTCTGTTTCTATGCAATCTCTCCTGTTCTGTTTCCCTTCTCCCCAGTGCTGAAAAGGATTGTCTGTGTCAAGAAGAGGACCAAGGAGCTAGCGTGTCTGGAACTGGACTCCAGAGGCCATCTGATCCATCCCTCTCATTTTGCAATGAGGAAATAAATCCAGAGAAGTTCTGATATCCCCAAGGTCACATAGTAGCAAAATTATAGGCAAGATTTGAACCTAAGCCCTCTGACCCCAAAGCCAGTACACTTTCCACTGTATCTCCACTGAAGCTATGTAAGGAATGATGGAAGTTCCAAGGGAGGCAAAGGACAGAAAAAAGACCATTGAATGTAGAGCATCAGAAGAATATGAACAGACTCAAGCTACTCCACAATTTGGAAGAAAATTAAAAAGTTTCCGTACCCCAAAACAGAGAGAAGGAATGATGAAGAATAAAAGGTATCCATTTATTCCCCCCTCCACCCACCTATCTACCCCTTCTCTCTCCACCCACATATCTACCTACATCTACTTACTTTCCTATCCATCCGTCCATCCATCCATCCATCCATCCATCCATCCATCCATCCATCCATCTATTTAGACATATATACAGGAGAAAACAATTAGAACTGTCATCTATTATGCATATGTTAGATTCTTCCAGAATGATCAGCATATTTTGTGAACATAAGTACATCAGTCCTTCTACTCCCCAATTCCTAGGAAATAGGTATTATAGAAAAAGAAATATTATTAAGAATGTAACACAGGATGGATGACATTATACTTTCTGCCTCCTTTGAACTCTATCATGGACAGGTGTCTTATGTCTTAGTCTTCTGGAGGCTTTCTTTATGAGTATATCATAGGTCTGACCATGTTATATGCCTCACTCAAGAAGCTTCAGCGACCTCCTATTATGTCTCAGATAAAATACAAACTCCTCTTTTTGGCGGTTTAAGCCCTTCACAATCTGGCTCCAACCTCTTTTTCCAGATTGATTTCACATTACTCCCACTCAGCTATTGTACATTTTTGGCAAACTGGCTTCCTTGACTCTCACTGTATAAAACATCGCATCTTCTGTTGCCTATACCTGGAATGCTATCCCTTTTATCTTATTGAATCCTTAGCTTCCTTAATGCTCACTTCAATGGTTACCTCCTACACAGGGCCTTTACTAATCTCTCCACCCCCATTAAAATATTACTGTTTTCTCCTTCTTTCCCCCCTTATACTGCCTTTATGTTGTATATATAATACATTTACTGATGGCTCTACTTTGCTTTACTCTCCCCCACCCCCATCCCAAGAGAATGTTAGCTTCTTGATGGCAGGGACTGTTCCCTTATTGTCTGTTTTTGTCTTTATCTTCCCAGAACCTGGCACTGTGCCTTACATATAATGGCTACTTAATAAATGTATATTGAATTAAATTAAAATATCCCTATCCAAACCAACATGTGGATAAATCTGCTACTGGACATAGATGCTATTCAGATATAAAGTTCCCATATATCTAGGACTAATGTCATAGACTAACGTGATCCCATGGGTTGACAATTCAAGTTTGTGATGTGAAATCACATATACAATCTTTACTCTTTCTCCTGCTGGAATAAAGGAAAAGAACACTGAACAACAACAACATGGAAATCTTGCAGACACCCCATGTTAACTATTCCTGGATGTCATCCTGCAGCTCTAATTTCTGCTTTCTCCTCGGCATTCTGGGTACTGCTGCCGGACTTGTCATCACCTTGTCAGTGCTTCCTGTTGCGTGGGCTACCGTTGGACTCTGTGTTCTTAACAATTATCCATAAAAAACCACAAAAATCCTTCATGAATTAAAAAAACTCCCACAAAATTAACAGGTAAAAAAAAAAGCTACTTTTAAAATTTAGTTTCCTGGAGCGGGTGCTATCTGTAACACAGCACAGCTCACTGCAGTGTTGGCTTGTCTTTTCCAGTCCTAAGATGCCCTTTTGTTCCCCGTGTGACAAGGATGTGGGGAGCCAATATGATTTAACAGAGTAACATACCGACGTTGAGACTATGTCTATATCTTGTGTACAAAACAGAATAAATTACTCCTCTAACGTTTGCTTTCTTTTTCATGGAACAAGCTCTGAGCTTAACAATGTGCTATATTGACAAGAAGTGGCTAAAAATCATTATTATTATTATTTTAAAATTCTCTTTTAATACAGGTCTAAGAGGCAGATAATTTCATTCTGGTTCAAAAGAGAGAAACTCAGAGAGTTAGGGATAGACAGATGGCATGGAGGAATAAGGAGTGTCCAGAACCTTCCTATCTATGAAGGGTCACATATGTCCACAAAAAAAAACCAAAAAAAAATTAAAAAAATAAAATTGAGTAAACTAGTATCTCAGAATTAAAGGTGAATCAAAAGGAATTGGCATCTGTCTGGACAAGCAAGCCAGATAGGCCACAGTATCTGATGCACGTGACAAACCAAGAGGCAACTGCAAAGCTCCCCAAACAACTTGCCTGAAGTCCTTGCCAAGGAGCCAGATGCTGCTGCTGGAAGAATGTCTTCCATGGTTGGGCATCTGGGTTCAGTGCTTTCCACTTAAAGAAGAGGAAAAGAAGGTGGTGAATAGCAGCCCCATTCCTATCTCGGAAACAGTGAATTGAATCCCAGTGTTTCTGAATCTCTCAATGCACACATGTCCAGGCACCATAGACAGAACATACATAGATGTATGTAACCTGAAGATGTTCCTTGCTTATAAAAAGAGACTCCTCCTCTCCCAAAAAATCTCTACTGCTTTTAAAACAGAAAAACAATGTGCCAAAAACATATAACAAAGCTCTCAAGCCAACCATGACAGACTATTTTCCAATTTACTAGTAGATTTTATTTAAAGACATACTCGTCAGTGCTGGTGTGAAGAGGAGATAGGGCACCAGACTAGCGGGCTCTGATCCTGCTTTAAGGTCAGCCGTTCTGCCTCCCTCTGCTACGACTCCTTCCTCAGTGGAAATAGAATCAAGTATTGGTATTGGCAAGAGAGAGGACTGTGGTCTAGTGGACTGGAAATCAGGTGACTCGAATGTGTGTGTGTTTTTTTTTCTTTCAGCTTTGAAGTTCCCTGCATTTTGTCATGGATTTACCAAATGAATTTTAATCAGCTGAGGAACCAGCTCTGTGAAATGGGGGTAACTAACCAAGCTCTCCTATGTCTTTTCTCATAGTGTACAAGAGCTTAACTATTCAGGCTTTTTTGAGTTTATCCAGATTCAAGGCTTAAAAAGAAAATTATTGTTCATCTGATGTGAAATAATTCAAAGTCACATTTATTCCACACTGAATTGGGATAAAGGAAAGGCAGAAATGGTCAGAGTAGTGTGGCAGGTGATAGCTAGTATAGGACAGTACCACACAGTTCCATCCACTTAGTGTTACTATTTGTCCTTTGTTCTAGATGAGGACCAGTGATATCAGGAAGGTGATATCTTGACTTGCAAGTAAATTGGATATAAGTGAGGCAGGGGCTGTGGATTAACATTATTTTTTGTTTTTATTTATTTTGCTAAATATCTCCCAAATATATTTTGATCTGGTTCAGCCTGAAGAAAGGAGTACTACAGAGGGGCTGTGAGTTTGACACCCATTTTATTTATGTTGCATAGTCCCCTTTATGAGGGTTGGCCTATCTTAGAAGGTAATCCTGAATTTGCTCAGTGGTTTGGTGTTAAAATGTCATTTGGGGATTTTTTCCAGGGAGGAAAGATGATGGGAATCCATTGATTTGATACTCCTAGATACTTTGCCTTGTGTCCTTGAATTGTGGAGATTTTCTTGTTTGGACTTGTAGAGGAAGTATGACATTTTTGGCAGTTGGAATGGAAGGGAGATTCACATTGCAAAGGAAGCAACTTTTACATCTAGATATTCTGATTCTGAATTTTCTCTGGAATCTGACCATCTTGCAAAGTCACATCAGCCTTGAATTGCATACCTCCTCAGAGCCCTGGCCCCTAAAGCCTGTCCCTTCCTCCGAGGGGACAGCATGGAGGGACTTCATCAGATGCCTGTGCTAGGTAACCTCCTCTGCACATTCCTTCCCCCTTTTGAGCTTCTTTTAGATTGCGAATTTCTGAAGGGTAGGTACTTAAAAAAAATGTCTTATGTGCTTAGCACATACCTGAAACTTAATGTTTATTGAATGATTGAGAGGCTCAGAAAAATGTACCCAGGACCTTGGAAACTTTAAAATAAGTAAAGCCACATGCACTAGTAGCCATTTTAGTACTCAGGATGGCTTTTCTTGCTGTAATTTAGTATCAAGGGCTGCTCTAAAATGTACCGAATCTAAAGTGGTCATTTCACCCCATTCTTAATCCCTTTTTCTCATAATCTGTTCTCTAAAACTGGGCTGTTTACTAATGGAAGGATAGCTGAACCTTAATTCTCAGCTCACAGACCTTATAAATACTGTGCTAATATCGGAAGTCCATGATTTTTTAATGATTTCCTCAGGGAGTGGAGACTATTGCTTCACCCTTACCAGTGGAGTAATTAACTTCCTTAACTACTGGACCAAATTCTGCCAGGTGATTCAGTTGTGGAAATAAGTTAGGTCCAAAGGAAGTACATGTTTCTTCAAAGCAATCTGGGGGCTGTTTTACATACAGAAACAGGGAATTATAAGGGATCTGGCATCTTTCAAACACTGAAACCACTGTACCTCTGAAAAATAACCAAATTGCACAGGTCTCTCTCTCTCCATTTCCAGTAAAAATACTCATAGCCTGCAAGTCTTTGGATATCAGGTATTGTGGTTGGGTTCAACACCAAAGTGTACAGAGAGAGCACAAAAAACACAACCTGTTCCAAAGCTCACCACAGCAGAGTTAAGAGCCTGGCTGGGAGGTAGAGAGCTCAACCTGAAATTCCTGTTGACAACTAATAGGGAGAAGGGATTGGTGGGGTTGGTGGGGTTGGTGGGCTTTACGATTCATTTTCCATCCCTCTCATATTTTTCTAAAATTTCAGAAATGCCAACACTGATGATCCTGGGGGGAGGGCAGATGAAACATGTGATCACTATTCCCCCACATACCCCTTCTGTTTCTGGGCTTTCATCTTTGAACTTATTTCTCAAATGGTTTTGTGGAATATTATGCTTAACATTCAGAAAGGCCACAGAGAAGTTTCAAATCTCAACTTACTTAAAAAAAATATCCAGTCAAAAAGTTTTCCTTTCAATGAGGCATTCAACTGGCATATTTCCAGGAGATATATCTATTCAGCCATATGACTTTTTTTTACCCTATGAATTATATGAACAGCTGGACAAATTTCTTGCAAAATCAATGCAAAAAGAAATGTTTTAGCTTTTTTTTCCAACCAGTTTTACATGGCACAAACATTTTTCAGGCTTTTCTTTTTTTGTACTTTAACTTGGTCCAAATTTGGATTTCCAACAATATTTACTGGAAACAGTGAAAAATAATACTGTTAGATAAATCACCTTAAATCAACTACCTTATTTCTAACATAAGTCAACTCTCCTTTCTTTGAGGAAGATGCACACACACATACATATGTATGTATGTATGTATGTATGTATATATGTATATATGTATATATGGGAATGCTTTTGAGATTTCATTTCCCAAAGTTAAAAGACTCATGTGACTTGCCTCTCCTAAGCATCCCTTGAAAAAAACCTGGATAGGCTGTCAGAATAAGGTCTGCCAAAATACCTTACAAATAATTGTTGGAAGACTATGGCATAGAGAGGCAAAGGTGTTAGAATTCGCCTCAGGCAGGTACTGACTAATGATAACATTGGAACACACATTCACTCCTAAAAATCTTATTATATTTTGCCTATCTGTTATACTGCTGTATAGAGTGATTTGAGATGTAAAGTACCTCTTTTGCCCAAATTCTCACCTATCTATAAAACTTCTCTTTTACTAGACTTTAAATTTCCAAGATTATGATAACTTAGCAGTATTGTTCTAGAAGATTAAGAAGAAAATTCTTTATGTTGCTGTGAGCAGAGGTCTTTATTTACTTATTCAAATGTGGAAGAATTTATTATGTCAGTCAATAGATTAGCATTTATTAAACACCTCCGCTAGGTAAAACATTACAGTAGGTACCAAGGGAGCAAGCAGCAAAGACAAGTGAGAGTTTGATTTTAAAGGAATCTTTAAAGTGGTTTCAAAGAAATTACTAAGTCAGACAGAAGAGCTGTTAACATTAAAGTAGAAAAAAAACATGGCAAGCTAAGTCTTAGAAATGTTGAGTATTAGAAGGATGTCTAGGTATAGATGCAGGATAATTCTGGGTTGAAATCCTTTCACAGGTATTTCTAGCTATGCAACTACAGGTTTTCTCATGTGTGAAATGAAGTGGTTGTACTTGATGATCTTTAAGGTTCTTTTCAACTCTTAATTTACGATCCTATGATCCTTTAAGAGATTCTTGTAGGCAGTTACAGGAAAAATTCAAAAGGAAGGTGAGCCCTGGAAAGAAACTGAGACAAGGAGGCTCGTGAGAGTATGGGATCCTTGAAGCCAAGTAAAAAAAGAGCATCTAGTAGGAATAGTCAGTGATGCTAAAACTTTCAGAGAGGTAAAGGGGAATGAGTACTGAAAAAAGTCTATTAGATTTGGGGATTGGTGCATTAATGCACTTTGAAAAAGCAGTCTCTGTAGATTAGTGGAGGCCTCATTATAAGGGGGTTTGAGGACAGAGTAGGAAATGAGAAAACATGTGAGAGAACAAATGAGAAAACAAATGAGAAAACATATATACATAAACTTTTCCAAGAAGTTTAGCCAGGGAAGAGAGGAGAGGGGGATGTATGTAGAAATATCATAAGAAACTTAAAAAAAAGAATTTGGGTTATATGAACATGTTTGTAGAGAGATTTAAAGAAACTGATTGTGAGAAAGAGATTTAGGGCAAAGATACGGGGTGATCACCATAGGAGGAGAGGAAAGTAGATGAAAATTTTGAGAATTTTGAAAAATGGATTCAAAATCTTAGTGAGCTCCTGTTAGATTAAAAAAAAAAAATCTCAGTGGAGCAGAAACCTAGTTCAGAGAGAGAGAGAGAGAGAGAGAGAGAGAGAGAGAGAGAGAGAGAGAGAGAGAGAGAGTGTATGCACACATGCTGAGGAGAAATTTAAGTCTGCCAAACAACAGAATTTATATTTGATGCTAGAAATAACTAGAAAGCCATTTGAGCTTGTTGAGAAGGGGAATAACGTGGTCAGATCTGTGATTTAGCAAAAATCACTTGATATCTGTGTTAAAGATAGATTTAAGAAGGGAAATATTTGAGGCAGGGAGGCCAATTAGGATAATATGGCAGTAGTCCAGGGAAGAGGTGTTTTGGACCTAAATTAGGGTGGTAGCCATGTGACTAGAGAGAAGGGGATGGATGGGAAATATGTTATAAAAATTGAATTGACAATGTTTGGCAACTGATGGGATATATGGGATGAGGAAGAGGAAGAAATTTAAGATGACACCAAGGTTTCAAACTGAAGTGACAGAAAGGATGCTGGTATGCTCAGTAAAAGTAGAGAAATTCAGAAGAAAAGTGAATTTTTGAAAAAATATAGTGAATTATGTTTTAGATGTCTTCCATCTGAAATGTCTGGGGATTGTTGAGTTCAAAATGCCCAATACCTAGTCAGTGATATAGGACAGAAAATCAGGAGGGAATATGGCTAGATATATAGATCTAGAGTTATCTATCCTCACATTAAATCTATGAGAGCTACAGAGATCACTGGCAGAGAGCTGGGAAATAGAAAGATAGGTAAAGAGATCCCAGGGTAGAGCCTTGGGGGACACTCATAGTTAGGGACAGGGCATGGATCTAAGGAAAGTAAAGGTGAAGATTCTGACATATTACCCTCTAAGCTGGAATCGCTTCTACTTCACACCAAATGAGCTCCCTTCCTCATTTCCTTTCTGGCTTGGTTCCTGACTTTTTCTGGTCTTCAAAACCATGCCTTAACTTCTGGCTCATCTTGGAATTTTACCCAGTGCTTAGAACCTTCTTGCTCTGGAATATCCTGTCACCCCGCCTTCTGTTCATCTTGAATATCCCTCCACAAGTCACCCTTCTCATCCCCCCTTCTCCTGTTGGAGTGTTTCTCTTGGGGTCTCCATTTTGTAGAGGGGTCCAGGGCTACGCTGCCTTCATTCCTTTTCTGGCCCTATTCCTGATTTTCTCTGGATTTCAAAAACATGCCTCTAGGATGAGTGGGACTTCCACCTCTACACCAATGTCCACACCTTTTGGGGTATTATCTTTTTTTCACCCTAGAATGGAAGCTCCTTGAAGACAGGGAGTGCCTATCTTTTTTATTCTATTTATATCTCCTGTACTTAGCAAAGTGTCTGGAATATAGTAAGCACTTGATAAATGCTCATTTTCTTTCTAAAAGTATCAATTTAGTTTATAGAGACTGAAGTTTTGCCGGACTGCCAAAAAAAAAAAAAACAAGGGGAAAGAAGAACCAGTGGGCGGAGGAAAATGGAAAAGTGAGAAGTCCTGGGGCTCAGGCCTGACTATGGGCAGATGTGAACCCCTACTCAACAATGCCCAGATACAGCAGCATTGACCATCCCTCCCTGGCAACAGCCCTACTGCAATAAGAACTTATTTACCACAGACAAATTGGATTTTCCATTTGAGCAAGAACTATTAATGGACTAGTATGTTTAAACAAGCATTTGCACCTAAAATTTTTTATTATATTTTTTCTAAGGATGAATATAAAGGTTACTTTGGCCTATTAAACTAACCTCTACAAATTTTATTATGATTCGTAGCACCTTATTTCAGGAAAAATGTGGTTTTCTGTCTTTCTGTAGCTGTCATGAAGACAAAGCACTGTTCTAAATCAATCACTGGAAAGGAAGCAAAGAAGGAATAAGCACTTAGCATAGTAATACATACAGCATACAGTAGATGCTTAATAAGTGCTTTTACAAATATCTCATTTGGTCCTCACGATGACCCTGGGAAGTTGTTGCTGTTCCTCATTGGTTTTCAAAGAAGACCAGTGACATTGTGGGGTGATGTGTTGGTTGGCTTGTGAACTGGAATAAAGGGGGGCAGAGTTGCACAAAGATATTGGCTTCACTCTCTCTTCTAGAGTCATCCGAGTCCAGTGACAAGACAAAAGTTGGGACAACTGGCAATAGTCTGAGATGCAGTGGATGACTTTGGCATCTTGGGTATTTGACCAAGCTCTAAGTGATCCACAGGACTTGCTTTAGCCTCCTTCATGTCTGTTTGAATAAATCATTCTCATCTGCCTATTCCTCCTAGAGAAATCTTCATATGCTTGGGGTAGATGTACCCTAAACTCACCCAGCTGAGACCTAGGCAGTTACCCTCAACCTGGTGCAGCCCGTCTGCCAAGAGGGGTTTTACCTGGGTGTGTCTATAACACCCCATGGAGCCCCAAGTGAGCTCAACTTCACACTTGAGGAAACTAAAGTGGCAGAAGTTGGGTTTGAATCCAGTTCTTCCTGACTTGGCCCAGTACCCTATCACTGTGCTGCTTGGCTGATGAGTTCCAATTTAGACAATTATACCATTCTTTGAGAAACTTTGCGTCCTCAAACAAGAACACTCATTCTAGTAATGACCATGGCAATAATAAGAATAACTAGAGTTTATATAGCGCTTACCGTGTACTAGGAACTGTGCTAAGTAAGCACTTTGCAAATGCCGTCTCATTCCATGCTTACAACAGGTAGGCACTATTGTTATCTTCATTTTGCAGGTGAGAAAACGAAGTGTTTGCATGTCTAGAAAGTGTCTGAGGCTTGATTTGAACTCAGGTCTTCCTGATCACAGAGCTAGCCCTTTGTCCATTAGGCCACCTTCTACCTCCAATAACGCTATTAATTTACACATTTCAAATATTAGAATTGTAAAATATTTTAACAATACAGATTTATTGCTGTATTATTTATTTTGTCCTCATAATGTATTTTATGCATAAAACTATAATAAATTCTTAATTTATTTGAATAAAAAATGAGATGAACTTGTTGCATTGATTGTTTTATGAAAACATATAAAGATGTGACAGTTTTGGGGGGTAAGCATGAAACATTTGTATCAAATTTGGAAACCACTGGTTCAGTGAACAGAACAATAGAATTAGAGTCAAAATACTTGTTCTGTTTCCTGTCTTGTGGATGCAAAAGCTGTGTGACCTTAGGCAAGTCACTTGTCTATCAGCTTCAGTGTCTTCATCTTTAAAATGACCTTCAACTAAACAATCTCTAAAGGCTGCCTCTAACTCCAACATTCTGTGATTCCATTTATATAGCTTAGTATAATAATGGTTAATAGAGAGTTCTAATACATAGAATTCTCAGCATACTTGTTCTCATTGCATTCCTAGCCTTTAAGAGAGTAAAAATAGCTCATATTTATATAGCGGTTTTAATACTTACAAAGTGCTTTTCCCACCATGCCAGAACACAAGATTTGGCCTAGAATCTGATTAGGTAGGAGACTTTTTTGGACAATGACTGCCTTTAGTCTTCTTCACTACTATGTGATCCAGTTGTTATAGACTGTGGAACACTTTGATAGTGCTGAGATAACTGGTTGTGTTGTAATTATGGTTTTCACATATGCAGATGTGTTTTTGAAAGACAGATTTGATTCATATCCAAATGGAGATAATAGAGAGCTATGTTATAGCAAGGTTTTCCTATAGTAACATTAGAAGACCCTGGACAGGGAAGGTTTGTGGCATTGTATTGCTTCCCCTAAACTAGTTTTAAAGTATATTTTCACCATTTGAAATAAACAGTACTTATGTGTGTTGACAGTCAGTTTTCTGAAGAACTACTGAAAGCATCAAAAAAGTAAGGCAAACATTCTAATGATCCTTTCAAACATGCATGTATTTAAATTCTTGTTAAACAATCTTCCTCCTTTGACTTCATATGCTTTGATGACATGCTGCAATTGACTGTTTATCAAAAACTAAGCAAGGAATGCTTAACAAGATAAAACTATACTCAGGCATATTCTTGGGCCTACTTAAAATTCTTCCTATAGATGTATTGATAGAGGGTGGAATATTTTACCAGAATAGGGAACTCCCAGTTTGGTAACTCCCTCCAGATATAGATCAAAGATGTGTCTGTGAGAAGTGCCTGGGGGCACTGAGGGATTAAGTGACTCTCTAATGTCCATTGACACACTGTATGTCAGAGGCTGGACCTGAGCCTACATCTTCCTGACTCTAAGACTGGCTTTTTATCCACACTTCATGATTCTTCTTATCCAAATGATATTTCCCTAGAGGAGGTGATAGAGTAATCAGCTCTTTAACCTTAATTAGCTATACTCAAGCATGCCAATGATCTTATTTTTGTAGATGTTCCCTCCAGTTTTACAAATAGAAATCTATAAATGCCTGCTCATTCTGGAGGATACTTTCCACGCCTTCTCATGAGTCTGCCACAGGGCATCCACCTGGGGGTCCTTCCTCACTCTGTCTTTACATCGCAAAGATATCAGTTGAGAGCAGACTGTCCAACAGAAACCCCTTGTTCTTACCACATAATCCCCCTCTACTTTTTTGATAATGCATTTCTTTGATAACATCCTTTATGCTGTTTCTTCTTTGTCATTACTTACTTGTTATGTGTTACAGCCTGTTCACACTCACCATGCATCTTTCCATTCCTCTCTGAGTGATACTTAATTATAATTCTTCAGAGACTGTAGTGTTCCATGATTTGTAGCCATATAGCAACAAAGGTAGAATATTGATATTAAAATCATAAACCTTCATTTCAGAAGGTAGTTTGTGGTTATTAAAGGAATTTTGTAATTTCCCATAGGTAATTGAACCCCTTCTCTTCCTTGTGTTTGGTTATAGGCCCTGTTCTTTGTTCATTTGCAGTGTTTTTATTTTATTTTTTTGTTAAAGAATGTATACTAATAAACTATATAGGTTGTCACTCTTACTGTATATTATAGATTAGACAATAGGTGTTTTTCTTCTACTTGGCTTCTACTATGACAATTATTAGGCCAAAATCCTTTGAATAATTATAGGTTTGATATAGGAGACTCAGCAATATTTCAGGACTAAATGCAATCAGCGTAATGTAATCCAAAAACAAGAACATTTAGAAGACCTCACCAATTATAGCCAAGTATATTTTCCTCTACTGAATCAAAACTTTTTTATACTTTACAAATACTGAGCTCAGTGTGGTCTTATATCTATACATCTTTCAGTTCTGTGGTGGTAAAGATATATTGTATAGGGGAAGATCACCTGTGAAAGCATGCCTGTTACCTATTAATACTCTCATAAAGGATATTCTTGGGATATTATTCTTATATAAATTCTATGTACTAAAAAAGTAAACATACAGGAAGATAGGTGTTGATATTCTTATACTCACTTTTTTGTATTAATAAGGTATCAGATTTTTCCAAGCCTCCTTCAGATACTTTGCAACTCCCTCTCTTAATGCCTTCATGATTGTGTTATCTTTACCATAACTCCTTTCTCCATCTTTGTTTGCTTTAATGCCATCTCTACCTCCTCTTAAATTAAATTAATTAAATTAAATCTCTACCTCTGGGATTGTGATGCTAAAGTCCAAGAATAGTGGTTCCACTTTTCTTCATGGTAAAAAGAGTTTGTTATAGAAATTTTTGCAGATCTTTTCCATCTTTCATTTGTTTGTTGTTCTTTTCCCTGTTTCATCCTTAAATGCCTTGTGGCTAGGCTGACCTTGCTTAATTTGATCTCTCACCAAGCTTTCTTTAATCTAGTTTTACCTAGATGTTTTACCTTCCATTGCTTCTATTCTATAAGGATGTACTGTTTGTACACTCTCCCATCTTTCTTCTCTATAAGTTTTTACAAGTGTTTATATTTTAAATCATCATTATCCTTGACTGTCCTATATTTCTGCTTTGTTCATCTCCTCATTATACCAATTAATACTAATTGAACTTGGCATATAATTATTGTAATTAATGACTAGTCCATTTTTCATCAATATTTCACATTTATCACCAATAACTTGCTTAAATATGTAAGGTTAGAATTGTTTTGAAATACATACTTTAAATTACAATCTTAGCTCTAAAAAGCTGGTAGTTTGAATTTACAGAGACAACTACTTAAGGAACAATTTTCATCTTAGTACCAAGCTATTTCTTGTCTATTATATGTGATCAATTTAATTTAATTTAATTTTTTGCTTATTCGATTATTATTTGGTACTTGCTCTATTCTGGGCCTTCTAAATGTTTTTTTTTTTTTAAGAATATAGCCATGATATGTAGACATAAGGACTCTGTGTAGTTTATAAGTCTTTGGCCTAATTAGTTTCTCATTCTTGATCCGTCTTATCTAACTTTTATCAGCCCCATGCATCTTCAGCAATAGAAGGCCTATTGATTTCACCTTTGCAATTTCTCTCTAATATGCCTCTTTCTCTCCTCTAATTCTGCCATTACCCTGGTGCGGACCCTCAACACTTCACATTTGGATAACTATAAGAGCTAACTGGTGAGTCTGCTTGTCTCAAATTTTTTTCCCACTCTAATCCATCCTCTATTCAGCTGCTGAAGTGATTTTCCTAAAGTGATAACCATGTCACAACTCAATAAACTCCAATAGCTCCCTGTCAGCTCCAGGATAAAAAATACAAAATCTTCTGTTTGGCCTTCAAAGCCCTTCATAACCTACCACCCTCCCCCAGCCCATCTTCTTACACTGTTTACCTTACTATATATTCTTCAAATCAGTGACACTGCTCCCCTCGCTATTCTACGAGTAAGATGCTCTACCTCTCAGCTCTAGAATTTTTTTGTGACTATCCCTCATGTCTGCAGTGCTCTCCTCCTCCTCACTTCCTCCTCTTGACTTCCTTCAAATTCCAACTAAAAATCACATCTTCTACAGGAAGCCTTTCCCAAAATCTCTTAATTTTGTGCCTTCCCTCTTTTAATTATTTCCTATTTATCCTGTTTGTTGCTTGTTTGTATGTATTTATTTACTTACTGTATCCCCCATTAGATTGTGAGTTCCTTGAGAACAGGGCATATCTTTCAACCATTTTCTATCCACAGTAATTAGCATATTTTGGGGTACATAGTAGACATTTAATAAATACTTATTAATTGATAGTTGTATACACAGTAATTATTTTCACTTTTTTTTAACTTGCTTATGAGTGAGCATTGTTATACAAGAAAAACAAATATCTGTGAAATGGTCCTTTTATATGTATAACAAACTCATTTCATCAAATCCTTTATTTTTCTTCAAGAGGAGGACCTCTGAGCCATTTCACTATAGTATTCTCATGTTCAGAGTACCAGTAGCTAAGTTTAAGTTTACAGATGGTTTAAAAATCATATGATTTAACATTGCGTGCCACTTTTCCCACTACTCTGCCACCATTCCTGCAAAAGTGGATGGGGGACACACATAGCAGTGTGCTGAGAAAAATATAGCAGGATGCTTATTTACATTTAATCTTTGTTAACATATTCTCCATCAATTTTTAAAGTTTAGAATCAACAAAACAATAAATCAGACCTTGATTTGTAGCTTTCTGAAGTGTAAATTCTCACAATGAAAACTTAATAATTGGCTCTCTCCCAGCTGGTAGGAGCTTATTCCAGCAGGTCCCTGCTTGCAAGTATCTTATTGTATGAACGGCAACCATTATGACAATGATGATTTGTCTATGGTCCTATCCACTGCTTCTTATCCACCACCAGGAACAGACTGTGATACTGATTCTCAACAATAAGATTCACTGAATCTTTGATATCTTTTGTGCTTCTAGATTTGTCTTTCAACTTTTTCTAATCTTTATATGTATCAATAGGTAGAATGTAACAGGGAATCAGGTAACTTAGGTCATAGAAAATATTGGACACATAGGAAAGTCAGAAAAAAATAGCTTAAATTTTGGGGTTAGAGAGAGATGGTAAAGATGCTAAGCCTAAGATTAACCAAAATGGTAACTGTGCTTCACATCTTTGTATGTACAACTTTTACAACAAAGAGAGAGAATACTAATTCTTCCAAAGGTATTAATATATGGCCAGTTCTACTCACTATGCTTTGAGTACACTGGGTATCTTCAAGGAATTCAATTAATAAAATAGAATCCTGGTTAAAGTCAATGGCTGGCACTCAATTTAATTGCTAAACATTTTAACATGGAAATTTACCTCTATCTCTGAAGTTGGGTGTCAAGTTCATAAGAGTTAGAGACAGATAAACAGAAACAGATAAAGTAGAGCATTGGGGGGCTGGTAATGGTACCAGTAGTTGACTAGCAACCAAATGTTACGTGTTAGATCTTGTCAAAGAATCATTTCATAATGTCCTTCAACAAAGCGTGTCCTGTATTAGTACTCTAATAGGCTATACTTGAAAATTTTGTATTAGATCATTAAGAAGCTTCTTGTCTCAGAGAATTTAGCTAAGAACTACTCACTAGAGAGAATTTTAAGAAATTTACCTCCTACTTCCCCACAAATACTTGCAACTTACTTAGTTAAATGTCCAAACAGGATTTTCATTGTGTCACGATTTGGTGGAGGAAGCTTTTGTACCAGAGCCTTTACTGCTTCAATTCTCATGTCGTTGTCTTGTTTCTCTGGTAGAGAATTAAAAAAAAGCAGAGAAGAAAGCTAGATGAGAACAGAGTTGTGTTTTTTTGTTTTTTTTTGTTTTTTTGCTGTAGGTTTAACCAGAGCCTTACCATACAGAAGCCTTGTGAAAGAGAGTATGTGGATAGGTCTATCAAAGCTTTCCCAGAATTTCTCTTTAATCAGATTGGAGTGGGGATCATGATAACTTGAAAATATCACAGCATGTTCTAAGTCATATCTTCTAATTTGTGGAGCAAACAGGGAATTAAATTGTTTTTCTCAAATTTATGCTCATTTTTATAAAGACAGTTAGATACTAGTACAAATATTCTATGATTTATGTGATTTTGAGTGACATTAAATAGCTCAAAGAATGTGTGACTCCATTTATTTTTATATTTCCTTATCTGACACTATAAATTTTTCCAGAAAAAATGAGTTAAAAATTAAATATTCTTTTAAGTAGCAGGAGATTTTGTAAGAAACATATTAAAAATAGGATATTTTTCAAAAATAGCATTGTATTTCTTTCTAATGAATTAATTTTGCCTCTACATTAATGGGATAATAGTCCAATATGATTTCTTGAATTTGTACACTGCTGATTTGAACACCATTTCTTTCATGCTTTATCTCATTCTTTTGAGCGTGGAATTCTTATTGACTCTGAAGAGAGTGAGATTTGTTTATAATAAAAGATATGCAAGAGAGTAAAGTAGATAAGGAAGTAATTCATAGTCCTTTGTTAATATTAGCTGGCTAATATTAATTCTCCTACTGTGCTAACATGGTCTTGGGTACAATATAGGTGATAGAAAGTACTTATTGATTAATTTCATCAGAAGGCACAGCTGATCAGTGGGAAAGATATGGCTAGTCCCTGTAAATCAATTCCTAAAGATGAAGTAAAATATGTGGTAGGTCTATACAAACTTCAAAAGAAATGTGCCTAGAATCATAGTATTTAGAGTTGCCATAATCTATTTTACAAGGAAGGAAAGAAACGAGGACACAGAAAGGTTAAGGGATTCACCCAAGGTCACACAATTAGCAAGTAACAGCTGACATTTGAACCTTAGATCTCCCAAATCCACTGTTTCCCCTGCCATACTGTGCTCTCTAGCTGAAAATATATTTTTGAGAAATTATATCTGAATCTCCTTTGAATGAGTAATTTTTTGCTTCCACCCATACTTGACAACATGGATAGCAGATATGAGAACAAAATCAGACACAGTAGAGTCAATCAATCAAAAGCATATTATGTGGAAGGAACTGTGGTCGAGGCTGGGGTTTTAAGACAAAATTGAAATATCCTTTGCTTTCAAGGAGTTAACACTCTACTTAAGACATCATATTGTTCTTGTTGAGTCATTTTAAGTATTGTCTGAATTTTGTGACTCCATTTTGGGGTTTTCTTGGCAAAGATAATGGAGTAGTTTGAAATTTCCTTCACCCACTCATTTTACAGATGAGGAAACAGGGTTAAGTGACTTGCTAGTAAGTGTCCAAAGCCAGATTTGAACTCATGAAGATGAGTTTTCCTAAGGCTGGTGCTGTATCCACTGTGCCACCTAATTGTTTAGGAGACCAATTAGAGTACTATTAAAATAATCTAGGTAAGAGATGACTTCCTGAACAAGTGAGGTGGCAGTGGAAATAGAAAGGAGGGGACATATGAGAGAGATGTGGAAGAGATAAAAATCAATAAGATTTAGCAAACAATTGGCTATAGACTGAGGTAGAAAGGCTAACTTCGCGTTTCAAACCTAGGGGACTAGAAGAAAGGTAGGACCTTCAATGGAAATAAATATGGAAGAGGGTAAATTTTGGTGGAAAGATAATGAGGTCTGTTTTGAAAACATTAAGTTTGAAAGGCCTATGGGATATACAGTCAGAAATGCTGAAAAGATTTTGGTGACGCGGTACTGGAGTTTTGGAGGGATCATTTAATATATGAATCATATAAATAGAGATGATCATTGAATTCAAAGGATTTGATAACATCACCAACAAAGTGCTATAGAGAGAAAGAGAAGCCTACCCAGGATAGAGGTTTAGTGAATACTGTTTGAGGGGCAGGAATTGGATAATAATCCAATAAAAGTGACTGGAAATGAGGAACCAGATAGGTCAGATGAGCATTAAGAGAGAATAATGCCAGGAAAACCTAGAGAGAAGAGAGTCACCATTTAGAAGAAAGTGATTAACAGTGTCAAATTCTGTAGAAAGATCAAAGACAGTGGGGGATGAGATAAATCCATTTGATTTTGCTATTAGAAAGCATGGTAATTTTGGAGAAAGTAGTTCTCATTTAGTGAGAAAGTTGGAAGACATATCACAACGAGTTGAGGTCTAAGAGAAGAGGAAATGGTGTCAGCCATTGTAAGTATAGACAGAATTTTAGAACTGAAAAGTAACTTAGAAATCATTTCATCTGATGCTGTCATTTTAAATGTAAGGAAGCTGAGGCACAAGTAAGTTGTCTTATCAAATGTCTCACTCATTTGTTTTTAAGCCCTTGAGTTGTGCAGAAAAGGAGAAAATAAATATTAGGGATGATTTATTTTTCTACAGATTAATACTAATAAAAAGGACCCTCTCCAAAACATTATGGGAGCATAGCAGTGTCTTATTCAGATCAATACCACACATCTTTTTTTTTGTAGCTGGGAAAATCTGGAAACGACACATTTTGAGGTATGTGGTGAAAAACTTAAAAAAAATAAAAGTGAGTTTAATCAGAAGTGAAATGACACCTTTAAACATCAGCTTTATGGATGTGTCATATTAGAATTTGGAATCAGCATTTAAAATCCTGAGTGGTTAATGATCTAAGGTCAATACACAACTTATGAAAGATGTTCTAACTATTGCAAATTCAACTTGAAAGATACAGCTTCTTTTTTTAAAAAAAATTAATATCTTCCCTTCAGCATACGGTTTCTCAGTATCACAAAGTTTTGGGAGTATTCAGAAGACTAACAGAGACCTGTTACTTGCTTACATTATGACTGGAAGGAAATCAAGCCATTTCTTAATGGAGTATTGGGGGCACTGAAGGTAGATTGGATGCTCAAAGGCTCTCACCCAAGTGTCTCTTTTCTCTCAATTAACAACAGATGCCATAATTCTTTTTGTCTGTAATCCATCTATGGTTCCACCCTCAGTCCCTTAGGATTCAATATTGTTCCTTTAGTCTTGGTTCCCAGTATCCAGAAAACAATTTTATTGCTTTTGTTTGTTTCCTTCTACACACTGCCCAGTCTCTGGGACAAACTCATTCTGTAGGACTTTATGTTGTGTAGAACTTTCATTTTACCCAGAAGCTTTGTTTCAAAAACTGTGATTCCCCAGAACCCTCTCTCAAACCTGAGCACAATGTTACAAATATATGAGCAAAAGAAATAACCTCGGTTGAATGACATGATAAGTAATAAGATAATATTGGTAGTAAGACAGAAAAGTGAGTAGATTTGGGATGTTGGACTGGCCTTAAGAGTTTTCCTTTGATTCATGGTTTCCAGGACATAATTTTAGAAATATGGTTTATGATGGTTACATTTGCATTTATCTGCATGAAATGTCACTACTAAAACAAGGACATTTATAACTGGATTTCTATTTGAGAAGAGATATGATAAAGTTTCACTGAATATGATGAAGGGAAATGTCCAGTACAATGAAGGACCTTGATGACCCATGAACTGTTTTCTGGCTCTACCATCTATGACTTTATTATTATTAGCTTATTTATAGCCATGACAAATCATCATTCATAAAGAATTTTACTTTGATATCTGTCCACACACAAAATGAAAAAAGACTAACTCCTGGTAGAAATCAGTGTTTGGGGACTTTTATTTATTCTCTATCTAAAGTTCCTAAAGGAGGTCAATTTCCTTTTATTAAGATTGAAGTTAATATCCTAGCTATTCTGTCTCTCCAAGTCATTTTGTGTAATGCATGTATTATATGGATAAAAGAAAGTCACATATATAACAGGTCTATATTTGAAAAGAACAGCCCTCTTTGCCTTGTGAAATTTTATTTTTCCATAGTACATATAACATCCAAAGTTAAGGAAGCAGGAGCTTTGGTTGGTCATTTATGGATCCATTTATGAAGTGGTCTCTCATTTTGAGGGAATGAAAATGGGCACCTAAATCCACCACATGGTCATACTTTAATACTTCCAACATGTCTTTCAATTAGGGAAGAATCCTCTGGGGTTTTGCAACTCAATTAAAATTGTGGTGGATGGCTATGGCTCATCATCATAGGTTTTAGAAATGGCTGCTTTTAAAACACACACACGCACACAAAATCTCACAACAGCTTAAATTTAGTGTAAAGAGATAATCTGGAACAAATTCATATCTAGTCTGCATATGTATATAAACACACAGACTTTTATACTTTTAAAGCTGAGGGTATTGTACAGACTATTTTTTGAGCTTTCTATTCTGCCCTACTGACACCTGTTTGCTCACAGTTTCAGGCTGTCTTCAAAATAACATTAAGCCATAAATTTCCCTCCCAGTGCCATTCTCTGAAAGCAGCAGCAGCCTACAGTATGTGATGGTTTTGTAAATATATAGAAAGTCATTAATTATCAATGGAGTGTTTTGTTAAAATTCAAAAGTAGGTACGTCGTAAATAGAGATGTCATGTTATTATAAACAAAGAAAAATCATGGGCTTTATGCTAACCCATAAGTCGCCACTTTGCAATTTTTCAACGATTTTTTTTTCTGTAAAACTGAAAGGCCATGCTTTATACTGAATTAAAGGGAAGACACATTCTATGCGCAGATACCTAGTATGATGGAAGCCTGATTATAGGCAATGTTAAGCTTGACCGTGAATAGTTCAAACTGAATATAGAGGAATATTATTTACAGGACATGGAAGGACAAAAGGTGTCTTTGAAACTTAAATGAACTTAGGTCATAGTTGATAGTCATTTCTTGCACTATTAGGGGCCATGGGTTTAACGCTGGAAGAGACCTCAGATTATTTAGCCTAATTCACTCGTTTCCTAGATGACGAAACTGAGGTACAAAGAGACAAAGAGATCTGACCAAGGAAAATGAGAAGAGCTGAGATTTGAGCTGACTTCCTCTTACTCCTTTGCCCACACATTCCATTCCACCGTGTACAAATTTAATATAATTTTCATACTAGTTCTTCTCTATGTCCATATCCTTTTAATTGCAAAATCCTCATCACCCAAGATAAATGACTTTAAAACACTCATCATTTCTTTAACTAAATGAAAGGAATCAACAAATATCAGACTCAGAAAAACTGGCCAATTCCCCATAAAACACAAATTGTTTAAAAACATAGACAAAAGTAAATGCCACTTGTTTCTTTATCTTCTCTGATCAGCCTCTATGGGCTTTGGACACAAACTTTAGACAGAGCTTTTTGGAAGGGACAAGAATCTTGATGAGGGCAGGGCCAGGATCAAGGATTGGCAGCTTGGGAAATCTCCATCTTGACTCCTACCTAACTGAGATCTGAGGAAGTATGAGGACATTGAAGGGAGTTTTCATAGTACAGATTAACCAAGCATATAGATACTTTGAGACCAAAACTGTATAATATTAATTATACAAATATTATTGGTCTTGAAAAGTTGCCTTGAAGTTATTGTACTGCCTAAATGATGTAATTTAGCTAGTATAAATGATTGGTTTGAAAACTCTCCAAAACTTTTAGGGGTTTTGAGGGACTTTAAAACAAGTGTCTTCCCTGACTAAATTAAGATAACACAAGATTTCTTGGTAAGATGTCCCAGTAGAGTCACCTATGTTCAACATGACTCTATTAGTATCAAACAGGAAGATTATGTTTGTCAAAGGTGTTTTCTATGGTCATGGAGGAGGCCCAGAACAAAATTTAAATAGAAGCTAAACTCCCTAACAATAGTAAGGTTCCCCAGACACTCCAGTTTGCTGAGGACATTGGCCTAAGGGTATTGAGACCTAAACTGTTGCAGACCTTTCTAGATAAAACTCAAAACCATTTGGAAGAACTTGGCTTAACAATGGACATAGGACAAACTAAGTGGATGAAGAATCATTATTGTCATGGCTATGACAAGCAGCTGAATGGTCTGTCCATTGAACTGGTCTTTCGATACATAAATCTCAGACACTGAAGAATGGTAGTGAGCTGGGATCACAAGTGAAGAGAAAAAAAAATATGTTGGATTGATCTTTACTAGTTTCAATTACCATGAACTTCTCCCTGAAACCCAAACTTAATACCAATACTCTTCAAGTGTTGTTGAATGACTGTGAATCATGGAATTCCACTCACTAAAGAATCAAAATCATTGGTTATCCAAAAGGCAATACAAGGACCTGTGGAGTATTCTAGTGAAGGTCTGAACAATAGTTGTATAGGATGAGAAGGCATAGGTGAATCGCAATCTTCACTCTTAAATAGAAATTTATATTGATGAGCTCATACAACCATTAAATAACTTGTTATAAACATTTTCTAGAAGACCCTGCCTTCTCATTATTAACTTTGATTAGAGATCACTTCTCTAATTATCATGATTACTTTTGACTTCTTTATCTTCACATAAGTAAAAGGAACCACTTAAGAACATACCTCTCACAGAGAAATTTCTTTGTGTTTTATAATATTATGTCCAGAACCCTCAGTGCATTGGCCTCTCCCTGGTTGTACTTTTGATTGGCTGTATCAACTCTTTTATACTCTAATGTTCTGATGATTTTTTTCAGTGTGATTTTTTTGACCATGAAAAGAGTTTGTTAAATTCACTCAAACACAACTTTTGTCTCATATGTGAACTGAAGAAAGGGAATAGAAATTCCTGCCCCAAAAATGAACCTTAGAGGTGATTAATGCACCCTATTAAATACGCTGGCTCTGAATGTCATCTAAAGGTACTCTTGTGGTCTAATTGGCAGTGAAAATTACTCACTATCACATATCTCTATGTGAATTTTCCCTAATTTTAAAAATCTCTCAACTTAATGGGTTACCATTATACATGGTGGCACAGTGGATAGAGTGCCAGCCCTGGAACTTCTTCCAGACTTCAAATCTGGCATGTATTAGGTATGTGACCCTGGGCAAGTTACTTAACTGTTTGCCTCAGTTTCCTCATCTACAAAATGAGCTGGAGAAGGAAATGTCAAGCCACTCAAAGTGTCACTGCCAAGAAAATTGCAAAGTCACAGACATGATTGAACAACAATAACAACCACTATTTTGACTAGGTAAACCAGATCCTACCCCTAAACCTGTCAATTTGGTAAAATTGTCCAACTGAATGGATAGTCAAAATTCGCCCATGTTTTCAAAGGCTGGAATAACCACAGAGCATTTGCCAGAGTTGAGGTTCCAAAACTGAAAGTGTGGAGACTTAAATTTTCCTTGTATATTGATGACCACAATTAAATAGTTTGATTAAATTCGTGAAGGATAAAAGAAGTCATTGAAAAAAAAGTGGGTTCCACAAAAGTGTTTGCCATTGCCATGGAAAATGTCCTGAAAGATGTTCGTGATAAAGTAAGGACCAAAAAAATGTTAAAAAAATTTTTTTTTGTTTAAGCAAAAAGAAACCAAGTCTGGCCTATAATCCAGTCAATTTTGGAAAAAAAAAAAAGATCTTTCAGGAGGTGGCAAATGTCTCATATAAGAGACTTTTCTCTAACCAATGTCTTTTGATATGACTAAACAGGGACACCCAGAACAAGGGAATGTTAATGAATTGCAAAAGCAGCAAAATCCTTCTAGAATTGGGGCATAAAATTATTTTATGAATCAGCCTATTTTTAAATTGTGAGTCTATTGTAAAAGAAGAAAAACAGGCAACATGTGGTAACTTTAGTCAGCATTTCTGAACTGAGAATGATAAACACCTCTGCCCGGCTCTGGCATTTATCAGTACTGAGATATTATTACCACATAGAGTCACAGCATGGTTACTGTTATCATCAGAAAAAAGAACCAGCTAATCTTAATGGTTTGTAAAGCCGTTACCTGCACTGGTCTGACATTTATCATGATCATTTTACCACATGGGTCCTACATAGCAAAGGTCTTTTATCTGGAAGGGACATCACTATGAATTATTATTTGCAGCTAGGTAGAAAATTGTATGTTGTAGATACCTTTTCTCATTATAAATCACATAGTCACATTTCACCATTTCCCACAGAAAGCTGCTGAGGCTAGGCTTTTTGCCATAGCTCGTTTTCCTCTCCTACTCCCTCTCTTTTTATAGCTTCTTTAAAATATTAGCCATTTTTTTCATTAAAATTCTTAATATCATTTTTAACTAATCTAGGTGTTTGGTGTATACACAGATGAATGCATCTACATTTACAGTTATGTGACTTTTCTGCACAAATATTTTATGAAGGGGTTGTCCTTCACTTTATAACTGAAGTTGATAAACTGTCTACTTTTTTTTAAATGCTTGTTCCCACTTCTGTCCCAGTGGCCAGGCTTGTCTCTGCTCTTGACCTTGTCAATAGAATATTTACCAGTAGATCAGATGTAATTTCTTATGCCTGATTTGAAATACTCGAAACACTTATGTTATTTTTTGCCTGAAATGCTTAGCTTAGGTTTTGCTGTGAAAATGTGTGTTTTAGAGCAAATTATGGCTTCCTTCATTTCATTAGTTTTTGAGAAGGGGTTTCTTTCAAATAGATTCCTTTTTATTAAGTTACATTGGTGAAAAAAGATTCTTGCCACAAATTTGTTTCAAAAGAGACACCAAGGATGTATTACTTCCATATTTGATATCTAAAGATATGTGTTAATTTATCATATGTAGAAACAACAGATTTTAAAGGCATGTTGGTTTGTAACCATGAAGCTAATTCAAGAAAAGGCAATATATTTATTTGATAATAGTAATCAACAATAAAAGGCACAAGTTGTTTTTTTTTACTATGGAAAAAAATGAACAAATCCTCTATTTTAAAAGATTGAGACAACTAATCTTCTGAAAGAGATATTTATATATTTTCTTCTTTCTCAAGTGTTCTGTTAGGAATAAACAAGCCAGAAAGTCTCCACTTTTATAATGAAGAGGGAGGAGAATTCCTTGCCATTTTTGCATTTAGAAAGAAATGTGTAAGAAGAATGTGACAATTTAAGCAAATCAAGATTGTTTCAAATGAATCACAAACGGGACTTTGTGGAATATTTTATACTAACATGTGTGGTGAACAGCAAATCTGGAAGGAGCTTTTCCTCAATGGTCTAGTTCTGATGAGTTTTTCTATTTCTTTGTGTGTTCAAAAGAGGTTTTGAGGTGGTGTTTAATATTGCAGAGACTCTTGTAAATGAGTTCTGGAAAAAAACACAGGAACATGGAGGAGAGCTGATGTGCTGTAATGTTGACAGCAGCTGGGGGGATCTGAATGAAGAAACTAACCTCCAGTGCCTCAACTTGGAAAAAAAAATCACCTTTCATTCCCTCTTGGTTTCTTAAAAAACACACACACGCATACTGATTTTAAATGCCAATGGACACTAATAAACAAAATGCTTGAGAAAGCCCGGTATTTATTGATAAGAAACACGCATTTGTGTGGGTGGTGGTAGGGGGCAGGGAACATGACTCCTTAGCCTTGTGCATGGTACCACCTTCGGAGCTCCTCAATGGTTTCTTATGCCTGGGCTCCATCTCCAACTTTATTATAGTACATATTTCCCTTAGGGAAAAAGTACCTGTTTTAACATTTTTCATATGTACTCAAGGTCAAATTGTTACTTGTGATATGAATTCATATGGATAACTGGTTTGTTTTATGTGTGAAATGAAAGGATCTAAGCCTCTACTGCTTGAAAATGGGACAAGCCATGTAATTTTGTGATCTAAAATATTAATTTAATGAGGTAGAATATTCCAAAATACTCTCTTAATGGCTCATGAAAAGGATACACTGATATCCCATTTCACCCTTTTTGTTTCAAGATGAAGCTTTTGTTCTAACTCAACACCATCCCTGCCATTGCCCCCCAAAACATTGTAACCTGGGAGCTTTTACCATAATTAATGAGGGGCTTTGCTGCTTTGATTTTTCTCCTTTTCAGGGGACCTGGGTGAATTGTTGAGTGCTAATGAAAGTCAGAGACTTCTAGCAGTGGCTCTAGCCAGGCACAGGGCGGGCAGACGCTTTGTAAGCTTCCCCACTGTGATGCTGTGCAAGCTTCCCCGCTGTTATGTTTACCATAGTTTTAATGCCTGCGAAAAATTCCTGATGCAACCAAATTATGTTATGCCCTCTTGTTTATCTAAAGACACCCCTAATCCCCCCCCCCCCCAATTGAGCCAATTCCTATTGTTCCTATCCATTGTAGAGCTCTCCTTTCTGTACTCCTAAATATCTTATCACCTAAATTCTTTGCCTCTGGATCCAAGCTGCTGGGAGAATTTGTCTGAAGTCACCACATGTCTCATATCCGGAAGTTGAGGGCAGGATTAAATACATTCTCCTCACCTATGTCACCTAAGACAGATAACCTCATCTCAAGCTCATTTTAATTTTATTTGAGGTCATATTAAAACCCCAAGTTTAATCATCTGGCATTGACAACACTAGCTTAAATGCAAATGCATTTTGTGAAATACACTATGGCTTAAAAAAATCCATACAAAGCCCTCAAACTATCACTGAAAACTAAATAATGTGCTCTAAGAAGAAAACAACCAATTTGTGATTTGAGCTGATTTATTCTTGATCCTTTCCTCAAAATCAGATATTGCAAAAGAAAATGACCATTGCATTATATTGTAAATTGATGAATTCTCCAAGTGTGATGTACAGTGGGGTTTTTAATAAATATTCATATGACTCTTAAAATCCATTAGAAAGACTTAAGACAATGAGCATGCAACTAGCTCTCATTTAGACAGGGGGGGAAAAATTGGAATTAATAGAAAAAAACAGCACTTAGGAAAGTAAAACTTTAATGTATCAAACTCCAGGTGCCAGAGTTTGAGGAAAATAACCAATAATAGTCATTTTTTACATATTTGATGGGACTGATTATGCAACGTGCAACTCTAAATGGCTTATAGCCCATTGTAGCATGGTTCCATCCCATTGGCTACAGTGGGGTGCAGGCAGATGGATGACAGTGACAAGGAGAGAAGTGCTTTTGCTTAGCCGTGCGTTAAGATGCCATCCAGAAGCTCTGTGCACTGCAGACACTTCATTAGGATGCCAGGATAATGGTAAACTACCACTCAGAGTGACACCCCATTTCCTGCTTACTGAGCTCTCCAACCTCGGCAGATGTCAACAATCTCACAGTGCTACAGAGCAGACCTAACTTTCCAGCCACTTGGACTCCAATTTTTTCCCCTTAACAGAGCCATACATTACATGCAATATGTAATAGCAAATACCTTACTGAAAAACAAAATTTGCCCTGTTCATTATTACCAAAGTGCCTGCTTTTTTTTTTGTGGGGTGCGCAGAGGAGAGTGGTGGAGTGGAGCTGGGTTGTACTCTACAATGCGTCCACTTTACATATCACCTAGACATTTCTAGCAAGAATTGCCATTTGGTAATCAGTTCAAAGTGTTAATTACTCTGTGAACTCTGATAACTAATAGTTAAACTCCAATCACAAGAGAGGTGATTGTGTGTCTCAATTAGCATCCACTCAAAATGTAAGAAAATGTTGAATTCTTTTGTTAAAGATTTATATTTAATTTTAGCCTTCCCTTTAGTTTTTTGTTCAAAAGAGCAGATGAGCATCTGGATGATATTTTCTCTATAAATGCACAACTTGAGGCCATTCACACACCTCCTTAACAGCAGTTCAAGCCAATAGAGACTTTGTTCTACAATGTTAAGCCCACACTTCCTTATAAAGAAGCAAACTGGGAATTATTTTTTTAAAAAAAATCTTTTTTGATACTTTGGGGAAAATTTCAAAAAAATAGACCAAGATGGAAAATTTGCTTTCAGATCTAAGAATGATTATAAAATGAGAATGAATGATTTACAGTTTCTAAGGCATCTTTTCATGAATCCAAATGGCTTTGAAAGTGTTACACCTCAAAAGAAAGAGAAAAAGAAAAAAAGCACCTACCAAACCCATAATAAAACCCTTTTCCCAGGTGGCCGTAGTTAATGCTTCTTAGCATTTCTCAGTAGAGATATAGAGGTAGACCAAGAAGTGGTTTGTTAGATGCTACCCACAGGAAGAGTGTGTTAGAACTCAAACTTCAGTGTAGTGCCCTCTAATCACCAAATGAGGCACACCTGAAGCTGATTACCTTATTTCAGGACAGACTTTTACACAGAGGAAAAAAAAAAACATTTTCCCAGTTAGAAATATTGCAAGTAGAGTCTTTCACCAACCTTCATACCTAGTCTTTATGTTGTTATTGATCTTTTCTCATGAAATGGGGAATGGAGATATTGAACCTAGGTCTGTCAATCTTTGGAGATTCTAGCTCAGCCCAGGATACACTTCTACCTCCTGCATATGGGTAAGAGCTTTCCAAAGTGGGGAAGTGATACACATCCAGAGAGAGCAGGATAAGAATAAAAATGTATGGAGCCATGGTGCTTGCAGGGACACTGTATGTCCTGTAGACAGTCACTTTCTGGTTATTCTCTAATTTGAGGTCACCTCAAATGGGAGTTCTCTTGTTACTTAGGCTGAGCCTTCTAGCAGTTGACAACCAGTTGTAAACATAATTCTGATTTAGAGAAGAGGTTTCACAGGGTAATTTTGTGACTTTTGTAAGTTCATAAAATAAACTGTCATAAAATAAAAATTCAAACTCAGAATTCTAGTCATACCCACTCCTCAGTGTACTTTCATACTTTTCTTTGGTACTTTGAAAACTATTATTCCTGGAGTTGAAATTCTATAAGTTGAGGAAAGCGGAGAACTGAAGTAGTTAACTTATTAATTCATGATCCTAAGATTAACTGTTACTTTTGGGTACTTAATTTATATTTATCCATTGATTAAGTTATCCAAAGAATTAAATCAGTCCTCTACTTTGTCTAAGAAAATTTCCTCAAGGTTGGTACTTAGTTCTGTGATAAGGAAAGTCCAACATTTGCTAAACTGGATCCAAAGTGAAGATTTCTGAGTGAAAAGGATGGGGAGGTAAGCAAGATTTAGACCTTTTGTCAAATTTTTACTGTAAAAATGGATATTGATTTTCGATTGGCACAGGTCACTAGACTGTAGAACGAGATGACAGATGGAATAGTTGTGCAGATAGGACTGGATTCAGCATGTTCAAAACACTTGGGAGAGCTGCCACTTGGTTAATTTTGTAAATGGTTAACCTGAACCTTTCAAGTCTTCTGGACAAACAAGGGTTTGCCTATGTTCAGATGAATGGGCCTGGAACATAGAAATGGGTTAGGGATCTAATTTAATAGCAAACTGAATCCAGTAAAAATGGAATAGGTGAGTTCAAGAGGTACTGAGTTCCATGTTACTTGAGGTCTTCAAATGGTGATAGAATGACCACTTGTCAAGAACAGAAAGGAGAATTCTGTTCAGGTCCAGACTGGAATATATGGCCACTGAGGTAACTTCCAACTATGGCATTTTGAGGTTATATGAAACATTTCATAAAGGTATATGGAAGGAATTGCATTAGATCTAGAGAAATACAAGTATGAAAAAGTCTTTGGCTTCAAGTAGTTTATAATCTAGTATGAGGGAATAATAAAACCAAAGTCCCAAACTGGTAGAGGTCATTGGAACTTTCATTTGAATGAGGAAGGGGGGAGGGAACCCCCCAACCTTACTTTAAATTTGCCTTCTAAGACATTTAAGGAAATAAATAATGGTAAATACAGATAAAGAGTATCAGTCCTAAGCTGATTTCATATGTATTTGACTAAAAAGCAGTATTATAAATGCTATAGCCATCCTTTCTTAAAGAGATGAGAAATAATGAAACATAAAGGACTGGTAGTTTTACGAAAGTACTGATGTAGTTTTTTTGTTTGTTTGTTTTATAAAACAAACCTCTAGCTGAATTTAAGGTAATAAGGTTGTTTCCTCACATGCTCTGGTAATGGTTCTTTTCACGGGTATGCAGATGCCAGGGCTTTAGAAATTATTAACAAAGGATGCACATTTTATTCTTTTTCAGCTAATATTATTTTTTTAGAAGTCAACATAGGCTTCTCCGGGGAGATTTCGATTTGAAGACTGTTTATTATATCATTTGAATAAGACTAGACCTGGCCTTTTGACTTTGAACCACTACCAAATTTCAGGCTGTGAGGAAATTGTTCTACATTTCCTGACAAATTGAGTTAAGCAGACATTAAGTGGGCTTTAAGAAAACAAATGGCCATCTTTATCACAGGTGGACACTGATGGCTTAATGGGGCCTGGGCTGATTGTATCAC
>CM053596.1:207870185-207891883 GCA_028646575.1 Pseudocheirus occidentalis
AAGGTTGCCATGGGTGACATATCAGTAGGGTTAAAATGAGAAAAAAGGTCACAGAATCAGTCCTTACAACCTGTTTTTTATCATAATGAAGCACATGTAAGAATCTACGTAGGCTGAAATAACAATATGTCACATAGACAATACTTTAGTTTGTGTGCCTACTTTAAAAAAAAATCTTTCCTTAACCACAATGTATTCCAAACAAAATAAATGTAGAATTATAGCACCATCTCGGAATGTATTCAATCGCATTGAAAATTAGAGAGCAAACCCTTGTGCCATAACACAGGAGACGGACAGATTGTGGATTTGTAAAAATAACAGAACTCAAAAAAAGGAGAGAGATAAAAGGATAGAAAAAGAAAAGAAATAAAGGAAGGGAAAAAACCCCCACAGTTCAAGGATCTAGTGATATACTATGGTCATATTAACAAAGCATATAGAAACTATACTAAAACACCTTATTTGAGGAGAAGGTTGAGTCCTTAGTTCAACAGATTTATGGGATTTTCAATGCAGATAATGGATAAGTATTGAAAAATGCTGCCACCACCCCTTCCTACTCAAGGCATCTTATTTAATCTCTGTCTTTCTCTGGCCATTGTTTTAGATGGACTTTAAGATGGAAATGTAAGAGTTTGGACTAGTCTGATGAGTTTCCCAAACACATTATGCTTTTGAATCTCTGTATCTTTAAAAAGTCAAATCTATTTATTAAAAGTCCTACTCTTACTGCTGATTTTTATATTATTTATGATTCTCATTTGGATTTCACAGAATCACATTTTTGTTACAAGTGTTATATTTCCTATCTTTTTTTAACCTGCAATAAAAGGGGAAAAAAATCCCCTTATTTGCTAAGGTTACAGTGTTAGTTTAATTTTCATAGAAGCAGTGGAATATTTTGAAGTGAGTAACATTTACCAAGTCATTAGTTTTATGCAAACTAGGAAGGAAGATGAAAGAAAAAAATTATCAATTATTTATAGATTGTTAAAATGTATCTTAGTGCACTGCTACTGTATAGAAATGACAATTAGCCAAACTTACCTTCTTTAATTAATAATGCATACATTATGCTCTTTGGGCAACTAATCACCAGCTCTACAAATTTGTTTGACACTGTTGAAGATACCTATCACATGGGTTAAAAAAAGAACAATACTCAGCCAGCTGCAGCCAACTTGACTCCTTCTAGCAAGACTTGGAAGGATATACTACTTTCAGAGAACAAAATGGTGGTCTGTTACTTGGTTATGTGACTATGGCAAAATGCTACCAGCTATGAAATTTTCAATTAAAGATAATATGCTTGATTGACCTCAAATGAAGCCTTTTTATCTGGAAAACAAAATATAACAGCATACCTTAACTTTTATCACCAGCCTTGTATGTAACAAACTCTGCTACCTTGCAGTTGTGATGTTCAGACCCATTTTTGTGATTCTTGGGGATGTTTTAAAGAAGTGCAACAGAATTCTAAAAGGAAGCTTAATTTTTTATTGCTTTCCACTAAAAAAATTCTATTCCATGATATCTTCATGAGAGAAGACCTGCAACATATTCTCACAGTTATGGGATAGCCTAACTCACAAAAGATTGAGAATTCCTGGCTAGTAATGGATAAGGCAGGACTACTTTTCTCTCACTGTTCCATCAACTGGGTATGTTATAGGAACCACTGAAAAGTATATCAAGAACCCATACATGCTGCTGGTTGGACCCAGAGCTCTAAGAATCCCATTTGATGAGGTCACTGAAGCTTAGTATTATAACTGATAAGGCTATTCTAGCAGTCAACCAACCAAAGGACATCAGGAGCAAGTAGAATCCAGTCACTGGATTCCCGCTTTTATAGGGTCATCATAGAGCTATGCATAGCACAATATGGAAGCAGCATGTTATCTTTGGAAAGGAATTGGTAGAGTTCCCTCACATATGGTGTTTTAACAGACCCTACCCCCCATTTGCTCCTCAGTAAGGTGTGCATTTTCGAGGCGTACTGCTGAGGCTTTGTCTTTTGTGTTTTAGTGCCTTTGCACTGAAAAGTGAACTGTCTGACATTTTTGGCAGGCCAATGTAAAGAGTTTCAGGATTTCTTAGTGACTTTGACTGAGACCCGTGGGAACCAGATTGAATGAAAGAAAAACTGAACTAGAATCTTGGTAGAGCCTGGAGGATAGGGAAATTAAGTTCCCTATATGACAGTGTCCATCATAGTCTGTATTCCCACAGTTCAGTGAAAAACAAGGCATTGGGTATAATCTCCACCTGGTGAAATACTTGTCTTTTGTCACTATACAGAACATTCTCAAAGTCTTAGTGTGGCTATTAAAGTTTAAAATATAGGAGACACTCTATATTTCATTCAGTATGTCCACACTGGCCCAGATCAGTCAGTCTGGCTATGGCACAGATTTGTCATTTGTCAATTTTTGCATTGCAGGATTGGAAACAGATAGAACAAGACTAAAATGTCCGTTTGGTGTGAAATATTTCCCCCTCAAAACATATTGAGTGACAGAGAAAAGGAGTATAAATATCAGCAACATAAAGGCATATGAGAAAACCATTTCTAGATGAAAACTAAGTCAAACCCTCATCTCTACCATTCACATAAGTTATTTCCCGTCTACTCCCCAAAAGAAGGATTTCTTTCTGAAAGACTTCCCTTGTTTATTTAACTCATGGAACATATTTTAATGTCGTTGCCAACGTAGAGACTTCAGTGATGGAAAAAAAAATCCAACAACTTTTTATATATGGAAAGATGGCAATGGGTGTCATTTTTTAAAAGCACAAATTCCCATAGTGTAATATGAAATTGCTCTATTTATTAACGATGGGCATATTTTGATTACTATGTACTCCGCACTTGTCATTGGTTACCTGTCAAAATGCAGACCATTTTAACAAGAGTACTGCCACAGAGAACAATAATGTGTAGGTTTACTCTGTGTTTTTGTTTGTTATAAGCATACTATTTGCAATAATTTATGGAAAGTCTTGAAATTATAAATATTAAGGCACTGCCAAATGCTTTAACTATCCCTCCATGGCAAATTGTCTTTAAATACCAGCATTTTTTTTCTTTTTAACATTTACTTGTGGACCAGAAACACTTGCAGTCTATTGCCCCTGGCCTTCTGTGAGAATGTTAGTTAGCAATGCTCATAAAACCTCAATTCATCAATGTGAACATAATTTGCTATGAACAGAAAGCTCACAAAAGGGTGAATTTGTCAGATAGACAGGTGGCCTGAGATCTCTCCCTGATACTGAATGATATGAATAATAGATTCTGGTAAATGTATGCCAAGACTTGAGCTGTAAACACAGCTGCCTCCATTCCCTTCCAGAATAACAGCTTCGAGAACGAAAGCACAGGAACCATCATTCCACCTGAGGACCTTAGCTTGTACACACAGACACACACATACACACACACACACAGACTTGCACATGTACACACCCTCACTCAAGGAACAAGAAAATTCTCATAAAATGGGAGTGAATTTGGGGACTTTCACATTTCCTCAGTCCCATTAGGAACATATCCTAAGCCTGCCCTGGGCAGAGGGTACTGGGGAGAAGAGACAGTGGAGAAGAGGAAAGCAAATCAATTGTTCAAACATTTCCATCCTATGCCCTTCAAGCATTGCAATTTATAAAAGATCCAAATCAAAGATCCAAATCAACAGAGCTATTTAACTTTGCAATATTACAACTTCTGTTTTATAATTTGCAAAAGGAGATAGTAAGTTTCGGCCATCCACCAGCACAGTACTGTTGAAATAGGAACCTTGAAAACATTCTAGTAATTCCCAGCTATTTATCTTATGGGGTATTAAATATTTATTAAGGTTCAAATGTAATAGCCTTTTCTCTGATTTTTTCTGAACTTTAAAAATCTATTTTATAAATTCTTTTCCTTGTATTTTGCCCGCCCATCTCTGCACATGTCTACTCACACCCATATACCTATCAATAGTGGACACACTGTTATTCTACCTGAATACAATATGTTTGATTTACTATTTATAGAAACTTTTGGATTTCAAAGACCTTGTTTAGAAGAGGGATTACTATGATTAAGCTCTTCCCAACTATGATCAGTATACATAGAAGCTCATAGGTTTAAAATTCTTTTAAAAAATTAATGTTTCAATGTACAGACCAAATAGTCCACCTTCTTAATTCATCAATTGTCCATTCCTTAATATATGTTGTTCAATTTATCCTAATGGTATTTATGTTAAAATTTCTTCCTAATTACTTGGCACAGATAGAGTATATGTTTTCATTTAGACTGCTTACGCCAGTGAGGCATCTTTCTACTCCCTGAATGAATGTGAAATATTGACAGCTAAAAGGCATTTGTGCAAGAAATCTTGTTAAATTTTCAGTGTTTGGTGGTAGTCTCATATAATTTTTAGAGCTGGAACCAATCTTAATAATTATTTCATTTTACACTCTCATTTTACAAATGAAGAAACCAAGGCTCAAAGCCTTTGTGTGACTTTCCAAGTCAGATAGCTGGTTACTAGCAGAACCCAAGGCAAGGAACCTAAGTTTCTTGATTTAGAGTCAAGGACACTTTTAGCTACATGTTGCAGCTATGTTATGGAGAACTGAGAAAACCTGATTTGAAATTTCAATCATTTCGCTTCTATTTATTGTATTTTTGAAAGAAACATAGAACAGCTCCTGCTCATCTTAGAGAAGGCTTTCTCTCACTGTCCTTTCTAGGCATATCAGTTCTCCAAAGCATCGCCTGATCCTTTTGCTTGCCTGTCTACATGCATGGATATAGTATGAAGCGATCTTGCCTATATTCCAAATATGGCTTTTCAATAGGACTTACAGGGGAGGATTGACACTAACACTACTAATTCATGACTAAATCATCAAGGAGCATGCCTCAAAATTCTAGCTTTGACTTTTGTCCCTAAACCCTGGTCAGCTATGGTTTGTTTATTATTCTAGTTCATCTTTATTGGTATCCAAACCTTAAGTGAATAGCTTAGGACTCTTGTCCCTAGGCTCCCAGAGTGGGTTGTTACTACCCTAGTCTGGTTTATCCACCTCAAATCTTTCATTCTACTTCCTTAAATGCATGTTTTCACATATATCCAAGGGTCTCCTGAGCTCTTGGATCAAACCTAAGCATTTAGAACCATAGGGACAAAGGATACAATGAACCCTACAAGAGAACAACATGAGATAGAACACATCTGTCATTGGCAAATTGATCACCTCTCTAATCAAGACTATAGATTTCACTAATAGGTTTTTGAAATAATGCAAAATTATCAGAGATTAGAATTGTTTGACAAATTCCAGAGAAATAACTCCACCTTATGTATTACATATATGACTTTGTATCTCTCTACTTTAGGCAACAAAGATAGGGACTGGACCTTGATTTCATTGATGTTAGGGAACTCTTTACCCCTTTGGGTCAGTAGCTTCTCTGGTATGCAGAGTCTTTTTTCCCCTTAATTAAGTTTTAGTTTTCAACATTCACTTTTTTTTTTTTTTGCTTTTTGGAGGGCAGTTGGGGTTAAGTGACTTGCCCAAGGTCACACGGCTAGTTTTTTGTGTTAAGTGTCTGAGGCCGGATTTGAACTCAGGTACTCTTGACTCCAGGGCCTGTGCTCTATTCACTGTGCCACCTAGCCGCCCCCAACATTCACTTTTATAAGATTTTGAGTTCTAAAATTCCACCTCCCTCCTCAAGGCAGCATGCACTCTGATATAGGCTATGCATTTATGATCATATTAAACGTATTTCCACATTAGTCATATCATGAAAGAAGAATCAGAACAAAAGGGAAAAACCATGAAAAAGAAAAAAAACAAGCAACAAAAGAGATAATAGTATGTTATGATCTGCATTCAGACTCCATAGTTCTTCAATGTATAATCTTGGAGAATTCTCTAGACCACTGAGAGAGTGACATCCAACCAGTATGTAGTAGTGCTGGGACCTCAACCCAAGCTTTATTGGTTCCAAGGATGGCATTCTCTGTCATGGCTACTTCTTAGGTAATACATAACACTTATGTAGTCAATTTAATCTGTATTCTCAAAACATTTTCCATGAAAGAAATCTATTACCAATGTAGGAAAGGCAAATTTTATATGGTTCTCATTTTGGATGGATGAATGAACTTGAGCTGAGACGCCTTCCAATTTGTTCATCTCTTGTGTTTCCTTGTGTCTCTGTCTCTCTCTTGCCAAGGGAAAGAACACACTGTTTACAGTGGATCTTTCAAGCTGCTTATTCCAGGTGGCTTGCCTTTACAGAAAACCTGCTCAATACTATAAGCTCACCCATATATAGCACTTTCTAGTTTCTCAAATGCTTTCCTCACAATAAACCTATGGAGGAGGCAGCATAGGATGATGATAATGAAGTATTATCAACCCTATATTACAGAGGAGAAAAACCAAGACTTAGAAAGGCAAAAAGTTTTCCAGGGTCATAGTTCACAAATGGCAGAATTGAGATGTGAATTAAGATCTTTCTACCAAAGTCCAAAATCAGGATGCAAAGATCATAAAATGCATATGTTGATATGTGGAGGAAATAGAATAATGGCCCAATGGTTAAACTTGGATTCTTCCTGAAAATATGATTATGATTTAGAAGAATTTTTTCTTTTTTTAAGCAAATGAAGTATTTTTCTAAACTTCTGGTGGTATCCAAATCATCATGCTGGTTAATAATTGCCACTGAATATACTATTAAATTAATTAATTAAATTAATTAATTACTAATTAATTTTCAGAAGTTTCATTTGATCTTATATAAGATTTCTATTTATCATATTCAAAATTGTTTTATACTTAAACTTCATGTTTAAGAAAGCTGTATCAGTGCCTGAGGTTTCATATTCGAATGAAGAACCTTTATGTAGACTATGCATATTAATTGTCTGTTATATATGAAGCCCTGATGACCCATCCCCAGCTAAGAAACCCACGTTACATCAAAACAAGCATCAAGAAAAGTCAGTCCAGATTCCTGAGAAGAGCACACTTAGTTGGTCTCTTTGTTACTGCTATATTTAAGTGTTCCATAGTTGCATCGACCTTACTAAAGCTATAGCTTTGATATCCAGGGTACCTGCATAGCATTCATTCATGTAGTGATCTATGTTGTTTTTTGCTACCGAGTAGAGTGCATAAATGATGGTGAAAATCACAAAGCATATCAATCACATCCTTATACCCTCTTCATTCCTAGTGACTCTATTACTTTCTCTCTTCATGGTTAAATACTACTAATCTTATAGACATGCCAAATGAATACTGGGTAACTTTTATTCAGGTAGGATGTTATTTGACTCTATCTAGGATCATAAGAAAATTGATTTACAGCTGGAATGGACCTTAGATTCATCTATTCCAATCCCTTAATTTTATAGATGAGGAAATTGAGACCCAAAGAGGTCAAGTGACAACCAAGGTCATACCAGATAGTAAGAGGCAGAGTCAAGATTTTAAGCAGATTCTATGACTACAAACTCAGACTACTGTACCACACAAGATGACATTTAAAAGAACACTTTATCAGGTCAGGATAAACATTACTTGAGAAGGTAAATATTATTTATTAACAATATGATATGCCCATAATGTTAAACCTACTCCCTCTGATTTTTGTATGAGGTAAACACACAACCTTGTAATTCCATGTGATGGAAGATAGCAAGAGGGAGTGAGATAATTCACATTATTTTTTAAAAACCTGCTAAAAGTACAATTTTAAATAATCTCTAAGAAATACGCAGACATCATTTGACTATGATGAGTAATTAACTCTTTCATGATTCCACAGAGATGAGACTACATGACAGTCAACATTGTTTCAAGGAATATACACAGTACACCAAAGGGAGGATATATGATTTTTTTTTCATGTTCAATTCTAATGGTCCAGCAACTTATCATTATGGAAAGTAAACTGCTTGCTTTTTTTTCTTTTTGCCATCACTGCTTCAGTTAGAGACGTATAAATGTGTCACTTGCTTAATCACCCAAAAACTTTCCTCTAGTATCCCCTTTAACATAACCCCATTTGAAACATCTATAAAGATAAAATTCTTCACTCAAATCAATAATCCTTCACTTCTGTCATTAAAAGCAAAATTATCACCTAAATCAGGAATGATAGATTGCAGCGGACTGCTCAGATGTGTCAAAAAGCACCACTGCTAACGATGCACCGGTAGAACCACTCTTTCAGGTGGTTACTCAAGTGTAAACAACAAGAATGTTACAAACATGTAACCAGAAGCAAATCTACTGAAATAAAGAACCTGGTTAATAAAGTCTAACTTTTGAAACTCTGAATCAAGATAATAGTTTGGCAGGAAAAAAAAAAGATGCCTGAAAACAAAACCTAAAGCATCATCTTCATTGCATTATGTTGCATGAACATTGTTCATAGTGATGTTCAATTATTGTTCAACCAATAACATAGACTATGATATTTAGATGTCTGACACATCATTTTCTCAGTAGGTATGCCATTAGCACATTGTTCTCATAGGAAATATGGTTAAAGAAAGGAGGTGATACGGTAAAAGCCAGTCGTAAGCAAGTCAATATTCCAGCGTTTAATTTCTTTGAGGTTCTGCCAGTGGCATGCCTTGTAACTTTGGAATCTGTGTTTGATCTCAGTAGGTACACTGATTAAATAGGGGTAATAGTGCATAGTCCATAAGTAAAATAAATTTGTTTCTTACCAGCTATGAATTAAGTGAATTTGTTTTTATTAAATTCAATTTTCTCTTTGTCTTTTTATTTTTTTGGGGGGGGAGGTTCACAGTGGAGCTTAGACCTGGCATTTCATTGGTGCATAAAACTCCTTGTAGGGAACTTCCTTCCACTAATGAGATTCAGTAACTTGTCTCTAATTTATAGTTTTGGAGGGGTCATTGGGTCATTGGTTAAATAAGTAGCTTGCTCTAGGTCAGATCTTTAGTATAGGTGAGAAATAGGATTTGAACCCAGGCCTTCCTATCTCCAAGGGTGAACATCTATTTCCAATGTCATACTGCCTCTTGGTTTCTGAACTCAGACTGGAAATACATTTGGACTCTCAAAGCAAGGCTCATGGAAGCACAGATTTGGAGGTCATTAATCTAAACCAGAGGTTCTCAACCTTCCTAATGCCCGGACCTTTAATACTCATATGTGGGTGTGTCTGCACATGGGCAGACGCACCTGGAGATGGATAGAGGAGTGTGGTGTCGAGCGCTAAAATATGTGTTTTCTGATGGTCTTCGGCAATCCCTGTCACCCCTGTGAAAGGGTCATTCAGCCCCGAAAGGGGCCGCGACCCACAGGTTGAGAACAACTGATCTAAACCATTTTGGAATCAAGGAAACTATGGCCCAAAGATGTTATGTGCCTTGCACGGGTATTTAACATTAAGGGAGGACTAGAACTCAGGTTCTCTAAGTCCAGAGCCAGCATTCTTCCTACCACGTTTAATAAAAAAGAGTATAAAAAGAAAGTGAACTATCTTTTCATATCATAAAGTTGCATCTTAAAGGCATGATGAAGATAATTTAGGCCAGCCTCTATAGTTTACAGATACAAAAATTGATGCCTAGAGAGCTTAAGCAGTTGCTAAAAGACATACATCTAATAAGATGCAAACCCAAGTCCAAAACCAAAAACTCCTTCCATTTTGATGCAGATAAATAACTGGTTTCTTTCTAGATCTAGAGACAAAATAATTGGTCATAAAAATAAAGAGGGGCTGTTCTAGGAAAGAGGAGAGACAAAAAGGGCCTAAGGCAGGGGGAGGGGGAGAATCATGACAAATACGAATGTTGTTTTGGAATGGAAGTGCTGGTTATAGGAAGTCACTCAGTCTCTCAGTCATCTTCTTATCTAAATTGAAGGGTTGTTTTGAGGATCAAATGACAGCATATTTACAATGATTTGCACACTTGACATTGCTATATAACTGCTGGCTATTTATTACGATGATGATGATGATGATGATGATGATGATGATGATGATGATGAAAATTGTTGTTGTTGTTATAATACTAAGCTACCGTCTCTAACTTTCAACCAGACCACAACATTTAACTTCCAAAGGTAATCACATTTTTATATTTCTTAATAAGATAATTTTAACTTTTGTAGCCCTTCCCTTCGGTTTTCCTTAAAGCCACATCTCTGTCACCTCTCCAATCTATTTAATAACCAGTGACATAATCTGATCACTGCATAAAGGTAAGCTGTCAGGATACCTTGAAGGATACCTTTAAGAAATGTAACCTGGTTATGGCATTTAGACACAGCAAAAGCAGGCAGGATGAAATGGGTTGTTATAAACAGGTGAGGTAGCTCATTTAGAAGCAGATCTTCATGTGATCTGTTTAAAGAGGAGAGCCCCAGAAAACAAACTTGATAAATATCATTCTAATACTTGCTAACATAAACCATTACTCAAGTGTGAGGAATTATAGAAAGGATGGTTGGTCACTTTCTCTTTATCTATACATCCACGTGATCACATGTCATCTTCTCATGGTTTAGTATGTAACATATATGCATGCTAACCTACACATTGAATTTAGCCCTGTGAAAACTAGTGTAACCAAAAAGTCAATTAGTAATTTAAAAATCTCACTACAAGTTGTCCCTGACTTTTACTACACACACAGAAAGAGCACAATATACTTCAAAGAGAAACTAGAATTTTAGTGTGTTTTTACAGAGTATGTTAGTGTGTTGAAACCCTACCCCCTTCTCTCTCTGTATGTACATATGTATGTATATGCATATATATGTAAAACACCTTGGACTCTACACCAGTGGTCCTCAACCTTCCTAATGCTGAGACCCTTTAATACATGTATGTGGGCATATCTACATGTGGGCAGACCTGCCTGGAGACAGATAGAGGAGCAGTGTCTCAGTTCCTAAGTCCATCAGAAATATGTGCTTTCCAATGGTCTTAGGCAACCTCCAAAGGCGTTGTGACCCACAGGTTGAGAACCCCTGTGCTAGACCCATATGAAGGTCTCTGCAGTGATGGTGGTGCTCAGCTGGTAATTGGAACTGGACCTAATGTTGGTGTTTATAGAGATCCACAAAGAATACCTCAGCACTAATTCAAATCATCTTTCAAAGTTCAGCTACATTCTTATTTCTCTCTTTTCTCTGAACCCTATTTCATTCATTTGCTAATATTCTACTTTCTTGTCTTGAATAATTTTACACTAAGACTATGCATCTGGGTCACAAACTTTTCTAGACTGCCTTTTCCATTAGAATGATTCAAGGGGTTTCCAAGGTTAGGGCAGAGGACCAAAACCTTGTGTCTATAGTTTGAGAAGTAGACTGCTTGGGGTTCTAGGATTCAGGAACAATGTGTACTTAGGACTCAGCTGCAACTCAATTTACGACCACAGGAAAGCTTAGCATAACCGAAAGTACGAAAGGAGAAGGGGCAGAGGAGAAGGGCTAGATGGATGGGATCTTAGCTTCACTAGACTATTCAAGGAGAAGGCAGAAGGCATAAGGTCTCAGGATGCTCTAGTTGGTCGATTGTACTACTCTTTAGATGAGGGCTGAGTAAAGCTATTCTTTTTTTATTTTTTTTTTTGCATTTTGGAGAGGGAGGGAAGGACAATTGGGGTTAAGTGACTTGCCCAAGGTCACACAACTAATTGAGTGTCTGAGGTTGGATTTGAACTCAGGTCCTCCTGACCCCAGGGCCCACGCTCTATTTACTGTGCCACCTAGCCACCCCAAGAGGGTGCCCTGTGTACTTGCCTCAGTCACCTTGGGTTGACTTATTTGGATACCAAACTTATCTGAGTCACTTGTTCCCTTGGTTAAATAATAAAGAAGGGTAGGGGATGACAACTTAAAGTCTGCTGGCTTATTATGGTCATTAGGGCTGCATTGCCTAAGTAACTCATTTTGTCACACATTTATAAAATTTTTCCTCTTCTTCAGCCATAATTTTTCTTTCATGATGTCCAATGAAGTCAATAAGTCAGTCAACCAACCAACAAATATTTTCTCAACTCCTTATTTGAACAGGCAATATGGACTCCGTATGGACCAGCTAGACCATATCTACTATGGTAGATATTGGCGATATAAAAAGAAAAATGAAACAGCCCCTGTCATCAAGTTCTTCATTAAGTTCCTCTACAATATAAAAGGATTTCAGGGTACAAAGTATATGAGTTGGATTGTAAGGCCAGGTTATATTATTCAATTCGCTCTGCAGGTTTAAAACCATAAGCAATCATTTCTAGAGTTTTCTGTCACTTCTCACTTGGGACTACAGTTCTTATGTTCATTCTAAACCATTTTCATTTTCCAGTCCATAGTGCAACTGAGTCTTTAATTTCCCCTTTGTTTTTTGGAAGAACAAATTCTTTTCTTGTTCCCAACAAACAGGTTCCCAGGGATACCATTATTTGGCTTCTGATTAAAATTACTACTAGCATAACCATTTCTCCTATCATTTTGGCTGCTGCCCCATTGGTTTCCTCTAGAAATGTTTCTTTCCTCCTCTCTTTGGCCTCTGAATTAGGGTTTCTAGGAGCTCTCCTGAGATTCTATACTTTGAGTTCACTATCATGAATTTTCCTGCCTATTTCTCAGCTCCTAGTATTTTTTCTTTCTTTCTAAAATCCACTCTTTAGCTCTATTACAACTTCATTCCTCAACTGACAACCACCTACCTGGCCTAGCTAAGCATCTTCTCTTTCTTCCTGCCTAGTCATTGTATCCTCTTGATAATGTCTCCATTTAGGCTCTCATAATACACATTTACTTCTTAAAGTCAACTCCCATAGATAGCCATTAAGCATTTAAAAACACTTAAGCCCTACATTCATGTTTCAAGGGCTTTCTGACCTGGATAGGGGTCACCATTAAATTCACAATCATTTTATGGAGAGAGGATATTTTGATACAATGGAGAGTATACAACAAAACAGACTGAAGAAATAATGTAAGGATACATGATAAACAACTAATTTTTAAATAATGTGGCATAGCTACGGCCTGATGGGAAACAGCTGAAAAGACAAACAACCAAATAGGCTAGTGTTTGATAATCACAAAGGCCCAAGTTATTGGGTAAACTATTTCATTAAAAATAGCTGGGAAAGTTGGATAATAGTATAGATTAAATTAGACCAGCTCATACCTTATACCACAATAAGCTTCAAATAGATATCTGACCTACATATCAAAGTTACCTATTAAATATATCAGAGAAACAAGGGAAAAGTTTATGACTAAACAAAGGACAGAAAGGATTATAGAATTTAAAATGGATGCTTTTGATTACATTAAATTAAAAGCCTTCACATAAACAAATCCCATATAGTTACAATTAAAAGGGAACAGTTAATTGGGGAAAAAAATCTTTGCAGAAAATTTCCCTAAAACAGCTCTCATTTCTAAAATTTATATAAGGAATTGATTCAGATTCATAAGATTAAAAAGCTACTCCTCATATCCTATATGAATAGGCAGTTATCAAAGGAAGAAGTTCAGGCTATCCATAGCCAAATGAAAAAGAAATCCTCTAAATCACTAGTTTAGAGAAATACACCCATCAGATTGACAAAGATGACCCCCCCAAAAAAGTGACAAATTCTGGAAATGCTGTGAGAAATCAGGCACATTGATATGCTCTTGCTGGAGCTCTGAAAGGGTTTAGCTAATCTGGAAAGCAATTTGGAATTATGCACTTAGTAAAACTCTGTATTTAGTACGACATAGTTCAAGCTCTTTGACACAATTACACCACTATTAGACTGAGATAAAAGGGAAAAAGGCCCTTATGTACAAAAATTTTTTATAGTAGTTCTTTCTATGGCGCCAAAAAAGAAAAAAGAAACTAACAAGGTGCTCATCGGTTGTGGAATGGTAGAGCTAATTGTGGTGGATTAATTTAATGGAATACTATGTAAGGAATAAAGAAAAAAGTGATTTCAAAGAGACATGGAAAGACTTGTACCAACTGATGCGGAGTTAAGCAAGGAAGAACCAGACTGTCTTTTACTTTTCTCTGTATCCCCAGGGCTTAGCACTATGCTAAGCTCAGATATATTTCAGACATAGCATGGATTGGAGGTCCAATGAACTGTAATAGAAAGATAAATGATTCCTACAAGTTAAAAGTGGTGTTTTGGAGGATTATTGGTTGTCTTAAATTGACTACTTACTGGATGGTAATGGTAATGGTAATTTGAAGATCTTCCCTGCCCCTTAATAAGTTTAAGGGAATTTGAAGATCTTCCCTGGTGTGAAGACCTTCCCTGCTCCCTAATAGGCTAAATGTAGTCCCATGGAGCTTGTGGTAGGAAGAGTTTGCTGAAGGTTGGAGTAGAGCCCACAGGAAACTGGGAGTCAGAGAAGTTAAAGCTGGAGCAAGGAGGAGACATACCCGGGCAGATAGCTAAGCTTGTCAGTGTTGGTTTTGGAGATTTCTAAAGGATGATGTAATTCCCTGCTGTGTTATGGTATATTAACTTTTATGTTGCCATGATGGATTTGGTTTCCTGGTGTTGGGATTTGGTTTTCTGGTATCTGAATAAATGTTTTGTTACTGTCTTTTATATGGGGAGTCTGTTATATTTTGTAATTGAGAACTATGGAAGCATATTTACAGTTGCCGTTGGCATGTGAATATTGCATTGGTGCTACACATACTTAGTTAATGTGAAGTATAGGAAAGGAAGACATGTGAATCCCACAGGACTCACAAGAAACTCACTCTAAAATTTTATCTAGTAATCTATCATTTTGCTATAAAAAAATTGCCCTTTGCAAGAGTTGCTTCAGAGTAGGGGCAGGAAAAGATCCGTTAGGTCTCAGAAACGCTTAACAATGCTTATTTTTAATGTGTGTATCCATAGTCATACACACAAATACTCTACTATGGGGAAAGGCTGGGAGTCGGATTGTTAGCTCAACCTGATGCTACTTTCTGCATTCCCTTTGGCCCATACTAAGGAAATCTATTGTCCCATTCACCTATCCTCTTTTTCTATCAGAAGTTGGAGATGGCAGGACATGTAGGCAATAAAAATTAAATTCAGACATAACCTGGTTAACAATCCCAAGGAAACAGGAAATTTCCCATTGTGACTTGCCAGGATAGAAGAGAGTACAGCTAAGTCAACAAGTTCCTCAAAAATAACTCACCTTCAGGTGAACTGCCTTTAAAAAGCACTTCCCAATTACCTGTCCCCAGAGCGAAGTTTATAAGGAAAGGGAGTAGAATGTTCTCAATCAAGACCTCTGGGCTGCAGTGTTTTCTACCACTGGAGATTCCCTTGATTCTAAACATTATCACTTTTAGGAACAGGGAACACATTTCTTTACCCAGGCAGGCTTTTAATCTTGGAACAAGAGGCCTAGAAAGCTATTTTCACAGAAGGCTTTTCTGGCTTTTAAAAATACAATCAAATTGGTTCCAGTGGAGTGGGATATAAGGAAGTGCACCTCTTCTACTTCTATGCAAGTAATTGGAATAGCCTAATTAGATTGCCAAAGTGCTTAGATACCATGGTGATGGGTACTTTATAAATACTGTATGTCGCTATACAGAGAATATCGCTTGTGACAATGATAGGCCTACACTAAGATCTGATAGGTTAGGGAGCTAGAGACTAAATGCCCTATTAAATTCCATGATATTTATTGATAGTTATTTGTGCTGACACTTGCAGCTATCTGCGGTGCTTTCTTACGCTACACATGTGGGTAGTGTGGTTTGAGATGACTTTTGCAAACAAAGATAACATCTGATATGCATGATAAGCATTACAGTAGATTCTGAACATCAAGGCAATGGTAGCGTCTTATGATCAAATCTTGTCTGGAAGTCACTCTACGTCAATACAAAATCAGAAGATGTTTAATGGAAGATCTGTAGTGGAAACCATACATTTGATAAAGCTAATGGTCATCTGTGCTAAGATGGATTTCCAAGCCGAAAGAAAACTAAAAACCATCTTCTCTGATTGCTGAAATCCTTCCAGAAAAACAGCCAATAACAAAAAACTGAGTGGTCTTGATTCTCTTGTTCTCCTACTCAACCACCTGTTCTGCCTCCCTGGTGAAGCTCATGTACTCTCAGCTGAAGCTGATGACAGATTATGACTCAAGTCACTGACTGAGATAGATGGAGGAGAAGTCTTTTTGTGTTCCCAGGCCATGTAGTTAGTTCTTATAATCAGTGCCAAAGTTACTCCCTCATAGTACTTTAAGCCCTTTCAGAGGTTCATTAAGTCTTTCATACCACCAGGGTAGCATTTAGTATAATGATGCAGTGGCCTGTAAAACTTAATGTCCCTTCTTGCCAAAGTCTCTAACTTATTATCAGGACCCTAGGGAAAATGATTACCATATTGTGCAATGTTTAAGTATGTTTTAATATATTTCCAGACTTTACATATTTTATATTCCTGCCAAACTGGCCTATTTTGTTCTTCTACAAACTTAGAACTTCATCTCCCATCTCCATAGCTTTGCTCAAGCTGTCCCCTATGCCTGGGATGAATCACTTCCTCTTAAAACCACTAGCTTCCTCTGAGGCACAGCTTATGTTCAATTTCTTGTGAGAAATTTTACCTGGTATCTTTATTTGTTAGTACTCTCTCCCTTTCCTCAAATTATCATGTATTTCCACATCGTGTGTCCTCAGTAGAATATAGGTCGCTTGGAGACAGGAGCTATGTTTTGTTTTGTCTTTGCTCACCTAGCACAGTGTCTCGCAAATAGTGGGCACTTAATAAATGCTTATTGGATGGGTTAAATTCTATTTTATCTTGACACTTATGCGTATACCCCCAGTAAACAGGTTAAACAAGAAACACTAATTAGGCACAATGAGTCAGGTACTATGATAGTAACATTATTTATCTGAAAATCACTTAACCAACCTTGTTAGAAACAATTTGAACCACCTTATTTAATTTCCAAGCCCAGAGTGAATAGATATACTAGAAGCAGCAAATTAGAAAGGGTGACTAGTAAGTGGTGGGTAGTGGGGGGAGATTTGGGAAGGAAGAAGTTATAAGAGACAGAAATTTGGAAGCAGCCAAAATTGATAACTCACAGCCTGATATTGAGAGAGAAGAAAGAAAAAAATGAGGAAAATCAAAACTCAAACATTGAAAAGAGCATAGAAGCCTGGGACAACTTAGTTAAGGAGCAAGCAATCTGTTAGACCTCAATATTCCCTGATGACATCATGGTATTACTTCATAGCACAATAATTGATATGGATGATCAAGATTAATCAACCTTCAGCACTTTCATTTTAAGAAGGAATAAATGTGTTGTACATATGAGAAAGATGGCCATACAGTTTTTCACATTTAGAAAATAGATTTAATATTTTGAAGTGGTAAGCTTCAATTATCTGGAAAATGCATCCATTTAGAACAGCTTATTCTTGATAGTGTCCAAATATTTAGTACTACAGTGATAGGTTATGTATATGTATGTGTATGTGTATGTGTAGGTGTAGGTATAGGTACAGGTGTAGGTGTAGGTGTATAGGTACAGGTACAGGCACAGGTATAGGTGTAAATATATGTATAGGTATAGGTATAGGTGTAAATATATGTATATGTATATGTATAGGTATAGGTATATGTATATAGTTGTATATAGTTGTCTTTCAGATCCACCTTAAATGTAATCCATAATCACTTAAGTGTTCAGCCTAAATAAACATAGAAAGAAACACCAAGGTTTATATTATAATATGCAGTTAGATGGACAGATCCTAGAAACAGTTGTTCAGTACTTTGTGTTTACCACAGGTAGACCCTGAATATGGACAATAACCTTGACTGGAGTTAGAACATAGTTCTGTTAATTATGCAAAATTTCTCTCTGAAGCAAAGGCATATGTGTATGTATCTATGTACATGTACCTATACACATATATACATACATATGTATATGTGTGTATGTGTATAGAGCAGGTAGGTGGCACAGTGAATAGAGTGGTGGGCCTAGAATCTGGAAAATTCTTCTTTCTGAATTCAAATCTGATTGCAGATACTTACTAGGTGTGAGACCTTGGGCCTCACTTAGCCCTGTTTGCCTCAGTTCCCTCATCTATGGAATGAGCTGGAGAAGGAAATAGAACGCCACTGCCGTACATCTGTCAAGAAAACCCCAAATAGGGTTATGAAGAGTTGGACATGACTAAAACAACAACCACAAATGCACACACACACACACACACACACACACGGTCACTATCATGATCATATTCTTTCATTGAAATCCTATGACTACAAGTCATGTAATACAATTTCTACAAAGTATTAAAGTTAAGGGAGATCTCCCTTTTTAAGGGACATTGCCCTTTTTAAGGCAATGGAGAGTTGCAGGGTGAATAAAAATAAGCGGTAGCATATTATCAAGTAAGCATTTTACAGTGAAAAGGATGTATGCCATTAGAGAGCTGTATGGTTAGATGAGGAAGTGGACTGGTGATGTGGCCAGAGGGAGGGATATCCTAATGGCAGTGCATGAGCACTATTGCTATTCGCACAATATCAGGATATCTATATCTATATCTATATCTATATCTATATGAATGCCCACATTGATGAGATTATGAATACATCAAAGTATCGAAGATACTACACGGTAAATTCCTAGAGACAATGTCCTCCTAATGTGGGGGTAAATCAGTTCAATGTTAAATAAACTGTCACCACCAAATCTATTAGACCACCAAATTTGTCATCATATTCTTCATTAAATAAAAATGATCAAGTCTTCTTAAAGCATATTCTGCTTTTCTATACTCCCTATTAATTTAATTAAACAGAAGCAATTGTTTTTTGCCTCTAGAAACTTAAAGGCAGAATGATATAAGAGTGATGGAGGTCTATGTTGTAGCCATCTACTCCTCTGGAACTGAGAATATACTTCAAATGTAAAATTTTGTTTTAAATATGTTTTACATTGCATCCTGTTTGAAACATTTCTCATAATGAGGTTTCCTTCACTCTCCGTGGAACCTAATAAACCTTGTTAGGAGTTTGGGACTTGTTCTCTTTACATCTAGGCTAAATTTTTCCACAGATGGACACAGAAATTAATGTTCCTTCCTGCATCTGCCCCCTCATACCTCTATTCACTGATGCTGCATGTGTCTACATGATGCCAGATATCTGGATGAAAACAGAAAGTGGTAATTAAAAACCCAGCTATTTCTAAGGATCTGAATATTTGGCATGATGTAACCCCAGTGTCATCTGGGCAAATGCTAAGGTAATAAAGTGATCATTCTACAAAAATTGAAACCCTCAAAAGAAAACGAAGTGGAACAGTGAAATGTCAAAAAGGGCCAAATTCTAACCCAACATGTATGAGACACCCCATATTCTAATCACCATTTCATTCTCATTTATTGATTTCCCCTACCCCCCCTTTTTTTAAACCAAAATATACCTTTATCTTCCCTCAGGATAAAATGAGACAGGATAGATGCTGGAGCAGTTCAGTTGTGATTGACTTTTTCTGGTGATGACAAGGTATGAATAATTGATGACTCTATTTATTAAAAATGTACTTAATGCACCAGGATATAGCATCTTTTCCCCAGAAGCCTTTTAGGCAACCAGGTGAATGTGTCTTCAGCATAGCATGTAATAGCAATGTGAGGGAACATAGTGAATTTTTCTTTTTTGGGTGTGGGTAGAAGGGGGAATTTAAGACCAAAAATAGCGGCAGAAATTTAGGATTTAGTTGGCAAGACACACTTAAAAAAAGATTTTTAGGAACAGAAGAGTGAAAAAGATTTCTCTCACATTCTTTGTTATTAATTAATTATTTTCACAGCTTTTCTGTCATATACGTAGATTAATAACCATTTTATAGTTGCAAGAACGAAGGTAAGAAGTAATGTGTTTTTCTTTGAGGACTATAGAAATAAATTCAGATGGCACTGATGGGAGAGACTTTAGAAGGTGTCTAGCCCCATCCTCTCATTTTACAGAAGATCAGTAAGAAAGGTTATGTAATGAAGTCATATGTGTTGTCATATGTGTTGTAATAAACAGGGCAGTGATTTTAATCTAACTTTGCTCACTCCAAATTAGGACCACTTTCCATTTTACTGCAATGCATCCAGGATAGACACATACAAAGAACACAGTGAAGGAGGTTTTTAAACAACTTTGCCACCCCCTTTTTGTCTTGTCTGCACTCCCCTCACCACCAGGTGAATGAGGGGGGAATTAGAGCAGTGATGTAAGTTGACCTCAGTATTAAGTGCTACAGAACAAATGGCTGCATTTTAGAGAACTAGGGACAGTGTGACATAGATTTTTTTTTACTAGAATGGGAACTGAACTCTCAAGATCACAAACAGGAGATGGGATACAAGGCCAGGTTATGAATGGAAAGGAGACACTTTGGTCATGTTTCTGTGCTCCAGAAACAATGAACTAGTTGACACAAGAAGTTACAGCTCACCCAAGACCAGGAAAACCATTGACCTTCAAAAGGTCCAGCTTACACTGGATCTTGAATTCTATGCTGGGTGCTCCTAGAAGTCCTGGGTCTATAATTCCTGAGTTTTCATCTGATGATAGACTCTACTGGATCTGTGAGAATTAAATATCAGTTGAAGACTAATGTTGTATGTATTGTCTATACACCTTTGCTCACTTGTAAGAGAAGCAGCCAGGGAGGAGAAGCAAATGGGAATTTGCATTTCCAAGAACTTCTGGGTTTAGATCAAGTTATGCATTAGAGACTGCTGGGGTCGTGGAACCCACAGGCAAATGTTTCATTATATATAGTTATTACCGTTATGTATTGTTTTTATTGACTTTATATCCAGAATAAACCACCGCTTGCTGATCTGTCATGAGGGGGAGTAGATTCCATTATAATACAGTCATGTGATTAGGGTATAGTAAAGTTTGGGAAGCTGTGGGGTTTGCCAGAAGTCAGAGTTTGAGAGTTTATTGTGACTGAGGAAAATCCATAATACACACGTCTTAGATAGTGAGTCAGTGCTGCCCCACAGAAAGCAGAGTAGTTGAGAGACAGAAGATTGTTCAATCTTTGAGAACTACAGAGAGTATAATAATAATAATGATGATAACAATAACAATAATAGCTACCACTTAAATAGTGCTTATTAAGTGCCTGTTGTTGTGCTAAGTGCTTTATGATTTTTATCTCACTTGATCTTCACCATAACCTTCGGAGGTAGGTGCTATTATTATCTTCAATTTATAGATGCGGAAACTGAGTCAAAGAGAGGTTAAGTGACTTGCTCAGGATCACTCATCTAGTGAGTGTCTGACGCTGGATTTGAACTCAGTCAATAAGAGATCAATAGGATCCTGTGTCTGAATTTGAACTCAGATCTTCCTGACTCCATGCTCCCCATTCTATCTGCTGCACCCCCTAATTGACTGCAACTTTCTCAGCATTTCTGCTTAGCTGGGTGGATAGTCATAACTACCAGGGTGACCATATGTAATGGTAATTAATTTGTGTGATCAGATGTTAAGTAGATCCTAGTAACCTAGTGTTAAGTATAGAACTCTGCCCAATGGTGAAAAGGTGTGAATTACCAGAATTCCCAGAACTCTGTCCATTGGTGAAAAGGTGTGAATTCCCCTGTGACTTGGAAG
>CM053596.1:207892383-208042190 GCA_028646575.1 Pseudocheirus occidentalis
GGGAAAACAGCTGATTCTTCTTTTGTTCCTTGTTCTAAATATTGTGTCTTTCTGAAATAAGATATAGAGACTTTCCTTGTTCTGAAGATTGTATATAATATTGTGAACTGTTGAAACTGTGAACATTGTACTGAATGAAGATTTGGAATGGAATAAACAGAGTGTTCACTAATACTGTGTAATCCGAATCTTAAAAGCTCTTCACAGTAGCATTCCCTCAGGAATCTACTGCTGATTGGCTTTACACCATAACACGATGGGATGAACCCAGTTTATAATCCTTTTAAAAATACATCTTTATTGACATATTTTGTTTTTATACTATCTAGATTTCCTACTTATTCTTCCCCTTTCTCTTTGAGAGGGCTATTTCTTCTTTAAAAAGCAGTATTAAAAGAAAAACAGAAAAAAGAAGAAAAGACAAAAACCCTAAGTTGATTAACACGTTATATATATTTCATATATGTGTATGTATATATATGTATATATTTAAAAGATCACATTTTTATACAATGTTCCATAGTTGTGGACCTCAGCCCCTATAGGGGTGGAATAAGGGGACATGTCTTTCCCTATCTCTTTTCTGGGGTCAAATTTCTTTATAATTTCACATTCAATTTCAGTTGTTTTGTAGGTGTTCTTTCATTTATATTATTGAAGTCATTGTGTATATTATTTTTGTGGCTCTGTTTATTTTGCATCAGTTCATCTAAGTCTTTTCATGCTTCTCTGTACTTGTCTTGTTAATTTTTTTCTTGTGGCTTTGGAACATCCCATTACATTCATATATAAGAATTTGAAAATGATGTAGCAATATTTGTTGATCAACAACAGTCATTAACTCTTTTTTTTTCTTTTTGGAGGGCAGTTGGGGTTAAGTGACTTGCCCAAGGTCACACAGCTAGTTTTTTGTGTTAAGTGTCTGAGGCCGGATTTGAACTCAGGTACTCCTGACTCCAGGGCCGGTGCTCTATTCACTGCGCCACCTAGCCGCCCCCATTAACTCTTTAAAAGGAAGCAAACTGCTTTCTGTTGCTATCTTCTCTTAATAGCTATAGATCATGGTTAGTCTATTCAAGTGGAAAAATGGTTACTTTTTCCCTTTTTTCACTCTATGGTATCTCCAAGGATGTGGCCAAGCATGGCTATCTGACCATGACTGTCTACCACTTATTTCTTGCTTTCACTCCATGACAAGCTCATCACCTTTCTTTCTTTCTTTCTTGCTCTCTCCATCCCTCCCTCCTCTCTCTTTCTTTTGCTCTTTAGAGGTTGGAAGGCAGGGAAATTGGGGTTAAGTGACTTGCACAAGTTCACAAAGCTAGTAAGTGTTAAGTGTCTGAGGCTGGATTTGAACTCAGGTCCTCCTGACTCCAGGGCCAGTGCTGTATTCATTGTGCCACCTAGCTGCCCCTTGTGACCTTTTTCAATCATATTTGTCTTATGCATAGCTATTTTTAAATAGTTTAAAAAAATATTGCAGCCTACTCACACCATGTACCTTTTCAATATCCTCTGAATAATACTTATTTTTAATTCTTCCTAGGTAGCAATATTCAGTGACTTAGCCCATTAGCAACACTGGTAGACGTGGTATTAAAAAGAGAGACTTTTCTTATTGGAAAAGTTTGAAATTGCTAAAAGAATTTTGCAATTTCCTGAAAGCTATTCAGCCCACTTTTCTCCTTCTGTTTAATTCTGAAGCTGGTTCATCCATTTGTAGTGTGTAGGAGTGTGTGTGTGTGTGTGTGTGTCTGTGTCTGTGTGTGTATGTGTGTCTGACACATATACATACACACACATAGGTGTCAGACAATATACATACACACACTCATAGAGCCAGATGGATGCTCTAGGTTGTTCATCTAACACCATATCCTAATCTCTGCAATATGCATTTCTATTCACCTGCTTTCTTCACCTTAGGGGCAGCTAGGTGGCTCAGTGGATAGAGCACTGAGCCTGGATTCAGGAAGACATGAGTTCAAATCTGGTCTCAGACACTTCCTAGCCGGGTAACCCTGGGCAAGTCATTTAACCTCTATTTGCCTTAATTCACCGGAGAAGGTAAGGTCTAGTATCTTTGCCAAGAATATCCCTTGTTGGGGTCACCAAGAGTCAGAGACGACTGAAGAACAAGTAGGTGATTAGACTAAATTCTTCTGACTTTTCTAGATCCTTTCGAGGTTATCATAGTTCTTGATTCTGAGGCAACTAGCACAATGCCATTTACAAATCTGAACCTCTAGAGAACCTCACCATCTACTGATTTCCTTTGCAAGTTGGATTTGTACTGACATTGGACATAGATATAGGAAGGAGAAATATTATGGAAGTTAAACAATTGTGAAAACATTATGGGATCAATTCCTAAGGAGGAATTCTGTATTATAAGAGATGGCTCTTTGAGAGCTGGAGATATAGGACAAAATTTAGATATTGTGAAAAAGATGTCAATACAATTTATTTTAAAAGTTTGAAAAATCACAAGGAAATCATAAGGAGGGGAAGACACCCAAAGTGGTCTTTTTAGTCCTTTTTAGTACAGACCTTATTAGTAATGAAAATTATTCATTGAGAGAGCATCAACAACTAATGGCCTATAAGTTCACTTTCCTATCTATAAAATTTTTATGAGAATAATCTATACATCAAGGGTTTAATAGATGAGATTATTAGAAGGGAACTGACAGGCTTTTACAAGTGATGTTCCTAGTAGAATACATCTTTGATTTTGTATGAAGATCTAAAGAATACAAGATCTGCATTGAACTTACTTTATCTTGATTTAAAAAATAAAGCAACAAAACTTTTGATTTGGCAGAACAAAATGCCACTTTAAGGGCACTCTTCTAAAAAAGTATATTACATTATATATTATTATATTCTAATCACAGTAATTTCCCAATATGTTTCTCAACTTGACCCTTACCCCATAATAAAACTGATCAACTGGCAAGTATATCTACCTTCATCTTCTTCATTTGACATCTGTTACCCTCTTCTCTGTCAAGTAGGGGGTGTTTTATCATCTCCATTGGATTGTTCAGTTTTCTGAGTTGTTTTAAAATTTATATTGCTGTGGTACTTGGGTGTATCATGCTTGAAGAAGAAAGTTGGAAGTGTTAGCCTTGTAAAAGACTGAATGAGATCATGAAAAATGAGGCTAATGGTCTCTGAAAAAAGAGTGAGTGACTAGACATCACTAATAAGGGAATCACCATTCTATTATAGTAAGACAATTGTCTTAGGCAACGGCCAATATTGCCTATAAATTAGGATCAAAATGAGATGAATTCACCATGAGAATTACAGCAGCTTCAAATTGACTTGACAATTTAAATGAGCTGTTGACTTGAAGGATGAGACAATAGATAAAGAAAAATATATCTATTCTGATTATGATTATTTTTCAACAGAAATTTAAGTAGTATGAAGCAATCATCACAACAAAGAGGCTGAAAGAGTCCAGATATCTCTTTAATGTACCAGCAAACACATGATCTTGCCAAATGAAGACATGGAAGGGAAGGGCAATACCTATTTAGAAGATATATTCATTTGTAAAATGTAATTGAGAAAAGACGGTAGAAAATTCTAATTAGTATTGCCTTGCAAATTAAGAAGATATATAAAGGAAGAAATGAGAAAACTGTATATGTGACACTAACTTCCTGATATTCCATTTAGAAAACCATGCCATCCATGTTTTAATTTAGCAACATTAAAAAAATGTTCAATAGCACAGGACCAAGTAGCCCTTCTTTTACTTTATTGTCCAATCAAACCAGCTTGATTACTTTTCTTCACATTTGACACTCCATCTTCCATATCTGTCTTTGTATTGACTGTCCCCTAATTCTCAAATGCTCCTTTCCTCACCTTTGCCTTTTATAATACTCTATTCCATTCATAACTCAGATAAAAGGACTTTACTTTCTGTGAAACTTTTATTAATTTCCTTGTGTGCTAATGCCCTCCCCATCAGGTGACACTGTATTTCTATTGAAAAAATATTAAATATAATTATGAATATACATGTTGTCTTCTTTCCTAACCTGTCTCCCATGGACCAGATCTTTATGGTAAAGATTGTTTCACTTTTATCTTTTGCATCCCCAATGCTTAGCACAAAGACTGCTTAATTACTAACTCATTGTGACTACATACATATAATCTATATTAAATTGCTTGCCTTCTCAAGGGAGGAAAGTTTTAAAAATGAATGCTAAAAATTGTTTTAAAGCATAACTGGGGAAAAATAAAATACTAAATAAAAGCTAAAAAATTACTTACTGGTTTATTATGATCTCATTTGAATCAAATCATTAGTGACTGACATTCAATCATTAAAAAAATTAATCTAACTGTTTTATTGTATGGCCTATATTCCTCATCTTGCTCAGAAAAATAGCATGAGAGATTTTTTCAAATATTTTGCTCAAGGCTAGGCAAATTACACCCTGATATACCACTCTAATAACCTTGTAAATACAGGAAACAAGGTGAATCTGGCATGGCCTAATCTTGATGAAGCCATGTAGGCTCTTTATAATCATCAATTCTTTTTCTAAAGATTCCTTAGACAATATCTTCTAGGATTTTACCAGTGTCAAACTCGCTGCTCTCTAATTTGAAAGTTCTACTCCTTTTTCTTTACAATAGTTATTTTACTCTTTTTTTTGTAGGACCTTTCCCATTCTCTGTGAGCATTCAAAGGTTATTTGCAATGGGCTCACTGTCAGTTCCTTGAGTATCCTGGAATGAAGTTTATCTGGGCCTGATGATTTGACCTCAGCAAGGGCAGTTAGGTGCTCTCTCACTACCACCCCACTTACGTTGGGTATCAATTTCCTGTTATTAGGTTTTCTTCTTTCCTTTCTCATTCAAAGGTCATTTTCCTTATCAGAGAAAGCAGAAACAAAATTGGAGTAAATCCACTTTCCACTTTATCATTGTCTCATTCTACTTAAGAAGTATCCTATTCTTTCTTTAAGTTTCTTCTTACTTTCTCTCCTTGTCCTTAGTTTTCAACGTATTTTGAAATAAGGCTTTTCATTCAGGAATAAAAATGAATATATTTTTTCCACGTGTTGGTTATCTTCCCTTGTTTTGTTTTATAACTTGCTTTTCAAAATCTTAGATTGTCATTGAGTTCCTTGTGCTTCCACATAAGTTTTTTTCAGATAAGAAGTTCTCCTCTTCAATGGGATAATTTTGATTTGCGTCATTCTTTGCATCATTTTTCCTTGTGACTAAAAACTCCACACATAAAACCCTCTACACCCTTTCATTAGTAGCAATAGTCTCATGTTTATGCTCAGTGGTTATACCAAAGTAACACCCAAATCTCCAAAGATCAAAACTACGGGTAATTCAAAGGGCAATGAAAAAATGAATGGGGGGGGGTAATAGAGAGATTACAGTCTATTACAAACAATCACATATACCAGAATTAGTATAAGCATAATTCTAAGGAAATATTTAATCAGAAAAAGAGATCGGTTGGTTATGTACTGATGAGATAATATATGAACTGAATAAATACTCTAGTCTGGGTAATATTAAAATATGCAGGGGAAAGGCTACAATATATTGCGTAGAAACTTTACGGACTACTTTTGGAAGAACATTGGCAAGAATTCCAGTGAATCAACATTGTGATCTGCATCATTAGAGTACCCAGCTTGTTAAGATCATGGATCCCCTGAATAAGCAAGTCTAGAGTGGGGCAAGAGTGGAGACAGTTGGAAGGTTATTGTAGTAATGGCTGGTAAGGAGAGCATGTATGTACTGGAGTGGTAGCTTTGGAAAAAAGAAAGAGGTGAACTACAGAAATATAAGAAGATAGAATCAACAGGACTGAAAAAGTGATTCGATGTGGGAGGTTAATGAGAGGGAAGAAGAAAAATCAAACTCAAGGTTTTGAGAATGGAAGATTGGATGAATGGTGGATCTATGGAAAGAACAAGGAGAGTTAAAGGGAAGAGTATGTTCTTTTTCCTTTGGTAATAACTTCTATTTGGACCATCGTGAGTTCAAGGTGCCTGTGAAATACTCTCCCAATTTTGGTGATAAAGGTGAATATCTCTTACACAAGCTTGGAGATAAATTAACTGTAATCAAAGACTGGTGACTGTATATACCAGGGATTTGTGAACAGGAAATAGAGGTGTTCTTGGCTCAGCTAATTGGAGGTCATTGCAATGCCAAATACAGTGAAACCACTGCTTCTAATGCTACAATATGTAGTTGATAAGTCAAACTGACCAAATTAGGAATAATGAGTTTGTAATCTTATGGGGGAAAGTGGCAGAGAAAGCCTGTAAGAAATAAAAGCAGTATTTTATTGCTTTGGCTGTATCTATCCAATTAATTGAGCTGGGGAGTGTAAAATAAGGCTAGGACATGTAAACCCTGAATGGCACCATGTTTTGTAGCTAGGAATGTGGACTTGGTTCCATTGAATCTGTTAAGCATGCCTGATTTGATCTTTAAGAACAGGTAGACACAGGATGAGTCTAACTTCACGTGCTCTGCTATTTTACAAGAGTAGATGCTTCTAACAAGAAGTATTATAAAGGTAGAATTTATAATTTTTGCAAAAGTTTGTGAATTAAATTCAACAAAGATCTCTTAAATATACAAGTGACTTTGCTTGGTGCGGGTGTTAAAAAGACAAAAAACAAAATGGTGATAGGGTTTGACTCAAATAGAATGTAAGCTCATGTGTGTGTGTATATGTGTGTGTGTGCATGTGTGAATATGCGAGTAAATTCAAACAACATAGAAAATCAAACAAAATAACTTCATGATGGAGTGAATGCTAATTTCTGAAAGGACCTAGAAAGGCCTTGTAGTAGGCAATGCCACTTGATTTGTCCTTTGAAGGAAGCTAGGGATTCCCTGAGGAGGGTGTGCATTACAGACAAGGAGAAGTGCTTGTGTCATGATGGGGGGTGGAATGAGTATCTTGCAATCCAGTTTGCCTAGAATAGAGTAGGTGTGAAGGGGAGTAATATGAAAAAAGACTGGAAACATAGATGGGTATCAAACATGAAGGATTTATATACTAAGCTATGGATTTTGAATGCTGTCCTAGAGGTAGTAGGGAATGAGCTGAGTGACAACCTTCTATTTAATTTTTAAAAGCCTTTGAAACTAGAAACCTGTCATTGAAGAAAGCATTTCTTCTTTTTATTTTTTGTAATATATAAGCAGTTTTGTACATGACTTTCCATAAAATGGGTATAACATGGAGGCATAGTCACCAGGGTAACTAATAGTTAGATGTCTTTCATTATATACTTGGAAAGTATTGGCATTTGTGTAAAAATGGGTCATTAGCATATCCCTGCATTAAAGGGCAGAAATTTATAGGATACCTTCCTTATTCAATGACTGCAAAAAACAGACCACATCTGCAAGATAGCAAACATTGCTTCTCCTCTCCAGATGTCTGTTTTTCCTCCCAGAAGTTGGAGAGCATTGGACAAGCAATAACAGATGATGAACACATGCCTAACTACAAATGGGCAAGCTGATTGTTTTCAAAATTGGTATAAACATTTGCTCTTGGGTTGAGATTTAGCCCATAGCAAATCTTTACATTTGTGTTATAAACTCCTGACAAAAAAAATGTTTATAATGGAAGTGCTGACAGTGTGAAAATGCAGTTATGGCCAGGAAAGCAGTTGTTTAAAAATGCCTTTCTGAGCTTCCATATTTACTTCCCAACAATGACTTAGTTTTCAATTTCTGCAAAGTTTTGCCGGTCAAAAGAAGTATCTGACAACTGTTTCAACAGGAGAGCAAAAAACTACCCTCATATTTGTACTGTGAATACTAATTGCAATATAGATCCTAGCTAGTGCCTTAGATGGTGATGAATGAGGTAGGACAGTCAAGCTCTTTGTTGGATACCCTGTGGAAGGAAGGAAGGAAGGAAGGAAGGAAGGAAGGAAGCAAGGAAGGAAGGAAGGAAGGAAGGAAGGAAGGAAGGAAGGAAGGAATCTGGTGGCAGTTATTAAGAAACACTTTGCTCTCTCAGACCTTGTGTCTGTCTGTCATTCTACAGGGAGTACATTGGACTGGAAAGTAAAATAAGGTCAGTGAAATATCTGGTCTGTTTAATAAGCACAAACTCTGAAAGCAGAGGCAGTGACCGTTCACAAACTGGCCATTGAAGGCTTTTGACCCCTCATCTGGCTAACTACAGTCATATAGCCATAATCCGTCTCTACACAGTTGAGTTGCAAAGTTGCCTTGTTTTTGTTCTAAGGGAATAATGTACAAAGTAATTTAAAATAGTGCTTTAAAGAGGACATGTTGGGATTTTCTTCCAATTTCCATCATGATCAAGAGAATGTTTATTCTGAAAGACTGTATTTAGTGGAGAAACCAGGGAATTTTCCAATAAGTTTCAACCCGTTTATAATCATTATAACAATTAGAACATATGCATTTATTGCATTGGCTTAGATTCTTTAGCAAGATATGCATGCAAACACCTTAAAAATTAGATGTAATATAAAACTTACATTATTCTATTACAAGGTTTTTCTTATACTGTGATTACATAAGATAAACAATTATATCAAATATATATTTGTAAGTAGTGCTAAAAGACCTCTGATGGACAGAAGTAGAGCATAATTAATGGCTCATCGTCTCCCCCAAATGAAATCTTTTTGGCTCCTACTCTTGTAGTTATTGCTTAGAGGACTGGAATGGGTTCTTTGTTTCTAACCCAATGATTCATATAAAGGCAGCACTGTAATACCACATAAAATAACCATAATAATTTGTTGTAATTTAAGAAAAACCTTTTTTTTATTTTAAAGAAAGCACCTAACAATCTAGGCTTTCATGTATTATTCCAATACTCTAACCATCAGGACTGTAATAGGAAATGATTTAAAACATAACTTCTAATAAGTGTGTTGCCTTTAAAAAAAACTACTTGGTGTTATCCTAATTAACCATGCTCAATTGATTGCTTTCCAAATAAGAACTAAGAGCTCTCATCTAGTCAAGTGGAGGCTAATTCAACTCTTAGACTACGGCAATGATACATTTCACACACACACACACACACACACACACACACACAGGAATGTATACTGGGTATTAAATTAGCCACAGTGTCCTGAAATAAGCTAATGTAGTTTGATAGTCACATTTATAGAGATAGAGAAGCATTAATTTTTTATTTTGCTTTTATATGGGTAATTGTAAATGTTCTTTTTCATACTAGGCTGCATGCTTTGTGGAAGTTATTGCCCTGGAAGAGTCATTATTAATATACCTAACAAATATTTGTTGAATGAATGAATGAATGGCTATCTTCAAATTCCTCATCCAATAAAAATGCCTGTTTTACATGAACAATAGCAAAGAAGCAAATAGGACAGAATAGAATCAAAGCAAGAAGGAAAATCTAAAAACAGAACCAATTCTTGTCTAAATATAGGATCTCTTATTCCTTAGTTACTTTTTTTTTTACTTTTAGTATCGTTAAATATATTTAGCTAACTTTTCATTATTTAGAGACTGCTTTACATGGCTTATGCAGATGTCTTATATGTCATATATGCATGTATATGTATACATATATATACATATATATAATATACATATATATATATATGAATATGGGAATAAGGTAATAACCATTTATTAAGAATTTACCATATGCCAGGCACTGTGCTAAGTACTTTACAAATATTTCACATTTAGACATACAGATAGACACAGAATGACACGTACACGAGTCTTTTCATTCCAAATTCAAACATTTTGTTCTGCCTTTTGATTTGTATCATATTACAGAATCTCTGGGTTGGATTAGAGATCAAGTACCCATAGGTACTTGCCTAGGAATCTTCTCTAAAACACTCAGGCAAATGGTCACTTAAGCTCTACCTGAAGACTCAGTGATAAGGGGAACACATTATTTCCCAAGAAAGCCATTTTGCTTTTGGACAACAATAATTGTTAGGCAGGTTTGGCTTACATCAAGGAGAAAACTATCTCTGTGTGACTTTTATTCATTATTTCTGGTTCATCCTTTGTGGAGGAACAGACCAAGTTTAATCCTTCTTTCATGTGACAATCATTTGAATACAGCTATCATATCGTGCCCAAGACTTTTTCTTCTTTTTTCCTTCTAGATTAAACTATCCCAGCAAATCCTCATTAGATATGATCCTAGTCCTTTTACTATTGACTATCTTTGTTGCCACTGTATAGACATGTTTTAGTTTGTCAATGTCATTTTTAAAAGGAAATGAGCTACTTCAACACAAGATAGAACTAAGTTCAATATTCTGGATATTGTCTGATCAGGCTAGAGTAGAGTATCAAACATAAATTCATAACAAACCGTGAGTCAGGACTTCCAACTCCCATGCTTTTATAAGTGTAGCATAAATTAATATTAGTTTTTTTGACTGCTGTGTCAGACTGTTCACTCATATGACTTTCAATTACAAACCTGCCATATATAGATATAGATACATCTCTATCTATACATACATATACACCCACACCCACCTGCTTCACCCTCCATATGTATTTGTTCTCATGCAAAATGCTATACTTTTACCATCCTGTTCTTATGTAGTTGATTCTTTGGCTCTAAGTATAGGAATTTACATTTTGCCCTATTACATTTTATCTTGTTAGATTTGGCAGACTAAGTTAACCTATTCAGATCTTTTTGGATTCTGGCTTTGACCTTGTAACGGCAAGCAAACAAGTACTTAGCACCTTGTTTCAGTTGAACCTTGTGAGTGATTATATAAAGTCTTTGTTAAGAAAAAGGGACTTGTGAAACCCACAGGGTAAGGGACTTGCTAAAGACAGGAACAGGAAGGACATAAAAGTGAGGTGGAACAGGGAGGAGCTAATGACCAGATACAAAGCTGAGCCCAAGCCGGGAGAGAGTAGGACTTAGAAGGGAATACTTGTGGTGGCAGAGTTGAGAAGCAGAAAACTTGTGGTATCCCAGCACTCTATTTGTTATGTCTGTGTTGATTTGTGTTTGTAATACTTTGTCCAGAAGCCCTAGGACCTTATTGGAAGCCCTGAAAGAGAATTTTCTGGTTGTCTGTTTATAGAATTCCTGGAGGAGGGTTTAGGAGGTTCTAGGACTATACTGACAATTTGTGTTGAGTTTTCAGACTTTGTTTTTGGGTCTGTGTTGATTTCACAGGCAGAAAGTGAATTGATGATAGTGCCAGCAATGTGTATGAATGTTGTTTTGTCTCTGTTAAGTTTTGTCTTCCCAGAAACAGAAATTATGGAGGACTTGAGTTGGACTAGGCACTGTGAGCTTCAATATGGAATGGGAACTGGATGAGGAACCAAATGAGGACCTGGATAAGGAGCTAGACAAGATGCCGAGAGCTGCCTATCTGAGAATGATTGGGTAGATTCAGGCAGGGGCTAGACCCATGGAAAAGGTACCATGGAATCTGTAAGCCAGCCTCAAGTCAAGATGAAAAAACTTCTCCTCGGATACTTAATGCTGACTGAGAAGATCATGATTTACTGTGGCCTAGGGATGGGGGAAATTTGTACTCTGAACATGGTACCTCTTAAGGATGATTGAGTTAAGGTTGATTGGAAACTAATCTCCAATCAAGAAGAAAGAAGACTTTTTGACTGAGAGATTAAGACAATGTGACCTTGGATGGAGAACTTTGACCTTTGTACTTTGTGTCCCTTAAGGAGGCTTTCTTCTGAAAGATGATTTGAAGAAACTTTGGATTCTGTGAATGTTTTTGCTAAGTTTACTGCTGAATAAATAGAGAGTTCACTATACTATGTGATTACAACTTTAAAGCTGTTCACAGAAGCAGCCCTTTGGAAAGCTTCATGTGCTTGGCTTTACAGACATATATCTTTGCTCTGTTAGTGAAAAATATTAATGAACATATCTTTCTTCCTTTAATACACATAAATGAGTTACATGTAATATATGGATAAAAGTCTTATTAGAAATAGTAATTGTTGCAATAGAATAGCAATATATGGTTAAGGCTAGACTTATTAAGAGTTTTAAACTTAGATTTTTTGTACTAAAAATAATGAAGATGAAAACACACTATAAAACAATAAACCAATGTTTAAGGGCACATGGGACCTAAGTTCACATGAGGAACCTTAATGTTAACAGCAAAAGGCAGTTTTAGGTACACATCTTGGTTTTCAGCAATTGGCAATAAGATAGCTCTCCTTTAAAAAGTTCTAGGTAACTTGTAAGACAAAACAGCAGAATCTAAAATAGTCATAGTTCAGACTAATAATAAATAAATTATATTGATAAAGATCTTGTGTAGTATTAAAAAAAGTAAGATTTTTATTTTTGTTATATCTTCATGCAAAGGCCATAATGCCATGTTCAAAGATAAAAAACCCACTGGATTCAGTGTCATAATTCAAGCATTATAATTCTAGATCTACCAATAAATACTTTATCATTTGACTTGGGAAATTTGTTTAACTTTACTGGGGCTCAGCTTTTTTTTTTTAATCTCTTTAGTGGAGGATATTTTACTTGCTCTGTCTACCTTATGGAAATGTTTTGAGGATAGAATATAACCTAAGAGGTCACCTAGTCCAGCCTCCAGAAATCCAAGCTGGAAGGGGGGAAAGTATGAGGGAGTGTTAAATACTTTGACTAAGGTTATATAGGTAGAAAGTTTCAGAGGCAAGATTTGAACACACATCTGACTTCAGAGTCAATGCCACATTATACTGTACTGCCTCAATTTGGAAAGCTATTTGAAATTTAGGAATATATACATGTAAAGTATTACTATTATTATGCATATTACAAATTTCAGAATTTCTTGTCATACAACCATGTGCATTCATTCAAACTTGAATTATTTAGTCACAACACTATAAATAATCCTGTTGGTTAAATTGACTCTGCTTTTGATAGGCAAGGGTTCTTTGCTGAATATCAGTCAATGTACCTAATTCATTTGTATAACAGGTAAAATAATAAAAAAAAACACTGCACACACAATACATCCTCAAGGCAATTATTGAGGGAATGTTTGAGATATTTTGGTGGATTTAAAATTCTGATTGTATATCAGTAAAAGCACATTAACAAATTTTCTCAACTGCTGTGATAAGTAAAGAGAATAAACTATATTTTGCCAATGAAGGCAACTTGTACAAACTAGATATATACATAGAAAATAATAATGTTTATATAACCTATCTAATTCTGACACAAGACAGATCACTGGGTCCTGACGACCATACATGTTAAATGATTAAGTGCTACTATCATAATAATTGTGCTGGAAATCTAAAGGCATTGATGATAATGTAGATATATATTAAAAAAGCTCTTTTGATCTGAGTATCTTTTTATTTTCTTGGTTCATAGGTATTTTCTTCAAATCCTTATACAGATCATTATGCTTATAGTAATGGTTAACTCAAGGGAGGAGTGAGAGGAGGAAAGAGGAGGAGGAGGAGGAAGGAAGGTAAGAGACAGACATAGGTGGAGAGAGATCCTTTCTCAGGGATCAGTCTACTGTAAGACAAAATTCAACTGAGAAAAATGTGATTTCTTCACAATAGCAATTGGATACATGATATCTTCAAAACACTTAAAACAAAAACTACCCATGTGACCCTGGGCAAGTCAACCCCAACTGCCCTGCGAAAAGCAAAAAATATATATATTCCAAAATGTGAGAAAACAGGTACATTAATACCTGTTGATAGAGCTGCAAATTGGTAGCTAGGGGTGGGGAACCTGTGGCCTTCTAGGTCCTTGGGTATGGTCTTTTGACTGAGTCCAAGTCTTATAGAACAAATTCTTTTATTAAGGAGATTTGTTCTGTGTTCCCCACCCCTGGCTCTAGCCATCAGAAAGAAATCTGGAACTATGCTTAAAAGGTCACCAAATTGTGTTTATTGCCCTTTATTTTATTCAATTATACTATTACTAGGGTCAATGCCTCAAAGAAATCGCAGAAAGAGTGTAATTTTTTACATTAAAAATTATATAACAAAATATTATATATATTCATATGTATAAACATGTAACACACATATATACACATAGGTAGGTGTGTATATGTATATATACAGACTCTACATATACACACAAAAGCACATATATGTATACACACAATGGAAGCTAAGGGAGTGTCCTATTGGATAGTGGCTAAACAAATCATGGTATGTGAATATAATGGAGTATTATTGAACTATAAGAAATGATGAAATAGACAATTTTAGAGGAAATTGTGAAAACCTTTATGAACAGATATTGAGGGAAGTGAGCAGAAGCACAACAGTTTTATGCTGATAACATTACATAAGGAAAAAAATCTCTAAAAAACTTTAGAACTCTGATCAACACAATGATAAACCACAGGTCCAAAAGAAGTAAAATAAAACATGCCACTTATTTCCTGACAGATGAACTTAAAAAGTAGAAAGAGATATTTTTTTTGTACATGTCTAATGTGGAAATCTGTTTTGCATATCTATGTAGATAGGTATTAAATTTTTAAAAATTTCAATAATTGTGGGAGATGACAGGATAGAATAGGGGGTGGATCAAAGCAATAAACCCCCAAATTTCCCAAACTCAGGTCCTTCTGATTCTAGGGCTGGTGCTGTATCCATTGTGCCATCTAGCTGTCCCTGGACTTGATTTTCAAATCCTAGACCAACAATATTACAGGTGGAAGGAAAGCTGAACTTGCATTGAAAAAGATTTGGCTGTAAGTGAATGTTTTAAAATAAATTCATAGGCATTTTTTAGTCTTCCTTAGGTTGTTTAAAGTAAAGAAGAATCGTGGATTTTCCCCAAATGAAAAGTCTAGTTTGAGGCATTTACATTTTTCCCTAAGAGAAATGAATCATATTGGCAAAATTTAAGTTAAATTGTTTATAAAAATCCATTAAAAACTGAAGTTTATGTTAGTTTCTAGCCCTATGTACTCTTTATTGTGACATGTACTCTTCCAAGCCCAGTGTTCTATCTGCTATACCACCTGGATGCCTGTGATACAGATAGACGGATATCCACGTATATATGTATGCATATAACAGTGCCTTGCATTTAGTAGGTATTTTATATAGAATAAATGAATATAATTAACAGGGTAACATCTGGAACTATGTGACATGCACTCTTTATTGCCATTTTAACTCTTCACTCAGTTTTAATTGTACTAGGTAAACTAAAGATTCAGTTACGTATTCAGGAAAAAAGTGATCCTTGAAGTCAGGCTTGACCTGTTTTTCTAAGACTGATATTGATCACTCTCTTGGCTTATGCCTTTCTTTATGTACGCATTACAATTCAGATTAGATTCAAGATCCTTGTTCTCTTTGCTTCAATGACTTTTTTTTTGAAGTATACAAATCACACTCTGCCTCACTTAAATTCAATTCACTTTCCAGTCAAGCAATGACCCTTCTGATGTCACTGGCCCTCTTCCAGATGGAAGGATGAACAACAACAGCAAAATCAGATTTTATCCATCTTTTGCTTCTTAACAGCACTCTTACCTCTTCTGCTTCATTCCTTCCACAGATTAATCAGAAATGAGTGGACAAATTCGATCAACTTTAACCTGCCTAAAAATGAAACTTTGCCATCTGTTGAGTGTGGCCAGTACGTCTAAAGGCAAATGCCAATGTTTTTAATCTAATCTTCTAGTCTTACCCAAACCAACTCACCCTCTTAATTACATTCACTTATTCTATATAAAATACCTACTAAGTGCAAGGCACTGTCTTATATGCATGTGGATATCCATCTATCCATATCACAGGCAGCCAGGTGGTATAGCGGATAGAACACTGGGCTTGGAATCAGGAAGACTCATCATCCTGAGTTCAAATCTGGCCTCAGACAGTTATTGGCTGTGCAGCAAATCATCTAACACTGTTTGCCTTAGTTCCTTAACTATAAAATGACTTGGAGAAGGAAATGACAAATGACTCTAGTACCTTTGCCAAGAACATCCCAGATGGAGTCATAAAGAGTTGGACATGGCAAATAACTGAAATACATATGTACACACACACACATATATACACACATATACAAATATTAACAATTTCTGTGTTCTGAAACTCTGTTCTCCAGTCATGCTATCAGGATTCAAACCTGAGAATTATCTTCTTCATTTTTTCTTACATCCGTATTCTTTACTACGTTTCTCCTATTCAATTTTTCCTTTCAAATATCTGTTGGCATCCTAGTTTACTGAATCAAAAGTCTTTTTAGAACTGGAAGGTATCTCTAGTCCAACATGTCATAGGAAATTTTCTGATTTTTCCTAAGGACAAACAGCTCACTAGCAGCCCAAGTCTTTACCACTAGATAAAGTTTATTAACCTCTTAACTTGCCTCCATTTTTTCTTCCTTTCATCAATCTAGTGCATCATCATCATCACCATTCCTAACTAGTGATTTATCATGCCATTTCCTTCTTCAGAAATCTTCAATAGTTTGCCTGTAGGGTGAGGTCCAAACATCTCTGTGACACTTAGGATATATCATAATATATTTCTATGCTGTCTCTACAACCTTATCTCTCCTTACTCTTCTCCATAAACATTATGCCCTACCCAAATGAGTCAATTCACTGTCCCTCATCATTCTATTTTCACTCCTACTTCCAAAGTATAACATCCATTGTACCTTTCTCTCTGTCACTGAGATTCTATTGATCCTTTATCGAGCCTTTCCTGACTATTCTAGCCCAGAACAATTTTGCCTTTTTTGAATTCCTACAGCATTTATGCCATCACTAAGTTGTGAAAGACTTAGATTATTTTTTGTTCTATGCAAGCATGTTTAGTTTCTCCAATTGAATTGTGACATAAGGATGAGGAACTTTTCAGCAGCCAGGAGGTGTAAGTATACATGCTGGAAAAGAACTAATGAGCTCCAGGAAATCTGTCAAATGCCATACTGACATATTCATAGATCTATAGGTGGTAGGGGCCTTAGAGTTCATCTAGTAAAATCCCTTCATTTTATAGATGAGGCAACCAAGTCTCAGAGACATCAACTGACTTGCCCAAGATCACATAGGTAGTAGATTACAGAGATGAGATTTGAACTGATATCCTTTGGTTCAAAGTCCACAATTCTTTCCTCTGCATAACACTGCATCCCAACTCTAAGTAATTATTTAAGCAACTGATTCGTCTTCCCTCGTGCTCTATTTGCTTACATTTTATTCATGGCCACGACTGAGACATTACAAACCATGAATTCTAGGTGCCTACAGTCCTGCTTCCCTTGTATCATAATTCACATAAGTGGAAATGTCATCTTTTTCTGTTTGCTTGATTGTTTTCATATTTTATAAAACTGCTATCTTTCTTGCAGGCTTATGAGTTTGTTGTCATCAATGGCACCTAGAAGGATAATGAAGTAACTTGGTTTTTGCAATTGCCTTAGCCTCAGTATTCAATTCACTAAGCATTTATTAATCTCCGACTAAGTCCCAAGTCCTGTGATATATGCTTTACAACTATTATTTGCCTGCCATCAAGGAGCTTTAAGACTGTCAACTTAACAAAAATATTTCCCAGATTATCCCCACCAGAGTAGAAAGCAAAGTTTGGATATGAAACTCTATGTCTTTCTTATCTAATTTCAAACACAAAAGTAGATTCCAACTGAAGGGAACTTCAACACCTGTTACTCTTGTTAGAAACAGCAGCATTTGTTGACTTATATTGTAATCTTGCAGCCATTCATTGTATAATGGTTCTATACGCATGAAACAGAAGACTTCTATGAGAAGCCAATATGACTCCTACTGTATTTAACCCCTACGGCACCAGTGATCTGGATTTTCCATTACTGTGCTCTGATGTAAAATGTATTAATGCTTAACACTGGGAAATTCTGAGTGCCAAGAGGATCAAAAATGGAGTTATGAAACCTCTCGATTGATAGTGAGCACTATTTAGCAGAGCAATCACAGGCAGCTTGGAGTAGTGTTTACGGCTGGATTTGTTCCACTGTAACACAAGTAAACCTCCACGGTGATAGTTTTAAAAGCTCAAAGGCAATCTAAGCAATTCAGCCAGTGAGGGGTAGGAGAACAAAGTGGGAGAGTAAGCACAAATGGTATCAAGTCCTTCTACATGAGAAAGATGATGCTGGGAGCACTGAAGTAGGAATTTGGTAGCAGATGTCAAGGTCTGCAGGAATTGTCCACCAAGCTTTATTTGGCACATATTCTGAAACAACTAGAATGAACACTTAGTGTTGTAATTTACAAGCATATCAGTATCAATAAATCAGAATCATATAAGCAGTCATGTTTATTATATTCCTGTTGCTTAATATTCATGATAGTAATTTATTTTTATAGTACAGTTTCACTGTTATCTCCTCTATTGAGGCAACTTTGAGTCAAGTCAGTTGTATAAGCTGGAGTTCAGGTAACCCTTTGAAGCCTATAAAAGTTGACTGGCACAAAGAAAGACACTTATCTTTACTTTCTGGGGCTCTTTCCCCCAATAGTATCTTACTCTTCCAATAGGGGTGGTAAACTTTTCAGACTAGATCAAACCATCCTGATGTTTCATCCTGCCCATCCCATAGAACAGAGGTGACAGTGAAAGCAGTGGGCATCTCATTCAGATGAGAGAAGTGGAAGAGATAAGCAGAATGGTTAACTGCTATTTATTTGTGTCAAGGAGGATTTAATTTCCCCTGTTCATGTATAATACTGAAATGGGAATAGTGCTAAGCTGAGCCATAATATTACTCAAAGAGGCAGAGTCCTATAGTAGCTAGAGGGCTGGCCTTAGTATCATCTTGTCAGGAAGTCTTGAGCTCCAGTTCTGTCTCTGACATCTACTGGTTGAGGGATTGTGGATTAATCAAATGACTTAAGTTTTTTCATGCCCCAGTCAACTCTATACGACTATATATTATGGAAGAATTACTTAAGGCCATGTAGAGAGAGTTTCCATGCAGGAGTGATGAAATCACAATTTGGGCATATATATTAATATCTATGTATGTATACACACATATATGCCTATACATATATACACACATGTATCTGTTAGACATTGTTGAACTTTACAGCCTTGATCCTGATTCCCTGTAATCCATCCTCATTTCAAAAAGGGTGATATCGTCACTAGTAGGAACAGTGGCCATCTCACTGTGATTAAAGCGCCTAAAGAAAAATGAATAACAATGAGATCTTCTATTTACTTTCAGTAATCACAATTTTACGTTTTTTCTTTAACTGGTTTTACTAAGACTTCAAAGGTTTGGGGGTTTTGTTCCTGACAAATCCCATGGGGGAAAAAACAAACAAACAAAAACCCCTTTAACTTTCTCTTCCGAACTGAGAGGAAGAGTGTAACATGTGATCAGTGATAGTACATTTAATTATTGCATTGTTTTGTTGAAGGGGAGCACAGTCACTCCTCCCACAAGCTTTAAGATTTTTTGTAAAAAATAGCCAAAATTAATTTACAAATCACTATTAGAAGGAAGGGTTGCAAATGTGAGGATAATTATCCAACAGAATGATTCTTATATTACTAAAAAAAAATTGGTTAATTTCACACAGAAAAGAAATGGATGCATTCTCAGGGCTGTAAGTGCAATGGGTATGTGCTTTATTTATTTGTTTATTTTTGGAGGGCAACTGGGGTTGTGATTTGCCCAAAGTCACATGGCTAGTTTTTGTGTGTGTGTGTCAAGAAGTATCTGAGGCCAGATTTGAACTCAGGTCGTCCTGACTCCAGGGCTGGTGCTCTATTCACTATGCCACCTAGCCACCCCGGTAGGTGCTTTTTCAAGGACACAAAGGTTGAGAGCAACTGAAGGATTATAATCTCTTTAAAATACTTGGACATTCAGAAGGAAGCTCCAGAGATTGTCAAACATGTGATGGTTTATTGTATAATGCCTGGCTGAAGATGAGTTTTAGAGTCTGTTTATCTCAGGAGTTGAGGCTTTCTGAAATCTCTTTTAGAGTCAGTCTGTGGTATGTGAACCTCTAAGACTTTTTTCACAACAGAGTGTATTAAAATACTTATGATGGGAAGACTTGTATTGACTGGTACAGAGTGAAGTAAGCAAAACCAGGAGAGCAATACATGTAAGGAATAGTAAAAGGAAACTGAACATTAAATACTAATCTTGTTCCCAGAGAAGAGATGAGGAAACTTTTCTTTTCAGAGGAGTGATGTATATTACGTTCTATGTGGTGATGGTACTAATTTTTGTGGGTGGTCCAGGTTTGTTATTTCATTGGTACAAGGAACTTACAGAAAGGACCCTTCATTTGTCAGTGCAGATCAGCTCAGATTAGTCAGTAAGTCAAAAAGGATTTACTCTTATAAAAGTTATTAAGTGCTAGCCACTCACCTAAGTTCTGGGGATACACAGAAAGACAAAGACAGTGTCTATTCTTATGAAGTGCATATTCTAAGGATAGAGACAACATGTGAAAAAAATTCTACATACAAGATACAGACAATATAAATGGAAGATAATCTCAGAGATAAGGGGGCAGAGAGACCAGGAAGGTCTTTTTCCTGAATTTGCAAATTTGAGCCAAGTCTTGAAGAAAGTCAGGTAACCTAGGAAACAGAAATGAAGAGGGAAGGAGTTCCAGGCCTGGGAAGCAACCAGAGAAAAGGCACAGAAGTGGGAGATGGAGAATCTTGTTTGAGAACCCGAAAGAAGGCTGGTGTTGTTTGACCACAGAATTAAGTTAGAAGAGTAAAGCATAAGAAGATTGGAAATACAAGAAGGGACCAAGTGAAGGGCTTTAAAAGTCAAATTGGTTTTAATATTAATATAACAGGGAACTACTGGAGTGTATTAAGCATGGAAGTAGCATGGTGAAACCCTGCTTTGGAGATCACTTTGGATGCTGACTGGAGTATGGATTAGTTTGGGGATAGACTTGAGGCAGGGAGACCAAAGAGATAGCGATTCTAATGGTCCAGCTTTGTGATAGTGAGGGGCGTATCAGAGAAGAGGCTATGAGAATGGGGAGGTGATGACTTAGGAGATGTTGTGAAGATTAAAAGACTAGACCAGGTAACAGACTGGCTATGTGGGGTTAGTATGAGGAATTGAGAATGACGCCAGGTTGGTGACTCAGATGGCCCTGCTCTTGACAGTGACAAGGAAATGGGAGAGAATAGTTTGGGGGAAAAAAGCCATTGAGTTGTTTTGAACATTTTGAATTTGAAATGAATATGGGACATCTAATTTGAGATGTCTAAAGGGAGTAGGTGATTTAAGAATGGGGTTCAGTAGAGAGGTTAAGATTGGATACATTGGTCTGGAAATCATTTGCATAAAGATGGCAATAGAAACTCATAGGGATTTATGGAATCATCAAGTGAGAAAGTGTAGCAGGAGAACAGGGTCCAGAACAGAACCTTGGGGAAGACTCATAGTTAGTGGATATGACCTGTATTTATAGCCAGTGAAAGAAACTAAGAAAAAACAGGAGAAACAGGATCAAGCAAGTGTTATAAAAACTGGTAGAGGAGAGTATAGAGGAGAAGAAAGAGATCAGAAAGTCAAAGGCTGCAGGGAGGTCAAGAAGGATGGAGGCTGAGATACGGTCATTATATCAATCAATTAAGTAATCACTGATAACTTTGAAAAGAGTTGTTTCAGCTGAATGATGAAGTTGGTTTCAGACTGCTGAGGATTTATAAATGAATGTGAAGAGAGGAAGCACAGGCACCAAATACAGATGGCTTTCTCAAGGAGTTTAGCTACGAAGAGGAGGCACTCTATAAAGTAAGAGTAGGGACAGTCAAACCAACTCAGGATTTTGAAAGGATAGGGAAGATATGTATATGTTTATAGACCTCAGGGAAGCAGTCAGTAGATAGGGAAAGGTTGAAGATTAGTGAAAGAGCAGGGAGGATGGGATGGAATATGTCTGAGGAGGGGAGAAGAGGGAGCACTCAGAGTGAAATGTGAGGCAAAGTCTTCAGCTGAAAAGGTTTAGGGAAGGGTGCCATGGGAGGCAGAGGGATATGTGAAAAGGCTTGAAACAGTGTGGTAAGTGGGAAAGTGAATCAGTTTGGGAGGTATAAAAGGATTGCCTTGCCACAGTAAGAAGGCAATTGATATTATGTCAAAAGAATTTGTATAGTATCCAATCGTCAGTTTCTTGATTTTCCCAGTTCTGTTTAGCAACACCTGATTAGAAACAAAAGTGGCAGATGGTGGGCATAAGGCTGGGGTTTGGCAAGATATGATCAGCAAAAGGACAAAGGAACAAGGAACTAGGGGAGAGAGTAGCATAGAGCTGATCTGACTCAACAAGGAGTTGAGTTAGGTAAGGGTAAAGAGACTCAGTGGTTCTCAACCTGTGGGTTATGTTCAATTTGTAACACTGAAAATACATCTTGCATATCAGATAGATTCATAATAGTAGCAAGATTACAGTTATGAAGTAGCAATGAAAATAATTTTATGTTTGGGCGTCACCACAACATGAGGAACTGTATTAAAGGGTCACAGCATTAGGAAGGTTGAGAACCACTGGTTCTCAATACAAGGGTAATGTTTGCTGATACAAGGGTAATGGCACAAGAACTGAGGAGTAGAGGGATTGAAGGTCATAGTGAAGACAAGAACAGATTTAGTGGTCATAAGTCAGAGAGGAAGATGGAATGAAAAAGTATTATGTTCAACTAAGGGCAATTTAGAGTTAATTTCCATCTAAGTGGGAAACTTGGAAACGTCAAATGCATGACTAACTGAAGTGGAGTAGAGAATTAGGTCATGGGAAATGAGAAGATTTAGGAACTGGGAAGTATGAGTATTTGAGGAAATATCAGTATCTTGTTGATGTACCCTAGTATGAGAGCAGGAGTTGATGTAGGGAGGAAGCCTGTGAGCCAGGTTCTAGGCTCATTGAAGTATGTTGCAGGAGTCAGTCAGCAATACCTGTCAGGATCTTGACTGAGTGACAAATTTGAATTTAATAAACCTCAAAAGAGAAGAGATGACTCAATGATGGTGGGAGAGAGAGAATATGAGAGAGATAATGTGGAACAAAGAGTGTTTTGACTCCAACACCATGGCCAGTGACTTAAGGTTGTGAATGAAAGTTCAAACAGTACTGGAAAGGAAGGAGTTAAGTTTTAATGAGAGCCATGAGAAAAGAAAAGGTTTGATATGAAAGCAAATTTATTAATTACAGAGCAAGTATTTCAGAGAGGACTGTAGAAGTGGTTATATCTGGAGGGAGACACATGGTTAGGGAGTGGGCTTCAAAGAGATGGGAGTAAATGTGGCCTGGAGAATGGGATTTATATTATGACAGAATTCAGATACAATCAGAATTGCTGGCATGAGGAGAGTATGAGGAAGTGAGAGCATGGTACTCATTGAAGAATAAGTCCAAGCAGAGGATTAGTGGCTGGATAGAGCTCAGTTGAGGGAAACCGGTGATTGGAATATTCAAGGCCCACCCTTGTGAGGTCAGCATTGTGGTAATGATGATTCCCACCAGGTATCAAATGCCTTCCTCAAAGCAGGAGTGGCAGGTGAAGGTATAGCTTGGGGGGAGTCAGGATCACTAATTATTCTGAACCTATACAGAATTGCTTGGGACACTAAAAGAGTAGGTTATGTTCCCAGAATCACACAGCTATGATGTTTCAGCAGTGAGACTTGAATCTAAATTTTCTTGACCTAAGACTAGTTCTCTATGCACTTTACTATGCTACCTCTCATTTTGTGATATTAATAAATACATCACATTTAAACCAAAAGTAGTTATAACTAGGAAGACAAATCTCCTTTTAACTATATTGTGCAATGATTTAAAAAATTATTTTCATTTAAAAAAATGGTTTGAATCCATCCCAAATGGGCCATTATTTTCCTTGTTAACAAGCATGAGGTAGCTTGAGCTCATGGAAAATTAATATTTTCAGCTTAGCCACATTAATATTAAAATGTCCAACTATTATTGTTCACTTTACAGTTTCCAAAACAAAGCACTTTTGCTTTTGAAACCAGAATCATCAATTCTTCCTACAGAAGTGTAGCCATCTCCCATGAATTTATTTTTCCCCAAAGTGTAGGTAAAAATACATCAGTAAATCTTTAGGGAAAATGTCCATTCTCCAAACTACTTCGCATTTCTCAGCTTGGGTGTTCTGCTATTCCAACATGAGCAGAATTTCCATTGGGCATTTATATTGCCCCAGCATTCAAGATGTCTATGACTTAACTCTAAAGTTACTTCAATGAGGGGAAAATCATGAGAGGAAAAATACGTCTTAAACAATTGAGAGCCTTAGGTATCAGAATATAGTTCTTTTAATAAGGCAGAAACAACTGAATATGGAGAAAAATTCTATCTCCTTCCATTTAAAGTTTAGGAAACAGTTTATGAAAAGACAATATGAATTTTTCTCTTTTAAATGATGGAAAACCCCCTTTCTTGACTTCTCTGCTAAAAGAATACCTGGTGTCCATTGAAAAGAGGGGGTTATATTGATTGTGTTGGGGCAAAGGCATATATGTCACTACACTTTGATCTCTTTTCCCATCTAACCTTCCTAAGGTCAAGAAGTCAAAGGGACTCAAGAAATAATCCTCATTCGACAACCAAGGAAAGAGGCTCAGATATTCAGCATGCATGTAGAAACTCACTTTGTCTGAGGTGACAGAGCAGTGAACAGCTGTATTTTAATTCAAACCAAGTTTTCTTTCTCTTTCTTCTTCTTCTTCTTCTTCTTCTTCTTCTTCTTCTTCTTCTTCTTCTTCTTCTTCTTCTCCTTCTCCTTCTCCTTCTCCTTCTCCTTCTTGGAGGGCAACTGGAGTTAAGTGACTTGCCCAAAGTCATACGGCTAGTAAGGGTGTCAAGTGTCTGGGGCCAGATTTGAACTCGGGTCCTCCTGACTACAGGGCTGGTGCTCTAGTCACTGTGCCACCTGAATGCAAATCAACCCCAAACCAAGTTCTTCTGAATGCAAAATCAATTTCTTTGCTCTTGACTTTATGCTGCCCTTTGGTCAAACTATTTCTGATGCATCGTCAAATCTGTTATGACACTCCTTGGGAGAAAGGAAACAGAGCTTGCAAGACAACACTGGGACAACAGTGTAGTCTCTCCTCATGTTAAAACTCTATCTTCAGTCACCTTTTTCTTTTCTACTGTACCTGAGAAGAAAGTCCCCCTCCTTCTAATATTTCTACCTGTGTTCTGGAGCCCATCTTCTCTCATTCTTAGTTTCATAGGGACTTTGCTCAGCTGCCTTTTCCCTTCCCCACTCCCATTTCTCTCATCTTTCTAACCTTTCCACCTCCTCTCTTCCACGTTTCCTTATGTCTGCTGGATATCTCCACCTGGAACATTCAACTCATCATGTCCAAATGTAACTCACCATTTCTCTGCCAACTTCTCTTCCTGATGTCCTTATTTCTGTTTACCTATCCATTATTTTCCCAGTCATCAGCTTAGTACTGGATTCAAAGCCAGAGGATTGAATCCATAGTTATTTCCTTCATGACCTCAGAAAAGTGACTTAAACCTTCTGGACATCAGTTTCATTATCTTTAAAATGAGAAGATCAGACAAGATGGATTTTGCAGGCTCCTGTAAAACTCGGGGTTGTAGCATGAAAAGAAAACTCAAAATTTTGGCAATGTTTATGTATGGGAGCCCGGATCTCCTACTTCATTGCAGCCCCATGAGTATTTTTTTCCTGACTGATATGGTGGATATAATAGCTGGTTGCTTGATTTGCCAGAGCAATCTATGGTTAGTAAAAGAGCTCAGGGTATATAAACCTGCTATCCACTGAGAAGGAACTCTGTTTTCTTTTTTAAATAAAGGAACAGAATGTTCATGCTGTAGGAGTAAGCATGTTCATGTATCTGATTCATGAAGACTGACTAATTATTCATCTTGAAGAACTTATGACTTAATAAAGTGACCCATTTAAATACATGATGGAGTGTATGGGAAATAAAAATTCTCAGAAAAATGTAAAAGCCAAGTATCAGATTTCCTACTGGGGCTATCATCTCCTTACTCTGTGAATCTCTATTTCAAGTCCCAACAATAGTTTTCATCCACACCATTCAACTTGCAAAAGAGTGTTTCTATTCAGCAGCCTCAAGTAGGCTGGGGTACAGTTTATTATCTAGCACTAAAACTATTCTTATGAAGACACCTGTGCAAGCCAGTTGGTTCTAGTCAGCACTCCCTCTCTCTTTAAAAATGTATTTAATTATGGATATAATTAGCATGAGTTAAGAGACAGGCCAGTCACCTACCATAAACTTCGAAGTTTGCAAAAAAAATTTTTTGCAGCAATAAAAATTACCAAGTCAGTAAGAATTTTAACCTTCTATAGAAACATGTATTGAAGGACTTCTTTTATATTAAAACCTACTTTTAATTTCAACTTTCCTTTAGCATAGATAGGGATATTTTTACACCTCTTTTTTCCCCCTCAAGGAATGGTCCTTTAGATTACATTTTTCACTTTCTCTGGTATTAAGGCAATTTGTCACTATCATACTTTTATGTTCAGCAACCGTTTTCAGTCAAGTGTCTTGCAAGCTCTGTTTCCTTTCTCCCAAGGAGTGTCATAACAGATTTGACGATGCATCAGAAATAGTTTGACCAAAGGGCAGCATAAAGTCAAGAGCAAAGAAAATATTTACAAAGATATTTGACTGGGAATTTTTTTCAATTACCTATTCAAACAATACTTTAACAGCACAATGGTATGATTACCATGGAGAAAACCATTAGAGCATGCAACTGAGAAATTGTTTCTCCAAACTACAACGTCTTTAGCTGTCGTCCTTTGTGTATGAAGATGATGTTACTGACTAGCTGACAGCTGGGCATGTTGTATGAGTTCCCTTTCACTAGTGGGGATGGATTGTGCCAAGCCATCAATACTGTCTTGACTTGCTCCCCTTGTGATCAATGGCAAGTATTTGTGAGATGCCTGCTCAACATGAAAGTTACTTCTTGTGCTTATGAAAGCTTTTCTTTGTGTAAACTTGCCTTGTGTATGTTCAATATGAGTCTACTATGTAACAGTAATAGTAATGATAACACTATTATTATCACAATAATTATTATTAGTATAATGGCTTCAATTCGATGGAATTCTTACAGAAATAGTCCTGGTACAGGTTGTTCTTTTATACTACTGTTTCTTTATGAACTGAAAGCATTTCTGGGACAACTACAATATTAAAAGGATGAAGAGAATGACAAACACTTTACTCTTTTCCCACACTAAAAAAAGAAAACCAACCCAACAAACAACTCCTCAGTTGTGTCTCTATATTTTGAGATCTTTTTGTTCCATATAGATTGGGATGAACATTTGGTATGATGATGTCAACTAAAACAATTGTTCTTCAATTTACAAGGATCAATATTATGTTCAAGTGATTTTAGGCAAGAGTTTTGTATGTGGTGATACTCTGGTTCTAGTAAAGTTTATGTATTGAATTTTCTAGGACACTTTAGACTTCATACAAGAGAACTTGGAGAAATAGGTAGAAGCTAAAGATTGATTTAGGTTTGATATCAGAATAAACCTTCAATTATCAGTAATTCAAAAGTGAATGGGCTATCTCATTTCAAGAATCAGTAGGTTCTCCCCACAGAGGTCTTTGAACAAAGGCTTGATGATCACTTGTGTTATGGGTTGAATTAGAGATTCTCTGAAATTCCTTCTGATTCTGAGGTACTGTGACTGCATCCATGACTGAACTCATAGATTATCCTTAAAACCTATTAATTTACTAGAAGAACCAGATTTTTTTTTATCTGACCTTGGCACTCAATCAGTTTAGGGAGGTTCCAGTGTGGGAACTCTTTCTAAGTACTTTCAAAGTTCTGCAACTTATAATGTTAGTTGCCTACAGGACCCTGAGTAGTTAAGTAATTCTCCCTGGATCACATAGCCACTATGTGTAAGATATAGAACTTGAACTGTGGTCATCTTGACTCCAAGACCAACCCTGTATTTTTTATTTTGGAGGGGCAACTGGGGTTAATGACTTGCCCAAGGTCACAGGGCTAGTTAGTGTTAAGTGTCTGAGGCTGAGTTTGAACTCAGGTCCTCCTGTCTTCAGGGCCGGTGTTCTATTCACTGCACCACCTACCCACCCCATGGCCAACTCTGTATTAACTATAGTACACCATCTCCCCTTCGAGAATATAGAACCTGAATTAAATGGGGGTGGTTTCCCAGATACCAACCTGACAAAAGCATTAAAATTTTCCTTAAAATATTGTTAGGTGGTATGTTGAATAGAGTAGTGGGCTTGTACTCAGAAAGACATAAATTCAAATTTGTCCTTAGATGCATACTAGCTGGGCAATCTCAGGCAAATCACAACCTCCACCTGACTCAGTTTTCTCGACTAAAATGGGAATAATAATTACATCTACCTCTGAGGATTTTTGTGAAGTTCAAATAAAATAATATTTATAGAGCAATTAGATTAGGATAGTGGTTGACATGTAGTTGCCTAATAAAGGCTTATTTCTTTCCTTCCTAAAATATTCATTATTTACTTAATCTCTTTTTAAAAAAAATAATGCTTCAATAAATTGTGATCTCATCAAAGTAAGTATTCCTTCTGATGGCAGTAGATTAGAATCTATCCATTCACACTTTCTTATTTGTGATTCTTGTTCATGTTGTTCCATGGATCACTCACAATCTCCTCACTGTGCTAGAGACCGAGGGCCTGGTATTTTGTGAGTATTATGACACTATTTGAGCTGCCCATTTGTTCATTCCTCACTCTTGCTACATGATCAGTCCACCTTTCTTTCTAATCATACATTTTGCTCATTGCCATCTCTTATTCCACTTCTTGCAGGCGAGTCTTTGTTAGAAATATGGCACCGACTACTTATAACCCCTCTGTCTGCCTAGAGCTCTCTGAGACACATGGTCCTTTGATTCTTCTGAGACTATTGTGTTTCAACTTTTAAAATGCTACGGTATCATTAGAAACATTTCTGTGATAAAAAGAAGAAGTTTTGCATTGAGGAACAATTTGAGACTGTTAAGAATTCTCCACAGTTTCCCACATACAATCCAATTCACTGTCTTCTTCCTGTTCAATTTTTGACCAGATTCATCATCCACTTGTAGTCCTGTCCCAGATATATATATATATATATATAGTGATAAACTAATGCAATGTGTGATGCATTCAATTGCATCTGATAATAATGATAATAGCTTGTATTTCTTTTTTTTTTTTGGAGGAGGAAAGGCAAGGCAATTAGGATTAAGTGACTTGCCCGAGATCACACAGCTACTAAGTGTTAATTGTCTGAGGTCATATTTGAACTCAGGTCCTCCTGATTCCAGAGCCAGTGCTCTATTCACTGCGCCACCTAGCTGCCCCAACAGCTAGTATTTCTATAGAGTTGCAAGGTGCTTTATAAATATCTAATATTATTCTCAAAACAACCATGAGAGGTATGTGCTATTTTCCCCATTTTTCATATGAGGAAACTGAGACTGAGGGACGTTAAGTAGTAACATACAGCTAAGAAGCGTCTGAAGCTGGGTTTGCCCTCAAGTCTTCCTGACTCCAGGTCTAACACTACTGTGCCAGCTAGCCGGATATCCATTTGGTTTTTCCAGTATGAATTATTAGACAAATCTCGTTAGTATCTGCTCGTTAGTGTGATCTCATTGAAGATATTGTGTCCTGGTCTGGGACTCAAAATAATCCACTCAGTCATATCCACTAACCGAGTTTCTGCAGCACTTCACCATTCATAGAGAATGCCTCTATTTGCATCCTTTGTAGGAAACCCTAGATTGGTGACAAATGTTGGTGAATGTGATTTTCCTGTTCTTTTTTTTTGTAATTGAAATTAATAAGAGGTTTTGATTCTTTTAAACAAATTTTCTATGTAATTGTTTTTATCAAGTAATCTCACATGGTCTTAACATATGCGTGAGAAACTCTTTGTGGGAAGAGTGCCTTTAGGGCTGCATTGCTTTCTGTCAGGTCAAATGCTATTTTACTGTTGTTTAGTGATTAGTCTTTGTGACCCCTTTTGGGTTTTTCTTGGCAAAGATATTGGAGTGGTTGTCCATTTTTTTCTCCAACTCATTTTACAGATGAGGAAACAGAAGCAAATAGGTTTAAGTGACTTGCTCAGGGTCACACAACACACACACACATAATTATTGGTAGTAATAGCTAGTTGGCACTTTGAATAGAGCACTGGCCTTGAAGTCAGGAGGACCTGAGTTCAAATCTGACCTCACACACTTGACAGTTAACTGGCTGTGTGACCTTGGACAAGTCACTTAGTCCCAATTGCTGTGCCTTCCCCCCTCCAAAAAAAAAGCAATAATAATTAGTATTATTACTAATAGTGCTATGACTATTAAAATCTTACTATAAGTTAAAATATTAAACAATAGTACTTTTTACTAATAATAGGGGCAGCTAGGCTGTGCAATGGATAGAGTACCAGACCTGAAATCAAGAAGACTTATCTTCTTGAGTTCATATCTATCCTTAGACACTTAGTAGCTGTGTGACCCTGGACAAATCATTTAACCCTGTCTATCTCACTGTCCTCATCTGTAAAATGATCTGGATTAGGAAATGGCAAATCATTCTAGTATCTTTGTCAAGAAAATCCCATCTGTCAAGAGTTCGATGTGACTGAAGCAATTCAATACAATATTGTTAATAGCGGTATTATCCATTTATTAGTACTAGTGCTAATAAATAACTATTAGACACAATGGTACCTTGTCTTCTTCTGTAGCAAGTAATTTTAAGCCTATCTATTCCTTCAAGTATTTTTATCAAGTATACCCTAAATATGGATGTATGTCCACAGGAGAAGAAAAAAGTGCAAGGTGGAATGCAACAGAGCAAAAAGACCCCAAAACTTTCTGGCTGTTACCCTCCACAAGGGAAGTGGAATTCAACCTTTGTGACCTTAGATAAGTCTTTTAACTTACTTGGGCCTCTGTTTCTTCATCTGTAAAATTAGAGTGTGGCACTAGATACCTTTTGAGGTCCCTTCCTGCTGATACCTTGCAAAAGGATTTAAGATTGTTCTGATCTTAACCTTTGACCAATCTTTATTTTGAGAGTTATCACAGTTTTTAAAAATAACACATAAAGGACTAAGTTGTTCCTGCAGGTCACTCAAAGCCATTATAAAATTTGTATCAATGTGTATTCAATTACATTTTTGAAATGATTTCCTTTGGTTTTGATATCCTTTTCCTGAATATAGTTTTTCTTTTAGAATAGTTGTTAACTTAAGGGTTTCAAAATTAATCATTTGTATGTGTCCCACAAAAGAAATTCATGGAGTTAGCATTCAATTATTATTCTAATTTATTAGTGATTTGCCTGACACACATGAATGGACTTAGTTTCAATACAGAGTACTCCCTCCACCAACAAACGTAAAAAGCCCACCATACTGGAGTTGTTTCCATGATTAAGAAAAAATCTTGGTGTCATCTATATAGTTATATATTTGGCATCTTTCATTTTTGCCACATTGCAAGCTCATTTCCTTTTTTGGTCATACATGTCCTTGAAAATGTCTTTCAATATCACATTTGGTAATGTTATACTTGATTTATGCCTAAAGTGTTTTTACTCATGTGTTTTGAGCTACTTGTCATTTTGGTTCTTTTGAGATGGTGCTATTTCATGATTTGCAGCCATACATTATCCCCAGGATAATATTAGCATTGAAGACATGGGGCTGTGCGTCACTTAGCAGTGTGGGGTCATCAGGCAGTCTCCCAAATGAGCTGCAAAACTACTTCCTCCTCCTTAATTCTGTGTCCAACCTATTGGCCATCTGTACCACCTATTCACAATATTTACACTGGTGATTAAATTGCTGGAGTTATCAGAACTTTATTTCATAGTCTGAATAATATGTTGCAAGTTTTTTTGAGGGTAGGGGCTGTCTCACTTTTATATTTCTATCCTCAGACCTTAACATAAAGCACTTACTTAATTTGTGCTATTTGCTTGATTGATTTCACTTTGTTTATTCAGTGTAGATGGTTGGAATGATCCCTATTGCATTGCTATGGATTTCACTGAAAATTCACAGAGGTGTCGGGCTCAGTGAAATTAGTAAGATTCTACCTGGTCTTCAGGTATCCTCTGTCACAATGTTTTGTAAATGAGCCTGTACTAGAAAGTGGTGTTGCTCTTAGCTGCCATATCTATCTTCCGACATGAAGAGGCATGACAGACTTATTACAGTAGAGGAAAAGAGGGGTATAAGGATTATTTGAACATTACTCTCATCAGATTTGGCTCAAAAAGGGAATAACACAAGCATGAAGTTGGGTAAAGAAATCTATCTTACCGTATAGGGAAGTAGCAGGGGAAAAAGGAAAGAAAAGGAATGGGACTGATAGAAGGAAGGGCAGATTGAGAGAGGCAGTGGTCAGAAGTAAAACACTGGTAAGGAGGGACAGGGTAAAAGGAGAGAGAAAACAAAGCATAAACAGGGAGAAAATAAGATGTGGGGAAATATAGCATTAGTAATCATAACTGTGAATGTAAATGGGATGAACTTTTCCATAAAACAGAAGCAGATATTAAAATGAATTAAAAACCAGAATTCTATAATATGTGGTTTACAAGAAATATATCTGAAGCAGAAACACACACAAAGTAAAGGTAAAAGGATGGGGCAGACTCTATTATGCTTCAGTTGAAGGAAAAAAAAAAGCAGAGGTGGCAATCTTGATTTCAGACAAAGCAAAAGCAAAAATCAATCTACTTAAAAGAGACAAGGAAATTACATCTTGCTAAAAGGTACCATAGACAATAAAGTAATACCAATGCACAACAAAATACATCAAGTGATACAGCATCCAAATTCTTAGTGGACAAGTTAAGTGAGTTACAGGAGAAAAACAGAAGGCAAAACTACATAAGTGGGGGACCTCAACCTCCTCCTGTCAGAAATAGATAAATCTAACCATAAAGTAAACAAGAAATAAGTTAAGGAGGTGAATAGAATTTTAGAAAAGTTAGACATGACTTCTGGAAAAAACTGAAAGGGAATAAAAGGAATATATGTTTCTCTCAGGGGTTCATGGCACCTACACAAAAACTGATCATGTATCAGGGCATAAAAACCTCACAATCCAATGGAAAAAAGCAGAAATATTAAATACTTCCTTTTCAGATCATGATACAATAAAAATTACATGTAATAAAGAAACATAGAGTGATCAAAAACTTAATTGGAAACTAAATAATCCAATCCTAAAGAATGAGTGGGTTGAACAACAAATCATAGAAACAATCAATAATTTCATCAAAGAGAGTGATAATGATGAGACAACATACCTAAATTTATGGGATAAAGCCAAAAAAGTACTTGGAGAAACTTTACATTTCTCAATGTTTACATGAATAAAATAGGCAAAGAGCAGATCAACGAATTGGGCATGAAATTTTAAAAGTTAGAGAAGTAGCAAATTAAAAATCTCCAATTAAGCATCAAATTAAAAATTTTGAAACTCAAAAGAGAGATTGATAAAATTGAAAGTAAGAAAATTATTAAAATTTTTAAAAAAGGGGGTGGCTAGGTGACTCAGTCAATAGAGCACCGGCCTTGGAGTCAGAAGGATCTGAGTTCAAATCTGGCCCCAGACACTCTACCCACCCCCCAAAAAAAAGAAAAAAAAAGAAAATTATTGAATTAATAAATAAGACTAAGAGCTGGTTTTGTGAAAAAAAAAGTAAAATAGATAATACTTTGGTTAATTTGATTTTAAAAGAAGAAAATCAAATTACCAGTATCAAAAATTAAAAGGAATACTTCACCACCAATGAAAAGGAAATGAAAGCAATAATTAGGAGCTGTTTTGCTCAACTGTATGCCAATAAATCTCACAATCTAAGTGAGGTGGATGAATATTTACAAAAATGTAAATTGCCCAGATTAACAGAAAAAGAAATAAAACACTTAAATAGCTCCATTTCATAAAAAGAAATCAAAGAACCCTCAATGAACTTCCTAAGAAAAAATGTCAAGGGCCAGATGGATTTATGAGTGAATTCTACCAGAAATTTAAAGAATGATAATATAAACTATTTTATTTAAAATGTACAAACTATTTGGAAAAATAGGTGAAGTAGTCCTACCAAATTTCTTTTGTGACACAAATATCCTACTGATAACTAAACCAGGAAGAGCCAAAGAGAGAAAGAAAATTATAGACCCATTTCCCTAATGCATATTGATGCAAAAATTTTAAATAAAACATTAGTAAAAAGATTATAGCAATTTATCATGAAGATAATACACTATGCAAAGATGGAATTTATACCAGGAACACAGGGTTGATTCAATATTAGGAAAACTAATTATAATTGACTATATCGATAACAAAGCTAACAGAAATCATATTATCTCAGTAGGTGTAGAAAAAGCTTATGTTAAAATGCAGCACCCATTCCTATTGAAAACACTAGAGAACGTATGAATAAATGGAGTTTTCCTTAGAAATGATTAGTAGTGTCTATCTAAAACCATCAACAAGCATTATGTATAATGGGGATAAGTTAGAAGTCTTCCCAGTAAAATCAGGGGTGAAATAAGGATCTCATTATCACTACTATTATTCCATATTGTACTAGAAATGTTACCTTTAACAATAAGAAAAGAAAAAGAAATTGAAGGAATTAGAATAGGCAATAAGGAGACAAAACTATTACTCTTTGCAGGGAATGATGTATACTTAGAGAATCCTAGAGAATCAATTCCAAAATTATTTGAAATAATGAACTTAAGCAAAGTTACAGGATATAAAATAAACCCACATAAATCATCAGTATTTCTATGTATTACCAACAAAACTCAGCAAAAGGAGTTAGAAAGAGAAATTCCATTTAAAATAACTGTAAATAATATAAAATACTTAGGAGACTACTTGCTAAGACAAACCCAGGAACTCTATGAACACAATTACAAAGCACTTTTCATACAAAGTCAGATCTAAATAATTGGGAAAATATAAATTTTCTCATAGGCAGGGTGAGCTAGTGCAATAAAAGTTTCAATTCTAAATAAATTAATTTACTTATTCAGTTCTTTGTCAAAGTACCAAAACATATTTTACAAAGCTAGAAGAAATAATAACAAAATTCATCTGGAAGAACAAAGGTCAAGAATATCAAGGAAATTAATGAAAAAAATGCAAAGGAAGGTGATTTAGCCCTACCAGATCTAAAACTATATTATAAAGCAACAATTATCAAATCTGTTTGGTACTGGCTAAGTGATAGAATGGTGGATCAGTGGAATAGTTTAGGTATACAAGACAAATAGTAAATGGGTATAGTAATCTACTATATGATAAACCAGCTTCTGGGATAAGAACTCACTAGTTGACAAAAATTGCTAGGAAAACAAACTATGCATAGACCAACATCCACAGCATATACCAAGATAAGGTTAAAATGGGTAAATGATTTAGACATAAAGGCTGATACTGTAAGCAAATTAGGAGAGCAAGGAATAGTTTACCTGTCTGATCTATGGAGAAGGGAAGAATTTGTGACCAAACAAGAGATAGAGAACACTGTAAAATGTAAAATGGATGATTTTTATTACATTAAATTAATTAAGTTTTTGCACAAACAAAACCAATGCAACCAAGATTTGAAGGAAAACAGAAAAATGGGAAGCAATTTTTACAGCAAGTATTTCTGATAAAGGCCTCATTGCTCAAATATATAGAGAACTGGGTCAAATCTATAAGAACACATGTCATTCTCCAATTGCCTAATAGACAAAGGATATAAACAGATAGTTTTCAGATTGAGAAATTAAAGCTATCTTTAGTCATATGCCAAAAAAACTGCTCTAAATCACTATTCATTAGAGAAATGCAAATGAAAACAACTCTAAGATACCATCTCACACCTATCACATTGGTTAATGTCATAGAAAAGGAAAATGATGGATATTGGAGATCTGGGGAAATTGGGACACTAATGCGTTGTTGACGGAGTTGTTAACTGATCCAACCATCCTGGAGAGAAATTTGGAATTATGCCCAAAGGACAATCAAACTGTTCATACTCTTTGATCTAGTAATATCACTACTAGATCTATATCCCAAAGAGACCATAAAAATGGCAAAAGACCTACATATACAAAAATATTTATAGCAGCTCTTTTTGTGGTGGCAAAGAATTCGAAATTGAGGGGATACCCATCAATTGTAAAATGGTTGAACAAGTTGTGGTACATAAATGTAATGGAATACTATTGTTCTATACAAAATGATAAAGAGTCAGATTTCAGAAAAACCTGGAAAGACTTATATGAAATGATGCTGAGTAAAGTAAGCAGAACCAGGAGAACATTGTACACAGTAACAAAAACATCGTGCAATGATCGACTATGATAGACTTAGCTTTCCTCAGTCATGCAATAATCCAAGATAGTTCCAAAAGACTCATGATGGAAAATACTATCCACATCCAGAGAAAGAACTATGGAGTCTGAACACAGATCAAGGCAAGCTATTTTCACTTTTTTTTGTGGTTTTTCTTTTTTGTTTTCTCACTTCTTTCACAATGTGACTAATGTGGAAATATATTTACATGATGGCATATACATAACTTATATCAAATTGCTTGTTATCTTGGGTGAGGGGAAGGAAGGAAGGAGAAAAAATTTGGGACTCAAAATCTTATGAAAAATGAATGTTGAAAATCATCTTTATATGTAGTAGGAAAAAATTCTATTTAAAAAAGGAAAAAAAATCTATTTTCTGGATTGTTTGGACACTTTTCTTGGCTCTTTCAACCTCCTCTCTGGGGAAATGGGGGGCAGCAACTGTTTTTCAACACTTTAACTCCTCTAATCCATATCACTAGTTCAAGTCAAATTATTTATGATTTTTTTCCTCTTTTTGGGAGGAGGAGGGGCAATTCTATAATTTATTTAAATGCATTGGGCTAGAATAATTATTTGAATATTTTTTCATTTTTAAAGCTTCTAATATGATAATTACTTTGACCTCTACTTAAGTCAGTGATCTGATTCTAAAAAAAGTATTCTGTAACATGTGTGCTAAAATGTTGTTAATTACACATTTTGTATTATTAGGTAGTGTGGTGTAATGGATAGAGAGCTCACTTTGGTGTCAGAAAGACCTGGGTTCAAATTCTGTCTCTTATGTATATTGATTATGTGACATTGGAAAATTGGCTTTACCCCTCAGTGCTCTAGATAACTTTGCAATGCTAGAAGTTGTAGAAAAGATGCTAACATTCACTGATGGAGAAAGTTTTCTCCTCTAAAAATTCCCCTATATTAATGAAATCAAAGGGACATCCCCTAATTCTACAACATTTAAAGCTGACATCTACATTTAGTGCCTTCTGATTCTCTCCTTGAAGAAAGAAATAATGATTCACCAGTATATATACAAATTTTTGCTCTCTTTCATAAATTAAAGTGGTTTTTAGCAACAAAGAGGCAGAATGGCATTGTAGAATGAAGGAGGGACTTGGATTCGGTAAGACCTGGGTTTGAGTCCCACCTCAGACACTAGCTGTGTAACCTTGGCAGAAAAAATCACCTAAATCTTCAAAGTCTCAGTTCCCTCATCTGTAAAATGGGGATAAAAATAGCCCCCATCTAACAGAATTTTTTTGTGAACATAAAAGTAAATTTTTTTTCTCCATTTCTTCTGTAGGTTTTTTAAAAATTCTTTTCATAAATCACTGATTGTTCAACAAAGCCCATACCTTAAGAGTAATGAATTGAAATAATGTTTGTAAGTGGTCTAAAACTGTGTGATTTAATTCATTTTGCCCTATTTTGCCATCACAAATGTTTGTCATTACAAAGAATCCATTGCATAGGAGATCCATTTAAAATGTTCACCCATTCCATGAATTACTATGGCCTCCAATGATGATAGTTTATCATTGGCTACCCAGTCTTCTGATGACAAGTCTCTCTGTACTTGACCAAGATCAGCCCTCAGTGGAAGGATACAGGCTGTCTCATGGCCTGTGTTCCCAGCTTTTTAAATTTTATAGAACCTGCCAGAGTTTAATGGTACAGTTTTTGAAAACCCGAGGTTACCTCCTTGCCACTATGAACTATTGGAGTTGTTCTTTTATAGAGAGTTTGAATGAGCTCAAACTGAAGGTAACTTCAGGGGTTTCAGCTGGTAGAAATGACAAAAGAGAAAGCTGTATGTTGTCTCCTCCATTAGAATATAAACTCCCTGAGGGCAAGAATAATCTTTTTTCCTTTTTTTCAAGTCACTAGTGTTTAGTAATGCCTAATAAATGTTTGTTGATGTTGCTGAAGATGATGACAGAAGTAGTTTAGGCCTCTAAGTAGGGAAATGTGTTCTGGGGGTGTGTGAAGGAAAAACTAAGAACGATAAAGCAGCTTGTTCACTTATTGCATCTATGTAACAGGTGAGAAGAATTGCACATGGGCACAAAAATATCTTAAGAAATCTCAAAACACAATTTATCAGCCACTGCAAATTGGTACATTGCAAACTGAGTCCAAAACTGATGAGCAAAATTCTCTGCTGGGTAGAGGCTTAAAGAGAACTTGGTGGGTTGATCATTTCCTCTTGTGGGTGAGTTTAGAGCTTATGTTTTAAAAGGGTGGGAATAAATTTCACTTTTCCCTGCAGGTAGATAATGTGAAAGAGGAAATCAACATTACTTCTTTCTTCCTCCCATTCTCATTTACCATCCACCAAACAGCCTCTTTTCTGAGCTCTGATAACAGTTGGGATTTGAGAAAAGGCAGAGAAAGGGGGGGAAATAATCTATGTCTGAGAGTACTTCATTGAGAGAGACTAAGAAAAGCCACAAGGAAAAAAAAAACGGAGGGGAAAAATTGAAATGGGCAGTGTTAGGATCAGGACATTGCATCAGACTGAAAGGATCTGGGAATGGGATGGGAGGTAATGGACAGCAGGAAAATGAAATAAAACAATTCTTGCACTGGAAGACATCTTCAGGCAGTGCAATACTTAAGCCATTCAAATAATAGCTATGTATTCCAGGTTTTAAAGGAGAGATATCCAGGAATATTCAATAGGCCTCTTTAGAAATCTATTTAGTTATGTTTATTTTCAGGAAGTTCTGCTTAATTTCTACCCTAAATCAGCCTTGCCGAAATTTAAGCCCATTTCATTTGGTTATCTTCTGTGAGAATGAGAACAGCTGGTCAGTGCTTCAGATATTTGGAGCCAGATATTAAATCACCCCTCAGTCATCTTTTCTTTCAACTAAATCATCCCAGTGATTTGTACGGCTCTTCTCTTAACCCTCTCCAGGTTTCTTTCACCCTTCAAAAACTGTGAAGGCAAAAGTTGGATTAGGAAACTGTTTTCCTGACCCTTCTCTTAGTCCTTGTATACCTTTCTGGCCCTCAAGAATGAAGGGAAGGAGTGATCAGTACAGCCCAATGTCCTACTTCTTGTAACATCATAGCTATCCTGGAAATGCTTGGCCTCACTGTGCAGTCAGTGAGATTGTATCACCTATCATAAAAATACTATAGTTGTGGGTTTTTTCTACCTAGTTCCCATTTATAGTATGAATAATGACTTCAGCACAAATCATTTCCAAGGAATTAAGTTCTCTCAGTAAGAGGGTTAAATCCCTAGGAAATGACCTGTAGGTGACCCAATAGCTTTGGCATTCAGGATGGAATTTCAGATCAATGTTTGAAACCTTTGGATTCTGAAATATAAAACTCTCTCTCTCTCTCTCTCTCTCCCTCTTTGTCTCTCTCTCTCTCTCTTTCTCTCCCTTTCCCTCTTCATCTCTTCATCTCTTCTCCTCCTTTCCTCCTTCTCTCCCTTTCTTTTTCTCTCTCTGTTTCTCTCATTATCCCATTGGGTATTATCAGAAACAAGATCATTATGACCTTTGCAGGTTAGCAGGTTATCATAATAATGCTCCTTTTCAGTCCAAAAAGAAACTATTTAAAAAAGTAAATACTTTTTGTTCTTCAAAATGTTTAGCAATCTTTCTAACATCACAAGTGGTCACTAACTTCTTATGCATGAAAGAACATTCCCTCATGTAGACCAAAGCTTTCTAGTGCTATCTTCTGGTGGCATTTCACTTTTCAACTTTAGCACTAACAGAACTTTTACCTTGAGGTCAAAAGGATATCTCCAACTTAAATATTGTGTAGAGGGAACCTGGGCAAAAGATAGAAGGGGAAGGTAAGTAAAGAATCTTGTGTTCTCCTAAAACATAGCTGTGGTCATTATGGTATCCTTGTACTCGAAACGACCTCTTCCTCACTATTGGAAACTAGGAGTTGGGAATTAGGACTGAGACAAAGATCTGTGAAATCTCACTCTGAATACAAGTGCCTGGGGCTATGGGAACTATAATGCTGTAATCATATACATCTGGGTCAGGATGTTGAATTTACTGAAACAGGAATATGAGTCCAAGATGGACAAGTGATCTCCCTTCTGTCACAAATAGTCAGGGTCTGAGAAACAGAGTGCTGTTGTGCCAAACAATTAAGGGCTTGACCAGGCAAATTATCAAATGAAAGCATTGCCTCCCCCTTCTAGTTAAGCAGGCTTATAACCTTAGAACTATCCTTAACTCCTTGTCTTCTTTTATGCTTTATATCTCCTCAGTCCTAAAATCTTCTTGATTCTACCTCTGTATCATAAAATGAATCTGTCTTCTTCTCTCCACTCAAATGGCCACCACTCTAACTCAGGCCCTCATCCCGTCCCATTGGGACTATTGCCACATAGCGTCCTATCTGTCATCCTGACCTAGACTCTTCTTGCTCCAATCTATGTTCCATATTGCTGCCATGCAGAAATTCCTAAAGCACAGGTCTTAACAAGTAACTCTTCTCAAGACATTCCAGTGACTCCCTGTTGTGTGCTCTTAGGATTAAAATACACATTACTCAGCCTCACTTTTAAAGATCTTCTCAATCTGGTCCTGGCCTACGTTTATAGGCTGACTGTAAATTACTCCTTGTTGCAGTCTGTATTCTAACCCAATTGTTTGTTCTTCCTCGTACATGGGCATTTATTTTCTCTGTCTGTGCCTTTGCCTAAGCTGTCAACCATAGCTGGATCATATTTACATATTATTCTGGCATACATGTTATTTCTCCCCATTAAAATATAAGCTCCTTGAAGACAGGAGTTAATTTAATTTTTGTCTTTGTGCTGCTGAGTTATGAGCACAGTGTCAGGCAAATAGTAGGTATTTCATAAGCGCTTGCTTATTGAAGAAACGGATGGAAATAGAATAAGAATGGGCATTTTTTTTCTTAGTTTCACAATATCCAAGCAAAAAAGCTATGGGAATTGGACTTCAAGGTTAGACCAAGAATATGTGTTAGGAAACATCTGCCTGCTTGCTAATAGACTTCTGTTATCATTGTTAGTGCATATTTCTCCACCACTTCACCTGACTTGTAGGCCCTTCTTCTTGGACGTTTGCGGGTGAAGACTACTTCTATTTGTTCCTGTTTCTCTCTGTGTTTCCTTCCTCACAGACTGACACTTTCAACTGAACTCCCCTGCAGGTGGCAGCTTCCATAGCCAGTGCTAATCAGTTTTAGCAGAATCCTGTCCACATCAAGCCTGACCTATATGAACTCTAGCCATATACCTTGTTGGCCCAACCAGTCAGGCACACACACGAGTGGAGGGCTGCTACAGAATGGTGCTTTTCCTGTGTCAAACCAAAGGTTGTATGTGCTCATGTCTGGTTATGATCATCTCTTTCCTCCGACTGGAGACGAGGGGAGTGAATGGATTGAATAATCCAATTTGAAGATGTGCTAAGAGAACTTTAAATAGTATTTGTCACAGTAAGTCAGATACAACCATGGTTGGTATTTTTTACCTAAAGATACAGGAAGTTGAGTGGCTCCCATAAGTTTATACTGGCAGACAGGAATCAAGGCCCCATCGTATATTTGTCCCTTTGCTGCTCATCACCACCACTTCCCTCTGCTGGTACAATCACTTTTTGGAACATTTGACCCAGAGACATACTTAAATGATCAGGTATATTCCAGTTTTTGTATAAAACCAGAGATTTGTAGGCCTTTTGTGTGCATGTTATTAAAGAAACTATGAGAACATGGGAACTGTAAAACCTGACTCTTCATTACTTTTCCCATTACATGGGAGTGGTTGAAATAAAAAGCCAGGAAATGGGAAAAGAATGTTACCCTCACCCTGAAAACCCATTGATGATCATTGTTCCTTCCCTTAAAAGGGCGAGAAAGAAAGAAAGAAAGAAAGGAAAAAAGAAAGAAAAAAAGAAAGAAAACTCTATAATTGTAAGCAGCAAGAGGAGAAAGACCTTGAGAGAATCACCTCTGCTTTATTCCCCTTGACATCAGTTTTCTGGGACCTTACATGAATATGAAGATTTTTGTGAAATGAAAATGGAATGAAAGAGCATGTTGACAAGTCTGCTGTCCAATGTGGGCTCACCAAATTCCCATTCCCATTAATAGGAGCTCTGCACAGACAGTCATCAAAGACCAGACCTCCTAAGTCGAGCTTTTTTTTTTTTTCTTGGAGATTTTTCTCGATTGGACTTTAATTAAGCTCCTGCTAGGCTTGCAAGCTTTTTTCCCCCTTAAAAAAATGAGCCTGCTTGCCAGGCAACTTTTTCCAAGCTGTCACAATTCTCATAAGTGTACCCTAAGATATTAAATTTAGAGATGTGTTGGTTGCTTGCTTCTCAGAGCATCCATGGGAGAAGTTTCCTTACATTCAGAAAAAAAATATATACAATATTACTTTAAAAAAGAGGTTCTTTCTAAAAAAGAAAAAAATAACCCATAATGATTGAAAAAAAAGCAGCTTAGAATGTTAGTCCATATGACACCCATTGGGTAAAAAGAGATGCAACTTTTCTGTGACATGTCACCAATTTAACACATGAGAAGAAGCTTTTGTCATTAAAAATATAATTTATTGTCTGCAGGTCAATCACAGTTGGCTAGCTGCCAGTGTTGGTGGGGAAGGGTAAGAAAAAGAGTGGAGAATGTGCTGCCTCAGTTGGTAATTTAGCAAACCTTTAATGAAATGTCATAAGTAACTGACCTGGACAAAATGCACACATTTAAAAAGAGCCTTTTGTACTCATTGGAATCCTGAAAACAGACTAGATAGAGGCTAGGAATATAAAGGGTGACTCATTTAAATCAGTCACCATGGAAAGCTGTTTGTTTTCATTTCATAAGGCCCGTTTTAAATAAGTGGACCAATCTAGACTGGATGCATTTTTTTTTTTAAACTTAGACAGTAACGCAAAGCCTGAAATAAAAAGCAATCAAATACCACAACAAACGAAATGGAAAGTAGAGAGCACTGGGAACGTGTCTGCTCTTTGATTATTATTATTACGATTATTATTATTATTTTTTAAACAGACAGGCTATTTCACTAACTGCTCCTGAATGTGAGGTACTTACTTATTGCCTCCACAAACTGTTCAAAGAAGCAGTATGGGAACAGCGGCTCAGGCAGCTCCCGGAAAAACATCTTCAGTGCTCCGGTGACAACGTGGATGTCCTCCCACTGGCTGTCGTCCAAATTCAGCTTCTCTTCTGGGAAAACACGAGGAGAAATGGAACAACTGGTTTTAATGAAACAATTACAAGACACTAATTATTATGTTAATGTTTGCCTACTATCATCAGCAACCGTTAACAGCCTTCTGCACCTAGAGGTTTGGTGCTGTGCGTGTTTTTTTTTTTTCCTTTCCGTAGGAAGGGAACATTTTCAATGGAATACCATCTGTAGGAATGCAGCTAACAAAAAAACAAGAGACACAAAGAGACAGTGCCATTGACACAGTATGTCAGATACATTTATTCCCATAATGCATCAGTATGAAAATTAGCATCACAGCTCAACATGATTCAAAGCTATTTGGTTTTGAGGCCGAGGGGCTAAGAGTTGCCAATGATGGCCGGCTCAAGGGACCGGCCTAAAGGCCTTGCTGAGCCAACAGGAGACATATGCTAAACATGGCAATAGAAAATGAGTTATTGCTTTACATGTGTTAGCCTTGCTATGTACAAGGGAATAATGGGTAACACTTTTCTCCTTTTTTTTGCCTGAATGTAATGTCAGCAAGGAATAGAGTACTGTGAGAGAAAGGACATTAATTCCTTCTTACTGCTTCAAAAATATTTTGTTTAGTTTTCATCTCAGGGAAGAAGATTTGCCCAGCAACAATATTAGACAGACCCCTGTTGGCCTACGCAGGCTATGCAAAGCTGTCAAAAATGATAACAGTAAAGACAAACCACAAGCGCTTACCAACTCCTTTTAGAAATGACAAAATGTTTGCTTGTGAAGCTTGAGTGAATTGAGAAATTTAAATATTAAAGTAACAAAATACCAAAATGAAGATTTTAATAGAAATAAAGCTATACTAGGGAGTTATTTTTTTCTTTCTTTTCCTCCTTATTATGAAGGTGAAGAAAGGCTCTCACCCAAGGAGATCTGTGGGAATTCACAGGGCCTGATGCTACTGATTTATGATGACAAGGAGCATGACACCCAGGTGATACTGCTGTTCAAAACCCGTCACATTTCTCCTTGTGCGATTTTGAAGCAGGTCTTTTATTTTGTGTATAGTGAAGCTAAAAGTAACCATTTCACGAAGTCTGAAGTTCACTTACAACAGAGCAAGGTGCACATGCATTTAAGACATCTGAAGGGAACTAGACTTATTACTATTTTTAAAGAACAGGTTATTTTAACTCACATTCATCTGGTTCTGATGTTACCTTCTGACATCAGCTTCATGATTGCATTTTGTGGTGGTGCTTTGAGCAAACTAAAAGGACACCATCAGTGTGAGCATCCTTAATAGTTTCTTTGTGTATGAATGTTTTTTGGGGGGGAGCAAGGTAGAGGACAGGCTGAGTGAGAATCAAATAAAGGTTGTGTTCATTTTCAACCATGAGTGTAAGCTATCTGAAAGTGGCTTTCAAATAAAAAATATATACACACATATAGTATGTATAGCTGTATATGTATACATACATATACATACACACAAACACACATATATGTATATATATATATATATATAAATACAAATCATCCATGCCATTGACCAAAAGTTACAATCTCTGTTTGACAGGACGTAGTTCAGAGAGGAAACAAAGGTGAATCTGTTTATTTTATTGAGGTTACCCCCCTTCACTTTTTATTCTTACCTTTCTGGCAAAACAATGATTTTGTCCATAACTAAATAAGCAGAGGAGACCTTCTTTCCACCCTGTGATCATTTTTGATTGATCGCATTTCAACAATTAGTCTTTTATTTGGCTACACACTATTGAAATAGATCGACAGCATCTTAGCAGGCCAGCTTTAAACAGTCAACTGTTAACAATAGCATCAAAAAGAGAGACCTGATGGGGTTTACTGTCACTTTAAAGAACGGGGTTTTCACATTGTTGAAATCTGTCAGATATTTTGAAATGTCCCTCTCACTATGGTGCCACACCCCCTGCGTGCCCTTATAATAAAATTGGTTTTACTCCTGATTAAATCATTTTCTCCCTACTCACTACCATACTTCTCATAATGGACCTGTGTGCTCTACAGCTGGTGTTCTTCCCATGGTACCAATTCTTACTTTATCTTTTAAGCACTTTGCTGCTAAGATCTCATGCAGAGTGCTTATGTTTTGTTAAGAGCTTCATTCTTAGAGAAATAGCTTAACACATGTTCTAAAAATGTTGTACAACTTATTGCTTAAAACACATTTAGAAAATGTATAAGTACTGTAGCTTTGGCACTGAACTTTAAGTGGAAACCTTAAACACACACAGACACACACGCACACGCACACACACACAACTCTGTCTCTACCACACGTTTGTCTGAAATATCTTAAGCAAAATGCCTCTTCTCTAGATTTCTCTTGAGTCTCATTTGCCCAGATTTTTGTAGTCTAGAGGATGCCAAAGAAATGTTAGGAAGGTATCTTTTCAGAAGAAAGAGGTGTCATTCTACCCTACCCAGCAAACCAATTTTAAAAATGGTCATTAGGATGGGCAAATTTCAAGCTCCCTCCCCCCAATCAAGAAAAAACACATGCAAAGTCAATTCAAGAATATCATAATGGAGAAACAAATCTTTTCTATAGGCAAAATAAATATCCCCAACCATGAGAAGCATTATACTCTCACCACTATTAATGCCACATGGTGCCATTCTAAGAACCTGTCTATGAACTTTGTTGACTCCTGAGAGGCATACTAAGCTTTCTATTACTGACTGAAAAATTATGCCATCTTCATTAAAAGGATCCAAGAAACCCGGTGGAAGGAATGCTAGATTTGCAATCAGAGGATGTAGGTTTGAATACTGGTTTTAACTCTTACTCGCCTATATAATCTTGGGCAAATTATCTAATCTTTCTAAGCCTGGGTTTCCTTACTTGTAAACTATTCCTTTCAGTTCTAAATCTTTGATTTAGTGAACTACAAGTAACTACCTTACACTAAAAATTCCATGTGAATTACATAGATTCTGAGAGAGTATACTTATGTAGATTTATATATACATGTGTAAATATGCATGCTTGCATGTATATACATACACCCGTATAATTCATACCATATACATTCATCATTCCTGATGTTCCATTACTTCAATGGTTAAGATTGTACAATGCTGGTTTTTTAAATGGCTTATTAATGTACATGAGTACATTCACTTCTCTACATGGTATCTGATGCTGAAAAAAATCAAATTTCTTTCATGAATCTCCTATTTTAGGGCCCAATTTGCCTGTGATTCCATGTTGGCTATTAACCCTGAAAGATGAGATCCCTTATGTACCATTATGATTACACCCTAACTGGCCATGTTTATCAGACTCACTGTGGACTATCATGTGTTTATCTTTATACTTGAGACATGCAAAGGATCATAGTTTTAGAACTAGAAGGAAACTTAGTAATCACCTAGTCCAATTCACTCATGAGGAATATGAGGCCCTAAATTGAGTAATGATAATAATAATAATAAACATTTATACAGCATTTACTATGTTTCAGGAACTGTATTATAAGTTCTTTACAAATATTATCACAACAACCCTGTGGAGTAGGTACTATTTTTACAATTGAGGAAACTGAGGCAAGTACAGGTTCAGTGACTATCACAGGATCACACAGCTAATAAATGTGCCTGTAGGACATTCAATTTGAGGTGTCTACAAAGCAGTGGATGATATGAGACTGCAGCTCAGGAGGCTAAATAAGAAGATATGGGAAATCATCTGTGTAGACATGTTCATTGAGCTTAGGGGAGCTGATGATCTCACCAAGTGAGGTCATATGGAGGTGGGGCAAATAAGGCCCAGGACAGAGCCTCGAGGATCACCCATGGTTGGTGGGCTTGACCAGGTTGAAAATCTAGCAAAGGAGACTGAGAATGAGGACAGCCAAGAGAGAGCAGTCACAAAAATCTAGAGAGGAGAGAGTCTGTAGGAAAAGTTGATCAAAGGTCTGAAGTACGGCAGAGAGATCCAAAATGAGTACTGAGAGTATTCCATTAGATGTGGCATGAAAAAATTACTAGTAATTTTGGAAAGAGCAATTTCAGTTGAATGATATAATCAGAATCCAGATAGAGGAGCATTTAAGAGGGAGTGAGAGGCAATTTCTCAACTAGAATAATTTAACTCATAAAATCTCCTGGAGGATAAAGACCAGGCCTAATATGGGACCATGCCATATGGGCTAGATGTTACCCTGACCTGGGGTCCAGGAGAAGGGGCTCGTATTCTGGCTCACTGTTAATGTGTCATGCACCTTTTCTCTTGCTGGGCCTTCATTTTCTCATGTGCAGGTTGAGCCTGATAATTTTCAAGGGTTCCAAATGCCTCTGGCATTTAAAGATTTTTTATTATATTTTAAAGTTCCCAATCAGTGTGATGGCCTCAATGTATACTTGCCGATTGGCATGGGTACAAGCAAGCCAATTCCATCTTGAAACTGCCTTAATGTCACTGTCAGAAAGAATGATTTTTTCTTATCCTGAAGCATTTATCAAAAGCACCTATACATGACCCATGATCCAGGCAAAGGGTTACACTTGAGGACCTAGAAGGCCACATGTGGCCTCAAGGCTGCAGGTTCTCACCCCTAGACAAGACTTGCTATGGCTTCTTTTGGAATCACTTACATTTTTATAGCACTTCAATGTTTACAAAATGCTTTTCTACACAATAACCCTGTGAGGTTGCTCCCATAAAGATTATTATTCTGAGTTTTCACCTGAAGAGACAGAAGTTCACAGAATTGAAGCTCCTCATCTAAGGTCTGCTAGTAAAGTGGGGGATGCAGGAATTTAACTCATCTCTTCAGAATCTATATCTAATATTCTTTTTACTATAGCACATTTCTATACATAGTCTCCAATCTGTTTGACCCCTAAATAGCTAATGTTGTTAACTCCAAACCCCTTTGGAAATTGGCAGCAAGGAATGAGGGAAAGAATTGGAGACAGACAACATTGGAAGATAAAGGGGAGGAAAGTATAGCATAGAGTAAATAGTATCAGTCTTAGGAACTAGGAAAGATGGATTCCAGTGCCAGTGCTGGTATCCTTGATCAAATAACCAGACTCTGTGCATGGCAGTTTCTTCATCTAAGAAATGGGCATGATAATGCTTCCCTTGACAATATCACTGGACTATTATTAAAGTAAAATGTATAATACATATGGAAAACACTAGGACAACCTAAAAGACAAATGAAATACAGGATGTCCCTAAAGTCTTAGTGAAGTTTTCATCTTAAATGGTTTAAATTGTTGAAATGGCCAAAGGATTTATCTATGATCAAATAGCTGTTAAGTGTCCAATGTTGGATCTGAATACAGATCTCTTTTCTCTGATTTCAGCATCTTATTAATATACCATATCTTGAGAAAAACAGCCTCTGATAGCTATTTTATGGAGTGGAAAGAGTGCTAGATTTTGAGTAGGATTTTTATGATTTAGGAGTAGGACCCAAGCTTCAAACCTAGGTTCTGATATTCTCTTGTTGACCTTGGTGATCATTTCACTTGTCTGGACTTTACTCCTCATCTGTAAAATGATTGCATTGAACAAGATGATGTCTGAGACTCCTGTAAACGTCTGTTTCAGCTAGATGGTGTGTGTAATGGATAGAATGCTGAGTCTCAGAAATTAAGAAGTGTCCTGTTCAAATCCATCCTTGGACACTTAGTAGCTGTGTAACCCATGGAAAGTCACTTAATGTCTGTTTTGCTCAGTTTTCTCAAGTAGGCCTACTTCCCAGTGTTGTTGTGAAGATCAGATTGTTGTTAGCCCTTTGCTCCCAAATAGTACCAGTGACATCTTGACTTGCAAGTGAATTTGATTTAAGTGAGGCAGAGCTGTGGAGCATCATCAGACTCATACTCTCCTCTAGGGTCACTGGAGTGCAGCAGCGCGACACAAATCAGGATAATTGGAGAGGATCCCGATGCAGAGCAAAACCATGACCTTTTAAAGTTAAGATCTTTCCCAGGCCTCAGTTTGTCTGAGGCAACACCCAACCAATGATTTAAGGCTAGGTAAGAATGGAGGCAAAAGATGGCCTAGTTTGCCTACTCAAAAGAATTAGTTTGAGAGTGGAAGACCATCAGGCTTTCTGGCCAGAAGAGAAATAATTACTATTTACACTCACTCAGAGTCATCAAAACCCAAACAAGGAGCAAGTGAGCCTTGGTATGGGACCTATTATTAGCCAATCAGTGAGAGCCAGAGTGATTTGCATATAAAGGCATAGTAAAGTAGCACTATTTGAATCCCACTGGGCTTTATTAAAGTCTGGTTTTCCAGATCTCAGTTTCAAGAAATGAACTACATGAGACAAAAGAGTTAATTGTCCCAGTTTTTCAAAGAAAAATATGATAGAATAAATAAATAGAAAGAGGGAAAAAAAACAAAGAACTTTACACAGTAGTAGGTACTTAGTATTTGTTTCCTTCCTACCTTCTTTTTTTTCCTTCCAATTCTGATTCTATATGGTAGGTTAATGGTAATTCTGAACAGGAATGAGTAGAGACACTGCCACTTAGACTACCCCTCTATTGTACTGTATACTTCTAGAGTGGAAGAACCAGAAAATGAATACTAGGGTTAATTTTATTTAGATAAACACCCCTGCTCCCCCATATTAATATTTTTATATGACGGTGTGTACTTTGTTCAAAATATGGACACAAGTGACTTCAGCACATGATTGAATTGTGGAAAGCTCTGATTCCCCTGTTAGTGTCAACACTGAGAAGTTGCCACAGTTTTCCCCCCAGGAAATATCTATTATGGAACATTTTTAGCTTCTTTTCAACTTTGTTGTTGCTATTAAAAGAAGCAATAAAACGAAAAGAGTAAAACATACACACACACAGGAAAAAAGTAAAATGTACATACATACATACACACACATACACCAACTTTCTAAGTATAGCTAGATAATAGTTCTGACCCTATTAATGTAACAACAAGGGCCTATTAAATAGTGAAACTCATAAAAGGCCCAGTATCTTCTTCCAGGACAGATGACCATTTGGAAACTTTATCTGAAAGACCTGCTGGGTACATGAAAGACTTACCAGATATAAAAGAGATGCCAGAGGCACCACTGATCCAAAAAAAATAATGTTGTTAACCATAAAAATCAAAATGGAAGATTAGATATCAGAATGGATAAAACAGCACTGTTTATCTACAAGGAAGGAGATGACTTTCGGTTTAGCATTTAGGGGAGCTAATCAAAAGGAAGTTGGTTGAGTCATCCAGTATAGCTGAACCCTTCCAGTTGTTTGTTCCCAAGCAAGACAATTCAGTCAGATACTGTGTGGCATTAGAGACGTCTATATTGTGAAACAAGATCTGTAGCTTAGCTTGCGCCCTGTGCTGGAGATAATTGTGTCTCGATTGTTGAAGCATGGGCTTCCAAAACCTTGGCTCTGGAACATACAGCTGCTGACAGATTGGCATGGTTCAACCCCTCAGGAAAGCAGAAACATTTCTAACACCAGGCAGTCTCTATCAGTTCAGAGAAGCCCTAGCAATGGACAGTTGCTTCTGCCAATTTACAGTAATTTAGGGCAACAGTATTTAAAATGACACCTTTACAATACTGGTCAGTGGAACAGAATCCATTGCCTGTAGGGGGAGCGACTGCAAGGTAGAACTCTTCATTAAATCAATCGGACCCTGCCTTAACAACAGCAACAACAAGGGAGCCGACAAAGCATTACACAGATTCTTATCTTTGGAGTGAGGAAGGAAAGAGACTTCAGGGTCTGTAGTAAACAACTAGAAATATTAATGAAATCATGACTATGCCTATAAGCTGATAAATGTCGTACAACTGTGGCAATTGTCCAGGCAGCAGTTCTAATCGAAATATATTTTGAAAAAGAACTTTGTGTTATGCCACTTGAATTTCCTAACATATCTCTTATCCCTACCTCCTGATTTAATGTAGAAATTAAAAACTCTCAAACACTTTAATATTAAATACCTGACCATTTTAAAGGAAAGTGTTTCAGGAATTGAGATATAAAAATAATTTCTTGAGTATGCAAACCCAAGGGTATTTCAGAGTTATTAGGCAGGGAATGATGTATAGTGACTAGAATGCTGAATTGGCATCACAGGACCCGAGTTCAGATTTAAGCTCTGCCATTTTCTATTAGTCTGACCTCAGACAAGTCTCTTGATCTTTCAGGCTTTCCGTTCTCTCAAAGGGTAGGATAAATGACCTCCAAGTCTTTCTTTCAACTCTAGATATGTGATTTATCAGTCAAGTGATATGCTTTATCTAGTATGTGCCAGGTACTGGGGAATACAATAAGTCAGATAATTCCTACCATCTAAGAGCTTACATTCTAACTGGGAGAATGTCAGTGTATATGTAGAATGTATGTGTGTGCATAAGCATGTGTGTAGATCTATGTACTAAATACTATGATAACATTCCTTTTAAATGAGCAGAATAGTGTTCAGTAGCACCCAGTTTTATGTTAGAATAAAATCGGGTACCAGGTTGACTAATAATTACTATGCATTCTCTTTTCCAGCTACTACTAAAATTCTGGAAAGAGTTCTCTGTTACTGTACCTTGAGACTTAAAATAGTAAATGGAATAATTAAAACTTCCTCAGGAAAAACTCAGTCTAAGCTGAATCAACTGTCTCTGGTCAGGGCATCTATCATTGAAAGGATGAGAGTGGTTTTAAATATGAAACCTTTGTGCTCCAAAATCAAAGAGATTTATTCCTTACCACCTATCACAATAACCCCCAGGAAGCCATTAGGATGCCTGTGTTTGAAAATGATTACTTTGCTGTAAGAGGAAGCATTTTGACCTATGTGCAGAATGCTCCAGTTGGTTACCTGTTTCGCTGCAACTACTGCCTTGTACTATTTCTCAGAAGCAGGAGAGTTGGAAGGAAGGAAATAAGCAGTTCTTTTTCATGATGGTGGAACTAAAATGCTTTCTTTCGACATAACTATAACCTTGCTTGAGTGTCAGCTTACATGATTAGATTTTATGTTACATTCTTGGGCAATTATCTGAAGTATCAAGATACATCTATCTATCTATCTATCTATCTATCTATCTATCTATCTATCTATCTATCTATCTATCTACCTACCTACCTATGTATCTACCCATCTATCTACCCATCTATCCACCCATCTATCCATCCATCCATCCATCCATCCATCCATCCATCCATCCACCAGCTAACATGAAGTATCTTGGATATGTTTCTTGATGGAAGCAGAGTAATCTACTGGGCAGGGATAGTCAGGAACCAAGGTAATGAACTCAACACCTGAATTTTACATCCATTCTCAAATTTTCTTTCAGTTGTAACTAACTGCTGTTAACAATTGTGAAAATGAACTCTACTGATATGAAGTCAGTCAGCAAGCATTTATTAAATACTTACTATAAACCACGTACTGTATTTAGTGTTGTGGATACAAAGAAAGGCAAAAATAGTCTTTGTCCTCAAGGAAATACAATTCCAAAAAAGGAAGAAATGCCATTCCTGTGTCTATGTGTGTATAGTTTATGGTGACATAATATAAAGTATAATGCTATCATCGCCTCCAAATAATTAACACCATAAACATTATATTGAAATGATACCTTCATTTCAGGTTTCTGGATAGACGATTTACAAGATAATGGGCACATCTGAATCTAAGTTCTCTGCAAATTAAAATCACAAATACCAGACATTGATGCTTCCTGCCACCAACATATATTTCTATAATTCCTTCCTTTCTCAGTGCCTCTGACACTGCTTCTATTTCTACTCAATCAAAGGCTTTTTTGTGCTCTATAGACACCAGGCACAATGACCCATTGTATTTGACCATCCTCTCCAAAATGGAGTCGCTATTTGCTTGAGTTCCACGGATGAGAAATGATTTCATACATAACATACCCCAAAGGGGAGAGAATGCTTGAGATTAAATTTCAACAAAGTGATTTTTAAAAGGTCTCTTCGCATTAGTTAGATTTAAATTCCAATAGCATTCCTGTTTTTCCCCTCTCCAAGTAATATTGCATCTGTATTTATAATGTAGAAGAATGCTATTAATAGATCAAGAATGAAAGCAGATCTTTGTGTGGTAATAAGGGATATTAACATACATGAATCCTTAGAATGTACCTGCATGTATGCATATGTATATGTCTATGTATTTTTATTATGTTTTTTGAAAGTTCAGCTTTTATCCATACTAGAGCACACTACTTTGTACCTTATCTGTATTAGTGGCAAATGTGTAGTTAGTGGAACTCTGAGTCACTGACATTCTAGCAGGAGCCTTTCATCAAGAAAACTCACTTGAATACAGTACAAATAGGGAAATAAAACCGCGAGGAATCAAGACATGACTATTTCTACCGATTGACACCATTTCATTTCCTTTCAAAATGTGCAGGTTGCCAAATGAGCAAAGTTGAGTAGATTATGTAGGAAATTATCCAGGAAAGTCAATTTTAATTAGCTTTATTTGAATAATTAAATCAATTATCTTTTTAAACAATTTCATAGATTAAAAAAGCCTGATAAAGTAGTGTGACAGGAGTTGAAGAATTTTATAGACATGAGCGAATATAAACAATGTCTATAACTCAGTTTTTCTTTGGCAATAGGAGATAAAGAGATTTATTTCAATGGATTGAGCCCTGATTTGCCATAATATAAATTGAATAGGTAAATTTCCCCTCATTTTCCCCAGGTTTGAAATTTCAGGAAATGTCACTCTTCCCTTAAAAGAAAAGCAATAGCTCATAGCTAACATTTATGTAGTGCTTACACTGTGCCAAATACTTTATACTTATCTCCTTGGATTTTTCACAAAACTGGGATGTATGTGCTATTATTATCTTCACTATTTTACAGCTAAAGAAAGTGAGGCAAACAGAGGCTAAGTGACTTGCCCAGGGTCACACAGCTAGTAACTATTTCTGAAGCCAAATTTAAATTCAGGTTGTCCTGATTCCAGGCCTGTTACTCTACTCACTGGACCACCTAATTGCTACCCAAAAGACTGTAATTGATCTTTTTCACTGTGGCCATGGAGCTTTCTAAATGACCAAATAGTCGTAGAATTACACAAGAATTTTCTTATAGGAGACTAACTCTTGAGGGTAGGACTGGTTTTTTTTTTTTTAATAATTTTATTCCTAGCACCCAGGACATAGTAATAATGCCTTTAGTAGATGCTTAATAAATGCTGAAAAATGGAATTGAACTTTAGATTTGGAAGTCATTAGAAACTGTCTAGTTTAATAAGGGTTTTCCATAGGAATTACCTCTCCAATATACCTGACAAGTCATCACCAACCTTCTGTCTAAATAGTGAAGGTTCTCCTACTACCTCCTAAGGGAACCCTTTTCACAGTTGGATAGAATTAATGCTGGTCTCCTTATGTCAAGCCTAAATCTGAGTTCTTCCATTTTGGTCCTTCAAACATTTCAAGATACCTATTGAGTCTTTAAAGACTTTAAAAACTTTCCATTTCTTTTCAGAAACAGAAGTGCTAGTTTTACCCTGTTTCATTCACCTCTGTCTTGTCTTTCTGGGGAATCTCAGCCCAGAGGTGCCATGCAAATGCAAATAACTCACAAAGTGAATTACTTTTTTGTATAAATGTGACTTTAGAAAGGAACCATGAGAACTGATACATTAAAATAAAAAAAAATTCCTGATGTCTTCATGTTTAAGGCACTTTCAAAACTCCTAAACATGAACAATATTATCCTTTTTTGAACATTAACTCATTACTACTTAACAACTCCCCTATGAGACATATAGATAAATAATATTCCTTATTACACAGCTAAAACACTGAGGAGAAAGTTGCCCATAACGTGTAGAAAAAATTCTTGGAAAGATGCATGGATTATAGATTTATTTTAAAAAATGCATCAGCAACAATGACTCTTACGAGCTATTCAATAATAAATCAATCAACAAACATGCCTTAAGTCCCTTGTATGTACTAGGCACTCTGCTAACCACACATACTTTATAGAAAAGGACACAGGTACTCGAGGGGGTTAGCTCTGAGGGGTTACATGATTCACAGTTATTGTAAATCCTTGGAGGAGGACATGAAGGAGGACAGGTCTTCACCAAGAGTTGGGAAGTGACTGATGATCCATAAAGGTTTATGAGGTAGACTGGTATAGCAAATAGATACCTGGCATGGGATTACAAATAACCCAGTTCAAGTCCTGACTCTACTACATGCTGGATATGTGACCCTGTGCCAATCACTTAACATTCCACTGTCTCAGGACACTTTCTGCCCATCTGAATTGGGAGATACTTACAGGTCTAGTCCAAAAAATGTTTAAAAACAATAACCTAAATCCCAATATTAAAGCAGGTTATAGTTGGATAAAATCATGATCTAAAACAACAACGAAAAATAAAACAAGGAACCAATTGAGAAGCTTTGAAATGTAATTTCCCCATTGCTTGAGCACCGTCATACGAAAGACCTCAAAAGTATTCATATATCATCAGGTTTAAAAGATGAAAAGAGATGAAATGAAGTCATGTTAATTATTAGAATTACTTGAAACTTCCCTGTTCAACTGGGATCTTCAGTGGAGTCAGGGTAATGTCAGCAATTGTAATAAAGTGTTGGGTAAATACCTTTGGATGATAAAGATGAGAAAAACCAGAAAACTACACCACACACTTAGAGCCAGATTACTGCCTTCCTCCCTTGTTCCTTTCCCACTGCTACTGTTATAGATCTCTGTGTTATTGGATGAGTGAGTAGGGGGCAGGCAACAGTATTAGAAAGAGCCAATAAAGCTGAGTGATTGGGCATGACAATCTCAGGTGTATAAAATTAGAAATTAGCATGTGAATACATAAGGGATTAACAATCATAGCATGAGTTTATATAACCCTTTGTCATTTGAGCCTTACAGTAATTCTGTGTAACAGGTAGTAAAAATATTAGCACATCTTTTTGAAATGAAATGAAGAAGCTTAGGCTTAGAATATTTAAGTGATGGACCTAGGAGCACTACAGCATAAGTATGAAAAAAGCCAAGACCTGAAAACTCTAAATTATGTTCTTTGCACTATGTCAAGAGAGCTGAAGCTACAAAAGCCCAGAGAGGTTTGTTTCAGTTCTATATATATATATATTATATATATATATATATATATATATATATACATAATGTATATATATTTATATATTCTTTTCTTCTCTCTTTCTTATATTTATGTATTATATAAGTGCCCTTATGCTACCTGCTTGACTAAATTCCCCAGGTAGGATAACTCAACCTCTGAGACATTTTCCTCTTCCAAATCTTCCAAGGAAGCTACTTTTCCTTCTATGTAATCTAGGTGATTTCAGCTATGAATACGGAAATCTGATGATCCTATTACAATAATCCATACCAAAGTATAAATGACCAATAGGTTTAGTCCTTCTGGGTCTGTCTTAAAAAGAAAGAGCCTTTTACTCCACATAAATTTCTAATTGTTGACTTCCATCCATAAATTTTTTTTGGTAGTGGTAGGTAGCTTGGTGCTAATTCACTTTATTCTGGTGTCTCAGGTGGTGTCCTGACCTCATCAGCAGGTAAGATTAATTGATATGCACTTCTGGAAGGTTGCAAACATGTGCTATACAAAATACAACAATGTGTCAGGTTCTGAAATGACTGTATTTTCCTTTGATTTTATACATTTCCTAATGTCTGTTTTCTAATAGTAAAACCATATCTTAACAATGGTGAAAAGAGCAATTTAAAATTGTTGCAATGACAAAGCAGGCAATCTGTTGAATTTCTTTAAAACCACCACAGAGGAACAGGAAGTTTAGAAAACTAAAGATTAAGGTCCTATAGAAGGGTAGCATTCAGTAACAAGTCATTTCTTACTGTAATCATCCCTGCTTCAGGGAACTAAAAAATATTCCTTACTCTTTAACTTTATAAAGCCATGCTAGGAGTTTGAAAATGAGAATCCATTTGGATTATCTGACTAAAGATAAGACTTCAATGGTCTTGCAGATTCATGCACAACTTTACCAGAACTACAAAAGGGAATTACAATTAATTGGATTATGTTGGGCTCCACCCGCTGATTATACAAAAGAATGTATGAAAGTATAACTGTTGTTAACAGGTCATATCTTTCAGCAACCATGGGATTTGCTCTTTTACTAACCAATAAATCTTAATTCCTTCCAAATTTCTACCAATTTGGACTAGATCTTTTAATTGAAGCATTTGGATAATTTAGGGAAAATATGCCAACCTAATTTAAATGCACTAATTGTTAGCTTACATATTTATTTGAGAGTAGAACTGATGATGAATTTATTTCATTTAATGACATCTGCCTACATAAATAAAACTTCTCAAGATTTCTCCTTCACTTGCATTCAAAACTGTGGTCTGGGAGTGAGAACATTGGAATTATTAGGTGGGCAAATATACAATAACCACTATATGACTTGACATGCTTTTGATTGGGTTTCTATGAGCAATAAAGATAGCCTTCCTTCCCACCCCCTCAACCCCTATCCCCACCAAAAACAAAAAGGCACAGTGATAAGATCAACTGTCCTATGGCTTATTTGCTGGGTACAGAAAGAAATAGAACCCGGTCTAATTTTCATTGATTTGAACAAATTGCCTTTAAATTTTGTTAAAAAAACATTCTTTTATTCAGAAGTTTTCTTTTTTGAATCTTGGACCATAGCCATTGCATTGGACAATGGCATAGCTGACCATTTTTGCCACATGTAGTTGTGATTGATTTATTGATGACTAAATGGAAAGGGTGGTCAAGAACACTGAAATGGATTGTCTATGATTTTCCTCTAGTTCAATGGTTATCTTTATGAAATACCAGTGTGACTCTTTCGGCCAAATTGACTTGTCAACTATATGGAAATAACACATATTACAAGTTTATTCTTGTTCCTCAGTATTTTAGAAGACAAGTCTTACTTTGTGAGTCTTGATAAGATTTTGAAAAAACAAACCTTTGTTCTTTATTTGAAGAAAAAAAGGCCACTTTTATATTTTTACAGAATAAATTAGAGGAGAGTTGTGTATGAATTTGGATGTCTGATGAGAAATTTGAAGATATCAAGTGAAAGTTATGTAAACAGTAATGGAGTTCAACATGTGTAGGATTAACCATTTTATTTATTTTTTCTTTTGGTCAGAGATAGAGAAAACTGATGATTTTCCTGAAAGTGATGAGAATTCTCTACTTCTTGTGCTTCCAGATCGATCCCCTTTGCCAGGTTTCAATCAACTATAATTTACCATATACTATGGGGAAATGGAGGAAATAGATGAAATAAATTAAAAGGAGAAGCCTGATATTTAACAAGATGGACACAGCTCATCAGAGTGGAACAGAGTCAACATGGGGGCGAGTTTCATCAAAGTAAACCAAGTTGCCCATTCTCCCTTCCAAACTGATTCAACAAAGGTGTCAGACACTGATGAACCAATGATTCTTTGAAGGAATTACTAAAGAAGTTATTGTGGGTACCTAGAAATTATTCTTACTGGTCTGTACTAACTTTGGTTCTGGCTCTGCCTCACACAGCATGGGATTTTCTTTCCTCTCATCTTTACAAATAAGGAAACTGAGGCTCTTTGAACCAAAATGCTTTTACCAAAGTAACAAGGTAGAAATGGACACTCAGGTGCCCAGACTCTTCAATAATAGTCTTATAGCATTATATTTTTCCATGAAACCCTCTCCCATTGATCCTAGCTCTAATGACCTATTTTTCACTATCATTTATTTGTCACAAAGCACATACTATCTTGTTTTATTGTTCACTGTTTATATATATGTCCTATCTCGACAACTAGATTGACTGTACTTTCCTTTGTGGGAATGACTATGTTTTAGGTTATTTTTGTATCACCAGGGTCTTCCATAATGTCCTATATACAGTTGGTACTTAGTAAATGTTTACTAATGATGATGATGAACATCTGGGATGAAGCTCTCTCAGTGTTTATTTGTAGTATGGCTATATGGAAACTGCTATAGATTAGCTAAATGGGTTAAACAATTTTTTTTAAAAAAGTTTGGGGTTCTTATAACAAAGGTAATTATCTTATCAATCCCTATCCCCTCATAATTTACCACTGTCCCATAAGAAAAGACAAAGGAGATGATTTCAGAGAAACCTAGGAAGACTTACATGAACTGATGCAGACTGGAATAAGTAGAACCAAGAGAATAATTTATATTATAGCAATAAGATTATAAAAATTAATGAAAGAATGACCAATTATGACTTTATAGGGTTTCTAATGAAAAAAGCTACCAACTTCCTTACTGAGAAGTGATGAATTAAAAATGCTGAACAAGACACCTATTTTTGGACATACCCAACATGGGAATTTGTTTTGCTTGACTAGGCACATTTATTACAAGGGTTGTATTTTTTTTTTAAATTTTTTCAGTGGATAAGTGGTGGTGGGAGGGAAGAATAATAAATGCATGATATTATTATTAAGCATAATAGTCTTCTCTAAAATTTCTTGAGCCACTTGTTTGAGAAGAGAAGCTAGGTTAGTCTCTTCAAAGTCGTCAGTGTTAATTTGCTAAAATTACTCTTTTTCTGTGTTTTATAAACTGTACCTTTGAGTAGCTGAATTTCTTAGGTTCCTTCTGGATGTGAAGTTCTAAGAGAGAGCATGCCACACCCATTTCCCTCCTCACTTCTGTGTCTTGTTCTCTATTTTCAAGGCTATGAAAGCATTCAACGGCTTGTGTACAGCCACTAAAGGGAATAAATGGTTCTGGCCAGGCTCCTCTGTCAAGGTTAGAGTTAAGTAAAACTGTTTCTTAGTTCAATAAGTTTCCAGTGAGACCAAAACCATCTGCATGGAAGTGTCAATCCTCCTTGCCTTGTCCTTGGAGTAGAGCTTTGTCCCAGGCTCCTGACATCATGAGTAAGGATGCTTCCTTTCTGAGAGGATCTCTCATGTTACACTAGAGCTAATCTCTTCATTTTGCCTAGTGGTTGCTCAATGATTATCTGTCTCATTTCTCATTTCACCTGAGGCTTTGCCAGCTCCCCCTCTTGTGCCCCTTAAGGAGTAACTGGTTGTGCCCTCTCTCAGCAAAGTTGCCCCTATGATTCCATTGTCCTTTGTGCCACTTCCCATGCTCCTCCATTAATGTTTTTGTCCCAGATAAGAGTTTTCCTAATTATGTCCTACAATCACTTGCTGTGGTCAGCTTTCTCCTAGATGAACCAATCACAAGGTAGGGGGAGGGGACAGAGTAAAAGGGCAATCTCTTATCCCAATAACCACAAGGCACACAATAACAAGAACAACTTATTTAGACCTTGAAGTAAGACAAGGATCCTTAGAGGTAGACATGAGGAGCAATGCCTTCTACCTACCCAAATCTTATGCATCAGTTACAATCCTCATCTTTATTCACCTGGGCTATGTGAACCTTAAACAACTTTTTTTGACAATAGTATTTAAAGATATTTGACTACCTTAATAATCGTTTGTATGCTATTTCATGCATTTTAAAACATCGTTCTGAATCTGAAAGGAGTTCTAGGGGCATACTCAGGTGAAGAACCTTTTAGCTGAATTCTTCCTATAGACATCCAATTCATTGTTTTTCATCTACCTCTGGACCCATAGAGTACTTATTGTTTAGAATGCTCATTTAATAATAATGCCCTAGCTTGGAATATCCTTTGTATTATTTATTATGTTATTATATTAATTAATTACATTATATTAATTATATTATTATAATGTTATTTATTCATTTTAATCTAATTTCATGTATCTTTGTCTTGCTTTTCACAGTTGGCTACAAACTACTTAAAAGCAGGAATGGAACAAGTTGTATACTTTTTTCTCCTTTTTTCTTTTGAGCTAATGTTTATACAAGCAACTAGGTATGGGCAGTGAATAGAGTACTTGGCACAGAGTCAGAAAATCTCATCTCCCTGACTTCAAATCTGGCCTCAGACACTTAACACTTACTAGCTGTGTGACCTTGGGCAAGTCACTTCATCCTGTTTACTTCAGTTTCCTTGTCTGTAAAATGAGCTGGAGAAGGAAATAGCAAATGACATTATTATTTTTGCCAAGAAATGCCAAATGGGGTCTCCAAGAGATGAACGTGACTAAAAAATGACCAACTAATTCATACAAGCAATGTCTAATGATAACTTGGGAAAAGTTGCACAATTCTTAGCTTATTCTGTATTTTGATCTGGAGACTGGAACTGAGGATAAAGGGATCATTAAAATAGTAGCCCATTAAAATAGTAGTAGTCCAGGCTACAGATTAAGGATTCTTTCCACCGCTCCAAACCTCCTCCTTTACCGGTAAAGGAGGCAGGTGCAAATGAGTACTGAATGTGAGTTTTGTGTGGAGATGTTACACTATACCTTGGAAGTTTAGCTTGGTTTTACATTTTACCTGGCATTTACCAATTAATGCAATTCCATAAGCATGCTTTTTAGGCCTCCACTCTGTCACATTTTGAATTAAAAAGTAAAATGTCTGAAGATTTAGGGTCATTGATTGAGAGCTGGAAGGGACTTGGAGCCTAGTTCTAGGCCCCATTCTGGGCCCTGGGGATACAAAGTCAAAGACAGTTCCTGCCATAAAGCAGTTGGTAAACTTTTGTCAGGGATGGGGGAATTAAACAACAAGGACACAAATAATTAAATATAAAATTTAAACAAAGTAATTTCTAGAGTAAATACTGGCAGCTAGAGGGATCAGGACATAGGTTTCTGGGAGAAGGTGACCATTGAGTCAAGTCTGGACAGAATCTAGGGTGTCTCTGAGGCAGGGATGAGTATAGAGAATGGTTCAGAGATGAAAGAGAACCTTTTAAAAGACATGGAGGGGCTTGGCTAGGTGGCACAGTGAATAGAGCACCGGCCCCTCAAATCAGGAGGACCTGAGTTCAAATCTGACCTCAGACACTTAACACTTACTAGCTGTGTGACCTTGGCCAAGTCACTTAACCCCAATTGCCCTGCCCTCCCTCCTTCAAAAAGAGCAAAAAAAAATGTTTTTTTAAAATAAAATACCAAAAAAGAAAAGAAAAGACACAGAGGGAGGTAAAATAACTCATCTTCAGGGTTGGCACGGGAAGACAGAAGCTCTGAAAAAAGATGTAAAGATGGCAAGTTTTGACATGGGGTGATATGGAAGCCAGAAAAGCCGAGGCCATCTTAGGATCCTTGAAGAAAGGTATAGCTTCTAGGAAAGGCAGGTGATAATTCCACAGTCCTCTGCCCTCATCTGGAGAACTGTGCTCAGTTTAGGTTGCCCTAGTTTGAAAAAGACTTTGATAAGGTGGAAAGTATTCAGAGAAGAGTAACTAGTATTGTAAAGATTCTAGAACCCATATCATATGAGAATTGCTTTAAGCAAGTGGGTATATTTAGCTTAGAGAAGGATTAAGTACCTTCAAGCATCCAAAAGAAAGTCATGTGGAAGAAGGGACAGATTTACTATGTTTGGCCCCAGTGGGTAGAAATAGATGGAAATTGCAGGGTTCAATTTCAGTTTGATATCAGGAATGATTTTCTAACAATTAGAGCTGTCTAAAATTGAAATGGGTTACCCCAAGAACTGGTGGCTTCTCCTCCCTCGATCTCCCCTTATTTTGGATCTTTATGCAGAGGTCAGGTGACCACTTGTGAGGTGTATTAGAGTGGATAGTCCTTTCATGTATAGATTGAACCAGGTGGTCAATGAGGTCCCTTTTTTACTCTCAGATTTCTGTGATTCTCCGTGATCGTGTATCAAGAACAGCCATCATGCCACTGTGGCTGGAGGATTGTGTGTGAGACAGTTAAAGTGCAATAAACCTGGGATGGTGGACTGTAGCAAGCTTGTGAAGGGCTTGAAATATCAAATAGAGGAGTTTGCATTTTAGTCTGCAGGCAATAGCACATCGCTGGAACTTCTTGAGCACAGGAGTGACATGATCTCATTTTAGTTTCACAACAACCCTATGAAGCAGGGTGTGTGTGTGTGTGTGCGCGTGCGTGTGTGCCTAGTTTACAGTTGAGCAACCTGAAGTTCAGAGAGGTTGAATGAGTTGCCAAGTGCCATGCAGCTAGTGAGTTTCAGAGGCAGGATTCAAACTCAGCTCCAAGTCCAGTAATCTATCCGCTATGAAACTTTGTATTTAGAGTACTAAGTATTTTTCAGACCCATGAGAATGATGGGAGAGTGCATTAAGGGCACTTGCTATAATAAGTCACCAAGACTAAAGCTAGATGGTGGAACCCTGGATGAACCTTCCTCTCACTGCTAAGGTCAACGTTCAGCCAGTTGGAACCAAGTAGAAATTCTCTGTGGAAACATTTCTGAACCTACAAACAGCATGGCTTGGGGTTGAATTCTGAAGAAGCTTTCTGGGTGGGGATGGGGGTGATGGAGATTTTTGTGTGTGAGGCCAACCAGCCCTAACATCCTTAATCCCATAAAGAAACACATGTACATGCATTTATTTCAATGTGTAATTATTGACATAAACACAGCTGCTCTCTATGTTAAAGGAACATTAAGCTCACAAAAGCATGGAAATTCCTACTTAGAGCTCCTACTCCATCCTTAACAGGCCTTGTTGTGCCCAGATGTTGCATGTATTTTTACACCATTTGAGGGGTAGGATGTAAAAAGTAAAAAGGTGGCAGAAAAATTAACTGAAAAGAGGACTGGGCTATGAAGCTTTGTCCTAATCTTAAATTTTATTATACTCTAATCTCTACAATACCTAGGCACAACATGACAAATTAAGGGGAAAAAAAGGAAAAAAAAATCTTGGCTGTAGATTTCTTAATTTTTGTGGAGATGAAATATATATGAAGATAGACAAGCAGTCACAGCCACAATGGCATCATATTAAAATTGTGTAGTTTATATAACACTTAAAATAAACAGAGATTTATACTTTCCTTTGGATGCAGAAATTTAGGAAAAGTTGTAAGGCAGCCCACAACAAAGCAATTGACAAGAAAGATAGCATCTGCTTCTTCTGTCTATCCAAGCTGAAGTTTTTCATTCTCAATGCAGGCAGTGCTTCCCAAGTTAACATAATTAACTCACGACAGTCCTGAAACATCCCAATATAAGATACAGATGAAAATTCAAAGCTTGAAAAATGTCATCTGACTTCACTGGGATTATCACTTAAAAAAACTGAATAAATCGCAACACTAATTAAACCAGGTGTTTTTATTTCAGATCCTTTTGCACATTATGAAATTAGAACCAGGGTTATTTATTTATTAGTCTGCTGTGAAACATACATCTCAGAAAAAAAGGGTATCTGTGATAACAACAAAGTAGAAAGATAAAAGGAATGACACTCAGTCCTGCTTTCTGACACAATAGAAGACCAGTCGTTCAATTAGCTAGTAATTTCTGTGTGACTACTTGACAGATTCTACTAATTGTTAATCTTCCACTAACTATTGCTTTACATAATTAATTATATTCAAACAAAAACAACAAAGACATGTGGACCAGTTGCCCTTTTGAGAATGTTTTTCACAAACTGGTTTTTGCTTACTGAAAATATTTTCGGTTGAAAAAGATATTAATCTCTCAGGGGAAAAGACATTAAAATATTTCCATAACTTTGTATTTTACCTCGCTTATAGACCAAAAAAAAAGAAAGAAAAAGAATAAAGAGGGATCAGGAAGAGGAGGACAAAGAGCAGGAGGAAGCAATTGCTTAAGAGAAACCCATTCCTGAAGCATGCGTAAAGTCAAAGTTTTTTGAGCTGGGATCTTTCATATTAATTTAGCACTGGGTAAAATTCAGAGTAACAGGCCCAGAGGTCAAGCATCATTCATCATTAGTTGAAGTGACATTTTCAACCCTTCCTATAGCAGCTGTTAGAAAGAGGGGAAAATAAAGGTATTCTTTAGGAAAGAGAACAGAGCATTGAAGACAATCCTTGTTCTCTCTGCAGAAGAGAAAACAAGGTGCCTCTATGTCAGCATGGTAATGTGCTTAATTTTGGTGATGTCATTCATCCCTAACCCTGGAGTCACTAGGCACAAGACAGCTACATTCCTTAACTTAGTCGTTCTGATGGAGATAAGTAATAACCATTCTGGATGTAAATGAAGTACTTCAGTGTGGTGGTGAACACAGCTCTGTGCATTGAAATTATGATTTATATCAGGATACTATCTTGTTTTTGAGAGTTTTCAACTTGTTAACAAGGCAGTTCTTGTTCTCACGGCATCCTCCGGGCATAATAGTTTCTGGGATGCCAAATAAGATGAGTTTTGAAACTGCAACACAGCATTCCAAGGCTTTACACTCGAGCACATTGGCCAAATTAGGACTTCTGAAGACTCACAGCTCACAAATAAAAATCTCTTTCCCTCCCTCTCTCTTTCTATTGTGGCCTGTCTAAAACATTAAGATCAGGACAGGAAATGGGAGCAATTAAAATAAAAATGCTATGAGCAAACACACAAACACACACACATAGACAGACAGACAGACAGGGAGAGAGACAGAGACAGAGGGAGACAGAGACAGAAAGAGAAAATGTGCATTAAATGTCAAATACTTTATAGGACTTTTGATAGGAAATGGATATTTTGAGGGAAACAATATAAAATTCTGCCTTTTATGTCATCGGTATTTTGGTTCCAGGAAGAAGAGGCCTTTTACAAAATTCTATACATTCTACATCTATGCTATTAAAAATAGCAATGGGGGTGTGCATTCAAGGGTCTCTGCTAAAATTTTATAGCTTTTCCCTGAGACTTGCCATACCTGAAATAGAATTGATTCCTGGTGTTAATTATCTTCAGATTTTAGAAAAGTGTTATGAAAGGTGTCTCTAGCAATTGTTAATGATTTGTAAGAAAACTGTTTCTTGAATTTGAAGGGGGAGGGAGAAAAAGGAAGACATTTTTTGACAGTCCTTTGGAAATAGAGTGATTTTGAATAATGCTCACCAATGATTGCTGTGTGGGTTAGAGTTGTGTAAACAGCTATTAATTCAGTTGTGGTGTGTGTCAAAATATGAACATTATTTTAGATGTTTCATCTTCAGCCACTTACCAAACATCATTTAGCTTTTTTGTCTAGTGTGGTTGGTTAGAATTCTGCCCTTTCTGCTGCTGTAGAATGTTTGTCAAACAAATCAATCATAGTCTCTCATTGAGAAAAAGACATGGGATGAGGTATCAGATCCTGTGGGCACTCTTTTCTGTGGTCACAGCCTACAATGAGCCCATTTAAAAACTTGACCTTAAAGGAGAAAAGTACATTTCACTTGCATCACAGTTATATGTCATAAAGGATATTCACAATGTAATCTATGAGTATGGGTGTTCTATTTTATATGGCAGTTAATAGTCTTTTAAAATCCATGGGCCTTTAGGATTTAGTATTTTAGGATATAGTATTTTAAATGAAAACTGCTTCCAATTGCCTTTTTAATTCTACCTCTCTGATAGAGGCTGTATATACCTTCAGAGTGAAGTGGAGCACTGATCCAAAATAGACAATTCAGAAATATTTTTGCCTGAGATATCTTTGCTTATTGAAATTTTCCCATTAGTTCTGTTATTTTCCATTTTAGCCTGACAAATTTAGGAATAATAATATTAAATTATGAAGAAAATTATTGGGGGGGGAGCTCATTTCAAAGAAGAATCACTTGAAAGTTCATATAGGATGGATATAGGCAAAACATTTTCAATTACATCCATACAAGTTCCTTTTTATCTATTGGATCAAATATCCTTAGTTGTAAGTTCTTTATCAACTGACTTCACCTAACCTATTCAGCAACATTTCTTGTCCTCGAATTGATTCAAGCATGTCACTTAACATTTCCTGGACAATTATGTGTATGCTGTCTCTCTATACCTAGATTGTAAGCATTTTGAGGAGTTGGTTGAGATTATCTTCTTTTGCTACATTGGCTATTGCTACACAGAGAGGCAAAAATGATTTATTTTCCAGTCCTTCAGTACTTGTGTATTATAAAGGCTGTATCCTAGCATTGTTTTAGAATTACCCTCCTAGCACTTTCCTGCATATTTTATATTCCAACACTGGCTGTAATCTATATGAGGACAGGAATGACATTTTCAATTTTTTAGGATAACTATTCATAACTAACATTTATGTAGTATTTTAAGGATGGCAACATGTTTCCTCCAAGCAACTTGGTAAGGAAAGCAGTGGAAATATTATTTTCTTCATTTTGTAGATAAAGAAACTGAGGCTTCTAGAGATTGATTTGTTTATAATTACATGGCTATTAAGAGTTTGAGGTAGGGTTAGAATTGAAGTCAAACCAGTCCACTGTTCTATCTACTCTGCAAGTTATTACTTTATTACACATATAACTAGAAAATTAATAAGCATTTGTTGTTGTTAGTCCCTTACTCTAGAAAAAGATGCCCCTTAACTCCATATATTATGTGTGCATTTGAATCAATGACAGAGACTCGTAAAGGGAAAATGTAGCTTTCTGTGTATTACATGAACAAATGAATGATTTTCATTATATCTGGCACCTCTACTAGGATAGGACTGGAAGAAGGGACAGAGATACAGATTTTAGGAATTAGGTTTCATGTTTGATATGTAATGTTGACGCAGTGCTACATTCAGTTGCAACAAATGATCACACTTCATCTTAATCTCAAGTAGGTGAAATTTACATGGAGACTTTGACAAGAGTAAATAAAACTTTCCCATTCCCACTAATTAGATACAGCACATTCAGAACTGTTGCATGCGATGCTGATTTCAAATTTTCAGTGAAGCAACTTTCATTGGTTACTCAGGTAAAATGGTATTTTGGTCTAATTGGACACATTTTCTATTTTTGTTTTTTTTTTCCCATGTCTGCCAGGCTCTGAGGGTCAAAAGTTGATATGCTGAATTATTACAATACAGGAATAATTGAGCAACTTGATCAACATTGAAAAGCTTAAGCTTACAGAGAACCTCTGAATGCTAATTGTGCTTAATTCAGATCAGCATGAGATATTTGATCACGTCGTCAACAGCTTTACGTTAGAGTATGACAGACGCCGTTGTGCATATATACTTCTATGTATGTATAAAGAATCTCATTCAATTTCCAGGCTAAGGGTGGTCATAATAAGTTAGAAAGTGAGATATTGTGAATTTGCAATCCCAGTTCCTCATCTAAACTCACAGTTATAGTCCCCTATAGAAAGACAAAGAAACAACAAAGATCAGAATCCAAGTATCTAGCCCTTCTAAGGGCCAGAGCAAGAATTTATCTCTGTTTGACTTTTGAAGCTACACCCAGTGTAGTCTTAAATGTTGTAAGCAATGCAACCACTGCCTTGAGAGACTATTCTCCAGTCTAATGGATCTCATTGTCAGGAAATGGTTTTTGATATTCAGCCAATACCAAGGTTTCCAGAAACAAGTTTTATTTTCACATATCTCTCCTTTAATATTCATGACTAATGTAGACATTTCATTTATGCACTTATTTTAAGCTTATGGAAAAAGGAGGAAGAGGAGGCTGACTCCATTTTAGAAAAATGATCATCTACATTAGAAGAGACGTATGGACAACTGCTTTTGTCTTTTGAAATAGATAAATCTTTACAAAGGATAAACAGCTCAGATGGTTGGGAAGATCTAAATAGTGCATAGGAGCTGCCTCTCAGAGTTCATCAAACTAAATGTACAAGAAGACTACTTCAGTTTTAACAGCTTTAAGATTCTTTGCATTGCCATCATTCATTGGTAACCCGGGAGGTTTTACAGCCTTTCAAATCCTAGAGTTCTTTCAATCACTGGATGCCTTAAAGGGACAGAAGGCCTTAAAATGTGCTCCCCATCTCCCTAGTTGAAAAAGATACATAGACAGAGGGGGAAAAGTCAAACAACAATACAAAAAGCATTAATGCAAAGAACAGTGGGGTCTCTCCCTAATTTGACTTTCTCTACAGGTGGTCTGCAGCTGCATCCAAACAGGTTACTCCATTGGCTTCCCATGAGCATGACAACAAAGTGCTATCTGTATTCACAAGAATACATTTAGTGGCATGAACTGATTCAGGTCTAAAAATAAGAAAAAAGCATTTTCCAGCATTGCCTGAGGTAATTCCCTGCGCCAGCAGAAGACAGTAGCGCTCTTGTCTCCCTGGCTGTGCGTGAAGATAAAGGCTATCAGAAACCTACTTCACATGACTCACTAAGGCCCAGCGCCAGCTAGGCGTTGATTCATTCTGTTTGTATCAGCTTGTATCCTATTGACTATAGCAACAGAGCAGACAAAATCAATAAGCAATATTCTGTTTTCAATTGACTTCAAGGTAAATCACATTGGTCTCCAAGATTGATATACCTGTTCAAATAACTGTTCTCTCCTGCTGGACAAAATAGATTTAGAGCCAAGACTGGTTGCACTGCTCTAGCAGAGTGAAAAGTATAAGGATGGTATGGCCAGTTACATCATTTTTATGAAAACCTGCTATGCTACCTTGATCGAGTTCAGTAAAAAGCTGACACATAGCCTGTCTCTATCTAGACACATATAGATCACAATAGGGATGATAAGAACAAGATGACAACTAGATCAAAAAATGTGTTTGTGGGAAAGAACTTGCCTTTTACAGTGTAGATGACATTTATTAAAATTCACTTGTAAAATGCTTTCTGAATAATATTCCTATTATGTTTGAATGTTCAGAGTCAGAACAGCATTTCCATCCCCTTGGTCTTGCCATGCCCTGACAGAATACACCCAGTGAGAGCTCCACTTTTCTTCCATTCCCTCCTTATATGTCTATTATACACTTAACATATTTCCTGTGTGTGTGTGTGTGTGTGTGTGTGTGTTTAAACATTCTCTCTTCTTCCTTTTGCCAGAAAGGTGCCCTAACTGGGAGCCTGGGAGGGATGGTCTCTACCCAGGTCTGCCCCAATCTTTCCACAAGGATTTCCCAGGGTGGCAGGTTGAGGGGGAGGATGGGATTGTATGTAGAACACAGTCATTATTCCCACTCTAGGACCAAGTGTGTCATTTCTGAACTATTCAGTCACTACTGACCCAAGGAATGTGAATTCCAATTCTGTTTCTAAATATAGGGCTTCTGAATGGTTTTATTTGTTGCACTGCTACATAACTGATCTGTCTTCTTTCTGAACTTTTAATGACTATGACTTTTCATGTCCAGTTAGAAAGCCATACAAGATTATTTTTGTAATATGTACATGACAACCATTAGTAAAAAACGTTTCTCTGGTTTTGACACACAGATGGTTCCAATTTCTCCCCTTATTTCACTTTAAACCTCCACCTATAGTGTTTTTATGAAGATACATTATTATAGAGTACCTCATAATAACATGCTTTCTGCTGATGCATGCCAAAAAAACACTGGTTGACTTGCAATTTGAATCCAATACAGAGAAAAACAAAAATGGATCTAATAATGATTAGTGAAAGACTTAATGTTTTATGACATGTGAAAAAAATACAGGCACTGTATCTTGTAAGGAGGTAAACTTGAATTAATATTAGCCAATGTTTATCATTAAGAGAAGTCACAGAAATGGAAAAGAAAAACAAGCAACATATAACTCAAAAGGTGAGCCACCAACCTTTCCTGAGAAAAGTTGCAAGTAATCAAACAATGATAAAGGGGAAATTTAAGCTGTGTAATTAAGCTGTCTGATTTCAAATGGGACACATTTAATGGAATACAGGTTTTTTTTAAGTGGAGCCATAATAAAAAGTAGGAACTGTATAAGCTCTATGTTTTACAAACCTTTGTCATTAGACAAAGTGGAAAAAGTAGGTACCATGATGTAGATTGAAGATGAGCCTCAGTCAGGGAGATGTGGTTTCAATTTCTGTCTCTGACACATGCTGCCTCTATGACCATGGTCAAATCATTTAACCTCTTGGTGTCCAAGGCAACTAAATACAAGTTACAAATCAATTTCTCATTTGCATTGGTGGTTAAAAATTTCCCTTCAACAATGAAATTATAGATTCTGATGAAGAAAAAAGAGGAAAAGCAAACACATTTGAAGCTCTCAATGCTATTTTGTGACATGGATAAATATTTTCCAGGACCTTCTCTTCTCTCTCTAAATTCTCTCCCAGTAATCTCTCAGCCTCTATGTGGATGACTTACAGATATACCCAGCTCTAGTCACTTTCTTTAACTTAGGTCTCACACCCCCAGTAGCCTACTGGACATTTACAACTCAATATGTTCAAAATAGGAACTAACGACCTTTTCCTTCAAATTCTTCAGTTTTCCAAACATCCCTGTTTCTGTTGAAGGTAGCACCATCCTTCCAGGCTCTCAAGTTCATAACCTTGGCATTGTTTTTTACTCTTCTCTTTCCTGATTCACCCTGTTTATCTAATCAGTTGCCATATCTCGCTCTTTTTAAACCAATAATATCTCTCACACCTGAACCTTTTTCTTTATTCATAAAGCCACCACCTTAGTGGAGAACTCTCACCTAGATAAGCAACAGCTCCCTCATTGTTCTCTCTGTCTCAGGCTTCCCTACTCAAAAACATCCCTCCCCACTGCTGCCAAAGGGATTTTCTGTAAGTTCAAATCTGGCCCCTTCTCCACGAGGGTTGCTCTTATCTTTGCTGGGCTGCAAACATGTACTTCAACAGATGCAAAATTATTAGCCTGACTCAAGTGGGTGATGGAAACCTTAATGTCTTTAGATAAAAGCCATAGTACATATAAGTAGTGCTTTAGTGAGGTTTTAAAATCTTTCCAGTTCCCACTTAGATGGACCTTGTGCCCTGTTTATACTGACTTGTCACTGCCAAAGCAACGTTACCAGTACTAGCAAGACGAGATTTTGGTGAAATGTCAGTAAGGGTTATAAGCAATGAATTTCAAATCTATATTAGAAACAAAACTAGAGATGCTTTCATATTTTAGCAAAACCATAAATATATTAATAATAATAATATCAAAAGAGATAACTGCAGGTTTTTCATGGACCATTAGTGTTTTGAGAATCACATTTATATAATGGCAGCTATTCTCTATTATCAAGGTAGGACACAGGTACTTTTAATTTTTTGTTATTCTAATTGAGGAAAAATATATACTTTAACCATTATTCATAAGATTAAGGGGTTGACATTCAATTTTTCTTGCTAACATATGAGAGAAAAAGAATAACCCACTATGAATTTGATATGAAAATCCTGCCATGTACTTAATTAAGTAGAATTAAACATCAAAACCAAAACTAATAATTGAACTTGATTGAAATTATGTTTAGGTGACAGCATGTAATCATTCTCATATACCTTTTTGCTTTTCAAATAACCTTTCAGAAGCAAAGCAGTATTTTAGTTAGGCATCATTAAAAAAAGAACTATCTAAGACCTTGCTACAATGATAAAAAAATGGTCTACTCATCTGTCGTTACTGCAGTTATAGAACCACAAAACTAGATGAAAGTAGGACAGACAAAAAACCCTCACCTCTTAAATTTTGTGATGATGAATGTGGCCCTATGTTTGTTCTCCACTACATTAGAAGCTTCCGCAGAGTATTTATCTATCCTGTATATCCTTACCTTGCCCCACAGAAGTCTAGTGAGATATACATACATACACACAACACATATGATTATTTTGAAGAAAGATTGTATAAAGGAAAGAGGCAACCAGTTGGAGTGGAAATAGCAGAAACGATCACAGAATTCAGCCATGAGAATCTTAGCCTCATGCTTTGTTGCGGCATTCCATTGAACCTGAGTTTTCAAAGACTGAGCCAAAGGATCACAAACAATTTTAGGAGATGAGTAAGAGTATCTGTCATCTGAAGGCTAGTTTAATTAAACGTATAGAGGCCTTTCACTATACAGTTGGCCTCCAGATAATGATTTGGGGAGATGGGAGGAAGAGCAAATCATGAAGGCTTGTGCTCTGCATCGGTGAAAGGAGTAGATATAATGAACTCATGAAAGGAAGTGGTAATATTAAGCAGTTAAATATGTTTTGAATAAATGAAATAATTCTCCATCTCAAATGACATTTTTAAAAGTTAAAACTGCTATGAGGGGGAAAAACAATTCTCCAGATAAAATATTTGAGATTTGGATTCGAAGGCAGCTCAGTTTTCTATTATATGCATGTTCCCATCACTGCACTATGCTTGGAATTCCAAATGTGGAAGAGCTATACCATGAGGCCCTGTAACTGCAAGATAATGGAAACTCTATTGAAGAGGGAGATTTTTTTTCCACTTGGACCTGGGCACAGAGTCAAAAATCTAAGTTTAACTTGGTGATATTTAAAAATGCGTAACATGCAAAATTCTATAATCATTCTGTTTCTCAGCAAGTGAAAATAGAAGTCTACTGCATAGTATGTGTCAATTTGAAAATATAGCTAAATCAGGCCAAAAAGAAAGTTTTAAAGTAAGTAACCTAATAATAAAATCACAGAATCACAGATGCCACATATGCCCAACATGCCTAACTGGACTCCGAGGGGAGGGAAGATCAGCTGATAAAACTCAGACAAGGGAGCTCAAGCCTGCATCTGACCACAGCTCCTCAACTTCTGGTGTACAAGAGGTTGTGGGTCACAACCACAGCTAAGGTGACGTGAAAATCAAGAGAGACCCTATTGATCCCAATGATGACACAAGAGGAGAAAGACCCAGAATCAAATGTTTTGAATGCTGTAACTATATCATTCTTCCCACCCTCAATAAATCTCTCCCAGAGTTCACTTTACTCTGCTTGCTCACCATCACATTTAGGCCCATTTGATCAAAAATCCACCAGCCTCTTTCCCACAATTTAGATCCCTTATATAGCCTGACAGCAGGCCTGGTGCACCAGGGACTGTTTGCTTCTGCAGGTCCTGGCACTTTCATAATTAACAGTCTCTGCATCTGGGGCAAGGGTGGCAATAGTACTTTGAGGTTTGTCCATAGGGGAAGAAATCTGTCTTCAGAATACTGTCCCAAGATAGTATTACTTCCTAAATGACCTTCCCAGGTTTTCAGGTAAGAGCTAAATTCTAATCCAGAGAAGAGCACTTAACTGTCCTGCAGAGGTGCAGCCCAGGTTGGTCAAACAATGGCAGGACTCCAAAATTATCTAGATATCATTTTGTATGTATTTACATATGCATTCTTTGTCTCTTCTGTTAGAACATAACTCTATAGGGCAAGGACTGTTTCCCTTTTGTCTTGGTATCTCCTGTCCCAGCTCAAAGTTACAACTTCTATACTGTTGAAAGACTGGCTGCTGTTGGCATTTGAAATTAGAAGGCTGCCACCGAGGGATAAAGAGCACCCCTGAACACTGGAAGATTGCTAGCTTTCTTCTCATAATCTAATAATAATAGGCTCTTAATAATTTTTATTAAAACCAAATATTATTAATGCTCTAATAATATCAAATGAGAATATCTGTTAAGTGCTTAGCATAATAGTGTTTGGTACACAGTAGGTACTTAATAAATGTTTATTCCATTCCCTTGCTTGTGAAGGGGGAAAGAACACTATTTGGGATGATACTGTTAGTTTCCTAAAAAATGTTCTGTCCTATTTTAAAGCCCTGATGTCTCTACCATAGTTACAGTTCTATTTCTGAGCCCTTTTCTGTCTTTGTGATGCCTGAGGGTACATGGTACTGAAACCAGAACTTGGAGGGAGCTTTGAGGTCATATGGTGCAATTTTCCCCTTTCCAAATCTTCTTTTATATCATGAAGCTTTTAACAGTATCTTTTAACCTTTTGGATATGATGTTTTCTTTTCACTCAAACCACAATAATAATTAAAAGAAGCCTAGAGAATCACCTGAACTTTTTGTATTCTCAGAAATACACATGAAACCAAGAATCTTCTTTTGTATTCTTATTAGCTTAGGGAATTTTGTGGCATAAGACTTATCTGAATGAGTGAAAAAATATAAATTGCAAAAGACTTTGAAAACATTTTTAAGTACAGTTAATGAACTTATCAGGTTGTTTCCTAGTAAAATTTCTTAGCTCAATTTTAATGACTTAATAAGAATTTTTCATAATTAACCTATTAATTGTTTATATGCAAAGTGTTGTCTTAAAATTTAAGTGAATTAAAATTTTTACCTGATTTTTTTCTATTACAGATTTGCTTAGTTGGCCAATTTTCCTTTGCAAAGGCTTCAGGGTAGCCTTTTTGATTGATTAAAAATTTCAATTTGACCAAGAAATCTTATCATGGTCCCAAACTGTCTGCTGCTGCAAAGGTCCATCTCTTTAACAAGAATAGCTCCAAATGATGACTGAAAATTATGATATCCTTATCTTAGAAGAATTAAAATAACAAGTTATCCAAAAGAACAATCAAAAGAAAAACAGCAAGTATAGGTAGGCTTCACTGTTTTACCAATGATTATATGTATGAGATAAGTAGAGAAGTATAAGACATTGATGACATTAATAGCTAAGAAAAAAGGTGCTGTAGTCATGTGTTTAGAATAAAATGAGAGGCAGCAGATAGGTAAGGTAGTTGGGCAACGGAACCACTGAGATATTTTTTAAAAAACAACATGGACAAGAAAAAGTCATTCACTGCATTGAGTGGATCATTTCTTGAACATTTATGGAAAACATGGGCAAGAACTAGCCAGAATGAGAAGGCATTACACACTGGTTAAATTATGGGTGCCACAAAGTACAAATTGGCCTAATCTAAATTAATGAGTTTTTATTATAACTATGAAGCACCTCGTGAGCACTCCTCATCAATCTGTAATTGCAGCTAAATGTCCCTGAGAATGATTATCTCATATTCAGGGTACTTTGGGCATCTATACACCTAAACTTATACTTCATTGACTACCACCAATATATTTACCTTTAATAAGTGGACAAAAGACATACTTTGCTCAGAGTCAAAGTCTTTTAATGGAATAGGATAGTAAGAAAAAGTGCAACAAAACATCTCTACCATAAACTGGGAGAACATCCTGACTAATACACCCCAAATCATCTAGAAGTGGATGCATATACAGGTCACAAGTAGCAAGGCACATATTTAGGGAATAAGTGTGACTAGGGAATATATAGGGAGGGTGACACACGTATAGTTACATGGTCAAACAGTGAAGGAGCAATTGAAGGGGCAATTCCCATCTCCAGTTTTACATGGCCTTAATACTGCTAATGTCTTTGCATTATTCCTTGCCTTTTACTGGTTCTTCTAATGTTTGTTGCATGGTCTCCTCAAGACATTGCTCCAGTGAACACTGGTTGACTGTTGGCTCCACTGCCTCCAGTTTCTGACTTAGTTGAGATCCTCAGTAGCTAATGTTCTAAGTAGGATAATGTGCAGGAATCATGTGAACTGTTTTCTTCCCTGTTCAAGGAACAGAATGAATCAGGGACTTTTTCTTTTTAAAGTAGATCTAATGACAGGAACTTTTGAATTATGGAGTACTCATCAGGTGATCTTCAGAGCTGAAATTCCTCCAGAAATCTTTTTCAGTCAGAAGGCTTAGGAATATGTAATCTAGAGAATTCATAGTAACATTTTCCTCCATATAGGAGCCTTTGGTTCAGGAAGTATTTGAATTTCCTTCTCAGCCTTCAGGCAAACATGTGCTATAGCCATGTGCTTCTACTATAAAATGTCACTGCTGACTGGAGGGAAGAAGCTCCTAGCCCAGTGTTTTTACCTTCTGGAAGAAGTACAAGTAGGGAAGAACTACCAGGTTTCATAAGAATTTATTCCAGGGATGATTCCTGAACACTGACTTATCAAGCTCGCTATTTCAGAGTAGGACCAGCTTGGTTTTTAAAGCCTACCAGGGTCTCGGCTGATCCTTACCCAGTCAATTACTAAAAGTTCCCCATGTTCTATCACTTGCCTTTTCCAAGGCCTAATGATCAAATTGTTTAGCAAAACTTCCCAATTTGATCAGCGACTGTCATTGTCTATCTCCTTTATAAGACAGAATATAACATATTGTTAGAACAAGTTAGGTTTCCATAGAGTATAAAAGATGATACAGAAATACAGACGGCTTCTGATAATGCTTTTGGAATAATGCTTTTGAATGTTTTCTACATATACATATAAACATACACGTATGTATATGTATATGAAATATATTTATAAGTACATACATGTATACATATATTCAGATGTTCTAAGTCCCAAAGTCCATTGGTATAGGACTGTCTCCTTTTTGGCTGAAATCAATGCCCAATGCCTGCATAAGGGGTAGAGTTGATGAGAGTCTGTGTGTGTGTGTGTGTGTGTGTGTGTGTGTGTTTGTGTGTGTGATTATAGCTTTTTAAATACACATATTTTTGTACATCAGCAACCCATAAAGTCAAGTGTGTACCTGACATTAGAAAGTCTCCTGGATGGTTAAAAAAAAACTTAGTTTTGAAGTGGTCATCTATATTTAAACCTTGATCAAGTGTTTAGATGCAGAATCACTGTGCCAATTTAAAACCTTGACATTTTAGCTTTTAGGATGGATGTATACAAAAAAAGTTCCAGTAACCAGCTGTGAGCCTATATAGCATAATTAGGAGAAAATTCATAGCACGGATACCTTTCTGACCAGGACAAAGTGAAGCTTCCAGTCTCTTTATGGTTAATTTTCTGGCATACTGAACACACCAATTAGGGCTGATATGTCTCTAAATGGATGAAGTAGGATTACATCTATCACCATATTAAATTATTCTGAGAGGGTCTGATTTTGATACCAATGTCTCCACAAAGGATGTTTAAGAATGCTTATGCAAGGCTATCCACTTTTTCATGCTAAAGACTTTGTTTTAATCCTTGCTTTGATCCTAATACTTTTCTACCCTTGTATTACCTCCTTACCATGGCAGAAAGTAGGTCTGGATTTAAACATGGGCAGATCAGGAAACCACCTACATAATAAGATTTGAATGACACTGGGGATTCTTGGATACCCCCAAATATCTCTCATATTTGAGGACTGATAACTAAAATCCTTTAGTGAGAATGGACCTTAATTTTTTATCTTGATGAAAATTTCTGTAGGTTATGAGACCAACATTTTAAGAGGATGTTGACAACAGCCAGGTGGTACAGTGGATAGAATGCTAGACTTCAGTTTAAAACTGGCCTCAGACATTTCAGAGCTGTATGACCTTCAAGTCACTTAACCTCTGTCTCAGTTTCTTCAACTATAAAATAACGGGAATGATAACAGTACAAACTGCCCAGGGTGGTTGTGAAGGTCAAATGATAATAATTGGAAATACACATTTAGCCCCTGGCACATAGTAGGCACTATAAAATATTAGCTATTATTATTATTATTATTTTTAGACATTGACTCCTTAAAATGAGTATCATTCAGATTTTCACCCAAGAACAAATGTTAAGAGTGAATGGAAGGAAGAACGTTTAAGGGGGAGTGGAAAGGGATGTAATTACATCTGGGTAAGTGAAAAGATAGATTTCATCCTATTTAAAATGTTTCTGAGAGATGGCCCACCTTGAATAATCTCTATTACATTTGGATTTTTTGAGCGTAGGTAAATGAGGATGATATTTCATTAAGATAAAAATGATTAGAACCAAATTAATCTTCATTAGACTAAACTGGTCATTTTTATTCATTCTTAGGTGGGTGAGAAGGATAATTAAGATGGCAAAACCTAAGAGTTGGTAGGATTACTTTCCCATTTACTGCCTAAAATTGATAGGTTAATCTAGACCAGTTCTTCTATGGGAGACATAACTGAGCAGGAATCTGGTGACCAAACTTGCATGAGGTGTAGAGTAGGGTAAGAGAATGTAGAACGTGGCCAGAGTGGGTCACCAGTTGAAGAAGAGGGTAGAGGTAGAGAAAAAGAAAAGGGTAAATGGTTCTTGGCTAACTGGATTTGTTTTCCCAGGCCACTGAATTGTGGTGAGAAACCTGGGATGATTTTACCTTCAGTATTCTATATCTTCTGCACTCATTTATGTAAGTAAAAATAGTAAAAACAATAGGAATCAAGAATTATTCTTAAGTGCCTACTACGTTCCAGGCACTGTGCCTGGCATTTGTGGTGCAAGTACAATGAATGATATAATCTCTACTTCCAATGAGTTTACATTCTGAAAGGGGAGATAAGTAACATAAAAATATATATAGCACAAATATAAAGTTGATAGATATAGCAATATATAAAGTAGTTTGATACAATGTGGTGGGAGGCGGCCACTGGTAGTAAAGACTATAAAAAAAGGCTATATGCATAAGATCCTTCCTGAGTTCCCTCTTAAAGGAAGAAAGGGACTCTATGAGGCAGAAGTAAGGAGGAAATACATTCCAAGTATGGAAGATGGTCAGTGCAAAAAGGGATAGAAAAAAGGAGGCTGAGTGCTAAATGTGAGGAACACCAAGAGAGCCAGTTTTGTGGAATCACAGAGCACAGGAAAGAGGATGAAGTCCAACGGGACTAGAAACATGGTTTGGGGCCGGAGTGGGTAGAAATTTAAAAGTTAAGCAGAGGAACTTACATTTTATCCTGGAGACAATAGGAAGCCATTGGAGTTGGTTGAGTAGGAAAGTCACATGTTCATAGTTGTGCTTAAGGCAAATTAATTTGTCAGCAGAGTTTGTGATGGATTGGAGTAGTTTGAGAACTGAGGCAGGGAGATCAATTAATCCCCAGATGTCTGGGTCAGGAGCTGAAGAGAAGTGAGACAGCAGTATTGGGAGACAGAGAAGACCCAAATCAGAGTGTATAATGTGGTTTCCTCTATGCCGTAGTGGGAAATGGAGGTTTGAAACCAACCACCCACATTTCTTCTTTACAATCCTGGATTTGAATTGTCTTCAGAAAAAAAGAAGTTCAATTTGAGCACTCAAACTATATTTCTGAACTCTTTTACTTGCTAATAAATCCAAAACTGAATAAGTTACTAAGAAATAATAGGAGCATGGGACATTTAACCTTACAAGGTGACTTTTAATATAGGTATTTATTCCTATGGTTATGCATAAAGAAGTATGTACAGTTAAGCCATGCTTGTGTATGTGATTGGGGTTCAATTAAACTCAGTAGGAATAGGAAGAGATTGGAGTCTCTGGGTGTGTGGAGTCACAAACCTTAGCAGTCTAATGGGATAAATACAAATACTTCATCCTCTAAACTAATGAGACAAGCTTGTACTATCACACACAAAGTGCCAGGAGATGAAAGTATCCATTCCCTGAGCACATAGAGAGTTTGGCATTTCCCTAGAGTGACCTCTAGTATGGGGAAGGGTATATAACTGCCAGAATGCACGTGGAATTGCCATCTCTTGGCCCTTTTCAATGAAAGGGTTGGGTAAGTGTATAGTACCATCCTATGATGATGCAAAAAAAAATCAATAAAAAGTTACAAAAGGAAGATAAATAAAAAGATAAAAGGTAATTCTTATAGAATATATACAAATACACAGACACAATACATATATACACACACATACATACATGTGTATATGTTTCCCTCATAAAAGACTGTGACAGAGCCTCAACGCTTCCTGGTTGTTGCACCACTGGGCATCTGCTTATAGAGTTAACCGCTAAGCAACTTCCTGGTTGTACTTCCATACTCTAGGTGAGATGAAGTCCATAAATCTTAACAGTGTTGGAACCTTTCATAGGAAAGGTATTGGCTATAGGGAAATTTGGGCCTCAGGTACAAAGGAGAATTAGTTACATAAGACTCTCAGAATTTGTCTATGCCAATGTTCTGACCAAACCTTTTATGTTGTACTTCATGGGATAGGCTAGGGACCAGGTGAATCAGTGATATGGGGTCAAACTAGGAGAAAAGAAGAAATACAACCAGTGAGAGGAAGGCATATTCTAAAAGAATGGGGACAGTGAAAGATGGAAAACAGATCCAATTTCAGTGGATTTTCAGAATTTCCTTGGGTATTGGCCCAGCTGGTCATTTTCACCTTTATAAAGGCCACAGATCTTGCTGGAGAAAATAGAACATAGGCATTAAGAGGCAGGTAGAGAAACAGAAAAGTGAGGGATCTGATTAAAAACTCTCATGTATGTAAAGAAATAGTAGAACACTAAGAAACTTGATTTTAGTAAGCACACTATAAAAGTGTACTGATAAAATTAAAAGAAAAGATGACTAAGGAAGGAAAAATGAACAAATTGTCTAGAGAAAAAAGTTAAGAAAATGAACAAAACTGTATATAAAATGAAATGAGTAAAAACACCTTCAGAGGTTAGGAAAGACCTGTAATGTAATTGATAAGATCCCTAGAAATGGAATAAAAGTAGACCTACAAAAACTTCCAGGATGTTTCAAATGCATGACAGAATTTAGGAAATATAAAATATATAAGGACAGAGATAAGAGGTATCAAGGAGGAAATCAATAAGTCTAACAAGAGAATAATGACTTTAGAAAAAACTATATAATCATCCTTCAAAGTTTTAGATTAAAAAAAATTGGAATTGGAACTGAAAAGTAAAGAAGAACAAAGGCAAAAGACAACAGGTTTGGAAAAACACATAAGAGCTTTAGAAAATACGAATAGTTGAAGATAAAATATGAAATGATTCTCTAAAAATATAGTTTTTCCATTAAAAAACATTGGAAAAAATATATGAGTACCCCAATTCAGGAAATAACAGAGGAAAATTGCCCAGTGATATTGGAAACAGATAGTAAAATGTAGACTGAGAAGGAACCATAGACTGCCAACAAAAAGTAATGCAAATTTAACTTTCCTAGAAACAGTGATCAAATTTCAGAATTACAATATCAAAAAACAGATATTGCAGGCAGTCAAGGACATGAAAAACTTCCCTTTTTTTCCAAGGGAAAAACATTGAAAAACAGAATATATTATTCTGAAAAACAAAGGCTGGTTTGCTTAACACATGCTGCAAAGCTGAGCCAAATAATTAATGAAAAATTGGACTTTGAAGGAGAAGCAGTTGAGTAATTCCTTCAAAAGGAAACAGAGGTGAATAAGTGTATACAACAGGCAAACATTAAACTCAAGAAAAATACATAGATTGAGCCAAGCATGAAAGAGTAAGAAATCAAATGAATATCTTCATGCATTAAAGGTTAGATAAGACTATGAATTTGCAAATTTTGTGTTTTTTTTAAATTTTCTCTTTCAAATACCTTTTACATTGAGTGATGTTGAAATAACAAAGAGAATCTTTGAGCAAAATTATCTAAGGATCAAAAGACAGAAAGGAATAAAAATTTTAAAAAAGAAACAAGAGTGCAGGAGAATATAAATGAGTATTTCTGGGATAAAAAAACCTTATTTTCTCATAAGTAAATCAATATTTTTTTTTATGGTGAAAGTACGGAAAAATTCCTCCTGGTCAGAAAGAGGTGAGAAATAGTACAGGGAATATGGGAGAAGGCTGGTTCGAACTTGAGAGGATTTGTGAACATGAGGTTTTAACCTTCTTCCCCTGTCTTGGGAAAGTAGGGATAGATAAAATATTGGGGGAGATGTCATAGAGGAAGAAATAGGATTTCTACTGTGGGGCCATGGTAAGAGATACTTTGTAAGATCCATAGAAAACTCTCCCTGAGGCAGGGAAGATGAGATAGAGATGGAAGCCTCAAAACAGCTTACGTATGGGGAGAAGTTTGAATATTTTAGAACAACTTCTTTAAGCATGATCTACTTATAGTCTTTATGAGTCAAGTTCTTGGGAGTATTTACCATTAGGAGTAGGAAATTAGGGTGGAGGAAATCACTGAGACCTTAAGGGTAAAGAAATTAGAGAGAGACAAAAGGAAATGGTTTGAGAACATGGAAGGTGTGGAATCAGGAGAAATAGGTGATGAAGGAAAAAAAATAAAGGAATAGGACTGGAGTCAGGAATGTACTGGAGCGTACTCCTTCTGGTTTGTGTGAGCATTTGTAGCTCAGAAAGAGCAAACACTACATATAAGAGTTTGACTTATTTTTATAAATCATCTAGACTTAAGAAGGTGAAGTGTAAAATGTTAATAATGCAGATAAAACATAAACGTATGCATGTATGTATGTATGTATGTATGTATGTATGTATGTGTATTCCCTCCCCACTCCCCTGAGAGCTGGTTGCTAAATATTTACCAGCATACCCTTGAGTGGAGTTTTTCTTAGTCCCAAGTCATAGAATGATCTTCACTACATTGGCTATGTCCATTAATGGATATCCTTAACAATGAGTTTTTTTCAGAAGATCTAATCCCCCACCCCTACCCCCAAATGATGAGAAGTAGAGAATGGAGGCTGAAGGGGAAAAAAAAAACTTCTAATAGCACTGAGAGATGAACAAGTTAGAAATGATAGCTAAGTGGTGTGTGTGTGTGTGTGTGTGTGTGTGTGTGTTTTTATGAGAGACAGAGACAAAGAGAGACAGAGACAGAGACAGAGAACTAAAAACACAGAGGAAGAAGTTCAAAGGAAAAAGACAACAAGTTTGGAAGAATGCACAAGAGCTTTAAAATATGAATGGTTGAAGATAGAATATTAATTGACCCTATAACAAGTATAGATTTTCCATTAAAACATATTGGAAACAATATTTGAGTACTAAAATTCAGTAAATAATAGAGGAAAATTGCCCAACAATATTGGAAGCAGATAGCAAAATGTAGATTGAAAAGAATCTGTACTCTACCAACAAAAAGTAATTCAAAATTTAACTTTCCCAGAAACAGAAATCAAATTTCAGAATTACAACACCAATGAAAGTGAAGCAGTTGAGTCAAACCTTCAAAAGTTAACAGAGGTAGTAAGTAGTAGATATAACGGGCAAACATCAAACTGAAGAAAAATATAAAGATTCAACTGATAATAAAAGACTAAGAAATGAAATTAATATCTTCATGCATCAAGGTTTTTTTGGGAAAACAAATTTATTACAGTTTAAAATGACCACATTTATTCTAGAGCTGTGTAAAATATAATATTTCCAATCCTGTGACAAATAAAAATTGGCACTGTTTGATGAGAATGTAGACTATGCCCTTTGTTAAACAAAACCTAAGTTCATGCTGACTGTTAAAGAAGATTCACCATTCTTACTAGACAGATTACAGCTTGTTTCTATCATTTCTACAACTCAAGTTACTGGAAAATTTGAAAATTCTACAAGGCCTTTCTGTAGATTCTGCACTATAGCAATGTGTCTTCATGATAATAAAGTGACAAAATACTAACCTACTCCCTATCAGTTTTGGGAGAACATGAGTTTGTGGAGAAGGTTTTAAATCAGAAATACTGCCCATTTATGGAGTGCTTAACGTCAGCATATTAGCAATCTAAACTTTTCTTTCTGACTTGCTCACTCTTTAGGGAAAGTTATTTCTTTTCAAAAGACCTGTGAAACTCTAAAACCCATTTTTTAATGTCCTGAGATATTCTTAAAGATCATTTGCTTCGAAGATCATTAGCCAGATTTGCAGAGCCAGAGAGACACAGAGAAAACCAAAATAACCTTATACAATGACTTGAGGACTACAGAAACACAAAGATGAATATTTGGTAGGAACTTTCCCTCCCTTGGCCCCCATTTTACTGTAAGCAAAACAAACTGGAGAGACTATGTGTGACTTCAAAAAATAGAGGGAGGAATACAAAAAAGCTTAATGAAAAGAACAATTAGAACATTACTAAGTTTGAATAAATTAAGATTTCTTAGTTAACAGGTTGTTGTGCTTGTCCTTCATTCTTGAAGAGGACCCTGACATCAGAGAAATGATAACATGACTTGTAGTTGATTTTGATTTGAGTGAGAGAGGGCTGTGCAAGGTCACCAGCCTCACTTTCTCCTCTAGAACCATCTGGGTCCAGTGGTCAGAAATTCATCTGGACTACTGAAGATGGCCCAGGATGCAGTGGGGGACCTTGGCTCTGTAGGCTAAGGCCTTTTTGGGTTCTTACTTTGAGTGAGGTAATACCCATTCAGTGAATAGGCCTCTTTAAGAAGTGAGTCAAAGAATGGCCCCTTTAATTAAAAAAAAATCAAGCTGGGAGGGGAAAACCCTCAGATTTGCAAGCCAAAAGAGACACAATTACTATTGACTTTCACTCTGAGCAAGGAGGCCCAAAACCAAAACCATTAAGTGGTGCTTGGGCAGTGATGTATTGTGGTCCAATCTATGAGCTCCAGAGTGAATTGGATTTGTTTCAGAAGGAAGGGAGGGAGCAAGCAAAGAAAGAAGGGAGGGAGGGAGGGAGGAAGGGATGAAGGAAGGAAGGAAGGAATGAAGGAAGGAATCTAGCCAATAAACCCCAAGTTAACCAGCAGTTTCTAGCCATCAAAATTTACCTGTTTTTCTCAATCCAAGCTTCCTGCATGGCCACCCAGTAAATTGGGTAACTCAGCTCTCCTTCTCCCTTTCCCTCTCCTTCTCCTTCTCAGTTAACAAGAAAATGAATGTGAAAATGGGTAAAAATACACAATTTATTTAATAAATTGGAAGCAATATGTGACAGAGGGTCTGCTGAATCCTTAAAAGAAAAGCTAGGCAAATTACAAAAAATGATTCATAGTGACCCAACAATACTAGAAGACATCAATATACTTCCCTCAGAGCTGGATAAATCCAACAGAAAAAAAAATTAAATGACCAATGGCAATTTCTGATGGGAAATATTAAAAATACGCACATTCTCCTGCATTCCATATTATCTTCATAAAATTGAGCAGGAGTTTATGCACTAAGGAGTCACATGCAAATATTTTTTTAAAAAAGCAGAAAAAAGAAACATCTTCTTTTGAGATTTTTATACAATAAAATTAGTGAGATGTAGAAGACAATGAACAAAAGAAAGAGATCTGAATGTAAACTAAGTAATGACCTTCTGGATGACTCTGCCAAGAAACAAATCTTGGGAACAACAAACAATTTAAATAAAAGAGAATGATAACAATGAGAGTAAATATCAAAATTTATGGGATGTACCTAAAATAGTCTTTAGAGAAAAGTTTATATTTCTGAAAACTTATAGCTGGATAAAATAATTCATTGATTAACTGATTATATAAAAATAAAACTAGAAAATAAACAAATTAAAACCCCAAAACAAGTACAAAAATAAGGAACCCTGAAAATTAGAGAAACAGAGAAACTTGAAAATATTATATAACTGATAAAATTAAAAGACTGATAGAATAAAAATAAAATACATAACTGTAAGGGGATTAAAAAATAAAAAAGCCAGTAAATGGCTGCTCAAACAGTGCTCAAAACAAAATAGAAACATTCAAATAAACAAAACATGAATAAAATGAATTCACAACAAATAAGAAATAAAGAAAATTATCAGGAATTATTGTATACAATTATATGGCAGTAAAACTGATAAAACGTAAAGCCCATAGGAAGTTGATATTATCTATATAAAGATTGTGAATTCAATTAAGCAAAGTAAAAAAATGGAGATTTTAAAGAATCAATATTAGAAAAAGAAACTGAATAAAGGGAAAAAAAGAACTATGAAAAAGAAAAAGGTTTTCAGTACAAATTCTGTACACTTATAATGACCTACTTTGGTCTCAGATAATAGAAATTGAAACATTATTCTCTCCTCTAGGCAGAGTTAGGATATTTTGGGAGCAGAATGTTACATACACTCTCAGATATGGTCCTATTTTCTATTGTTTCTCTTAACTACAATTCTAAAGGACAGACTGAGGCAGAGTAATCACTGGGAGAATCCTGTATCCAGGAATGACTATGATGTAAAAACAAAACAAAGCAAAAACAGCAATAAAATACAACAACAAAAAACGCAGAGGCATATGTTCTTAAATAAATGGCTGCAGGAAAAAAGAGGGAATATGAATACCTCAGATGACAGATAGAGACTGGCAGTGAAGAAAACAGAATGATAATCCCCCTATCAAACCTGGTCTATGCTCTGATTAGAGAAAAAGACAAACTCACAAGAGGTGGGGTTTAGGGCTCTATGAATGCTATTTCCCTGTTTTTGCTCAGATATTTCATGACAATCTCTGCTTAAATATTTCTGATTTGGAGATCTGAAGTGGAGGCACCGAGATGTCCCCCCCCCCAAAATCTTAATATCTGGTCAAATCAAGGTGGATTTTCAGAAATTGATTCGGTAAATATCTACCATGCCCACTCTCAGATTGAATGCCTTTTGATAAGACTTGGGCAGACTTTAAGACAGTCTGGTTAAGAATTTATCCAATTAAAGTTTTTAAATGTTGGTAGACTAGAAGATAAATGTATAAACTGACAACATACATAGGAAGACAGAGATATTCTGCATTTTGCTCTTTGATAATAATACAACCTGACACAATCCAGGAAATTTCAAGACAAAGTTGACACGCCATCATTTGCTGGCACGGTTGTGTCCTTTCTTCAAAATGAACAACTTAAGCAGGGGGAACTATTATCGAAGTTAAGGTTGACATTGTTGCCATTTGTCACTTCATGTCATAACCTTAATAATATTTAAACATATTCATGGAGGAAGGCTTACTGATTGTTCAAAACATAACTAAGAATTCTGAAACCTGCAACCTCTTGAAACATTTGCTCCATCAGCAATCAACACATCAGATTTGCTTTGAGAGGTAAGTATTATCTGTCATGTTCCATAGGGGGAAAAATAAAGACAGCTTTTCTAAGGTCTTTGATTTTCTTTTTTTATTATTATTATTCCTTTGTTTGCAGAGGTTACTTACATCAGTAACTAAATATGCTGTGAATTTTTCTTTGTCCTTCATCAATCAAAGCAGATCAATTATAAGACCAGTGAAACTGGATCACAGCTCCTAGCTACATGGTCATATTACCACTCATATTATTACTAAAAGCCACATCTATATTCCAAACTGAGATACTATAACCCCTTTGTCATTTTCCAATAAAAAAGACCATACCAAATAGGCAGAGCACACCGTAATTAGCAGCTGGCAGAGAAAGCTGTAAATCTGTATGAGTTCTGAACGATTTGCTTACATTGTTGCTTTGTTGACAAATGACGCTGTACATGTTAATGTTCCTGAAATGTCCCCATTGCACCTGACGTGCCAATAAATGCCAGCCAGCTGTATGAATTATGGAAATAAGATTTTTGTTTATGAAGGTATCCCAGACATTTATTTTACAGCATTCCTCTCGACAGATTTAATGTCTGGAGTTACATTGAGAAGATATTTGCTACCTGACATAATGGATAATAGATAATGGAAACCTTAAAGGCTCTGTTATTTTTTTTTAATGATGAGACTAATACGTGTATATGTATATATACATACATACATTCACTGTATGTATACATGTACACATGCTACATATGCATATACATTTAAATTTGCCTGGTAACCACATATTTTGCTCTCTTTTTAAAACATAGTATTTTAAATGAAATATTATTAGATTTCCTTTAAAGATTGGATAGCACAGGCATGCATCTTTTATTTAATGATAAAGAATATGTCTAGCAGCAAGTAAAATAAGGCTTTTTTATAGAGAAACATCCATTTGCCTTCTAAAAGTTTCCCTTTAACCAGGTGGCCAACAATTATGTTCCTAGCACCTTTGTACAACCAAAGGTGATAATTCTAGATTTTTGAAATAGATTTAAACATGCCAATCAGACTAGAAATCTGTGATCTTTTCATTATTTTTATCATTTATCTGCATATAGCATATATATTATATTTGCACAGCATTCTTTTGTGTGTATATTGAGATACTGTATCACAGAAGGTCATAGGCAGAAGGGACTATGGCATTTACTTAGCCTACCCTCTTGCACGTGAAGAAATTTAGGCTCACAGAGGAGATGCAACTTGTCCATAATCATAAAGTCAGGTTGTAGCAACTTTAGGACTCAGAACATAGATTCAGTGTTCATTCCATCAAATCATCCTGCCTCTTATTGCTCTAGTATTGTGATCCCATCCTTGCATATATATATATATATGTACATTTTCCCAACTTGATTTTACATTTTTCAAGGGCATTTATTTCTGCTTTCTCTACTAGTGTAGTAAGAGCTCTAAATACTATAGATGCTCATTAAATACTTGTTGATTAATCACACCCACTCAATGTCCAGAGGATCTTCCCCCCCTCCCCATCCAATGGAATCTCCATAAAAGTCTAATGAAGGAAGGGTCTATAGATAGAGATTGTATCTCTCATTGTTCAATGAGCCACTTGAGTCTTGCCCATGACAGTCTGTCTTTGCAAATTCTATTCTGATGCTCTATACTGATGGGAAATTGACATCTTGAAGGTTACATCAATAGATGATAAGTTTTGAAAGGTCCTACTATGCTGAAAAGGTTTAGAAAACAGACTATGAATCAATCAATCAGCATTTACTAAGTGCCTACTCTATGCTAAGCACTGTGGATACAAAAAGAGACAAACAACAGGATTCTTTACCTTTTAAAAAGCCTCCTTTTTGTCATGGACCCCATTGACTGTCTGATGAAACTTATGGGTGCCTTCTCTGAAAAATGTTTTTGAATGCATAAAATAGAATACATAAGAATACAATGGAACCCAATTTAATTGAAATAATGATTTTTTTAAAAAAAGTTCACAGATTCTTGGGTTCACAGTTCCTAAAGAGAATATTGGTTCAACGTGAGACTATCATTTGAGAAGCAGTCTGGTTAATTTTGAAGAGACATCCTAAGAAAGTCAGTTATCAAGCAATGATTTCCCATCACCTCCATCTCTCCCCTGGATGCTTATTAAGTCCATTTAAGATCTAGAGACCATGGAATTTGCTTGGGTAGAGGGAGTATCCACACAAATGAAATCATGGAAGTAAGTTCAGAATGACTCAGTCAGCTAGGAAACCTAATTAACAGGGAATTATGGAAGGACTAGCACATGTGGTGAAAATTAACTGACCTTATGATCATGAAATAATCACTGGTACTGAATTATGCAAACATAACAATAAAGTAAATTAAATAATAATAATTTAAAATCTTTTGTTTTAACATCAAATAGAGTGAAGTTTACATTCTTGCACATGCATATAAATCTACTCCAAGCGTACTCTTTGAAAAATATACTTGCTGCTTCCTTTGTCATGAAACATAACACAGACCTGCTGCTTCCTCTGAAGTGTATTACTTAGTAGAAACTGTGTTTCTTTTCTTAACCATATAAAAAAAAAACCTAAAATATCCAGTTCTAGGCTGTGTCTAGAATGGATGATCAATCTCACTGATCATGTGTTTGTTAATGATGAAGAACTGGTTGACTCACTGAATAATCAATCCTTGGCTCAAAAGAATACTCAATGGCTCCCTATTTCTGTTGGGTCAATACTTCTCTGTTTGACAGTAAATGCTATCCCTCACCTTCACATCCTGTCTTCTTGAAGTCTGAGCTAAAAATGTCACCTTCTACAGGAAGTTCTATGCCTTTTCTATGTTGAATACCTCTAGTCTATCCTATATTTGTCTTTTTTTGTACTTAGTTGTTTGCATGTTGTCTTCCCATGAAAAGTGTGAGCTCCTTGAGGGTAGGGACTGTCTTTTGCCTTTCTTTGTATCCCCAGTGCTTAGTGCAGAGCCTGGCACATAGTGGGCACTTACTACGTTTTTATTGATTTATTGACATTTAATGTTCTCTAAATCTGGCTCCAGGAACTTTCCCCTACTTATTTCATATTAGAGCCCTTCATGTACTTTTTGTCCTAATGTAAATTGCTTGCTAATTATTTGCTTTACATTCCATTCCATTTTTTTCCTCTATAACTGCATCTGGGGCGGGGGTGGTCTCCTTTGCCTAGAAGGCACTTCTCCCTCAATTCTGTTTCATAGACTCTCCAGCTTCTTTCAAAGTAGAGTTCAGTGCTTTCCTGATCCCTGTAGTTATTAATTCCTACTTGAAATTGCTTTGCATTTACTTACTGCTACACATTTCCTTGGGCATCTTCCAGTCAGCTATAAAGTCTTTGTGGTCAGGGACAATTTTGATTCTTGTTTTTCTGTCCCAAGTGCCTAGTACAATGCCTGGCACATAGTAGGCAATTAAGGAAAATTTGTAGAAATATTTATTGAGGGGAATCAATTGAATTCAGCAACCACTGACTTAATAACCAGTTTGCTTAAGATAAGAATATACTGATTTTTTTGGCTATCTGTCTCATTGATCAGTAAGTATTGAAAGGATCTAAACCTCTGTATTAGCTGCACACAGTGCTTGAGTCAGGAAGTCATATCAATATGTATTTAAGCTCTTCCAGAAAGTAGCCAGCAGGTACAAGTATCTTAGAAAATCTCCTACTGAAAACTGTATCTTTAGCCTTGACAAGGTTCAATAAATTTAATTCATTCAATAAGTATTTATTAAGCACCTATTATGTATAAGGAAGTGCTAGACACTAGGGATACAAAGACAAAAACACAATAATCTCTACCCTCAAGGAGCTTACATTCTCTAGGGATCTGCAAAATGACATAAATGAGTGACTAGTATTTATGTAACATAATATAAAATAATTCCAAGAGGAGAAAGAGGGCCAATAACTGGGAAGATGAGAAAAGGATTTGAGATAGGATATAGCACATGGTCTGTGCTTTAAGAAAAAATGGAAAATCTATCTGGTGTCTCCTGAAACCATTGCCAGACATTGGAACGCTCACAGGGTGCATTATTCACACACACACACACACACACACACACACACACACACACACACACACACCCTTCATTCTTTTTTTAAAAGATATATTATTCTCTGAAGCCTAAAGGTAACACATTAGCACAAATCGGCCATTTTCTGAAAGTTTGAACAATGGAGTCTAGGTATAATTGAAGTACAAATAGGGAAAGAAACCAAAATCACCTTTGTGACCAAAAGGCAGTCCCCACTGAAATGGTTCCTACTCCAAAAGACTCCAGATGGTTAAAATGATGCTTAAGTATATGCTGGCTACAGCTCAATTCTTCTGGTCTACATTGGCCATTACAGAAATGACACCCATACATACATAAAATTATATGTGTATATATTAACCATTTCACAGATTTGTGTTGTGTGTGTATGTGTGAAATGAAAAGCTCACAGTCATAGGTCTACTGTACTCAAAGGGTTAAGACTCTAATTTTTGGCATAGTTGTTCTTGCCTGTACTTGCTCAAAGGAGGATTAAGGCTAATGTGCAGCAGAGGAGCAATGTAATGAAACCTGAACTATATCTTGCTGTTCAATATACCTGCACAATGGAAAACATAGGAACTCGGCCTCTACTACCCATTTTCCCTTTCTTGTGCATGGAATTCATTGAAACTAATGGGAAGGAAATTATAGTAGTCTCACAGGTCTCTAACAACAGGTCTCTGTGTGGATAAATTAAACTTGTCAAGATTCCTTACAGAATGACACAACTAAAGCCAAACAGTCAACTAAGAATAGCTAAAATCCTTACAAAAAGTATTCTATTCCCTTTCTCCAGTTAAATAAAACCAGATACAGAAGGGGCAAAAAGGCATAATTTGACTAAAGACGTACCCGAGTGATAATGTTACTACTTACAAAGCTTTGAAGTTAAGCAAAAGCTAAATAATTATTTGTAGGACATCTTATTTTGCTGAAGTTTTGCAATTTCTTTGTTTCTTAGATTTATCAAGGTCTAGTTTTAAAGAAAGGGATCCTTAATAACTAGTTTTCTGACAGCCTGTTATAGAAGTTTAAAAAATCCAACAAGAAGTCCAGCTGCCTAAATTTAAAGACTCGCACAATTAAAGTTGTACATTAGAGAAAAATAGCTATGATACTTGTATTTTGATACAAATGACCAAACACATACCCACTGCAATATACTGAAGTGAACTGAGAACTAGAGGACTGGTACTTTTAAACCGGACAAGTAAAACTGAAAAGAAAAAAAAAGAATTATGTTTCTCCCTGTGACAGAACTGAATCAAAAATTATATACCAATCTTCTCCTTCCCTCACCCCTGACTTCTCTGTTAACTTGATTACAACCCTCTTGTAGGCCACAAATGAATTCATTTTTGGAAGTCTTGAAAAAAGAAAAAAAATTGAATGCACTAATTTGTTTGCTTCTAGAGTGTAGAAATTGGCTGGTGGGGTTTAAACATTTGAACAATTTCCTAAAATTTCTGGGTTTGAATATGGGATGTCTGCATCTAAGAGAAGCTGTGAGTACCCAACCATATAGTAGTTCTTTAAGTGTCTTTCCAACTCCAATTCCTTTTGATGATTCTAAGATTATTAATAAAATTGTGCCCCGTTTATTCAGCTGACTCAGTTCTGCTAGACACATGTCTATGTTTCAGTGCCATGTTGTGGAGGTAGTTCCCAGGGGTGGGGATTCAGAGCTATTATGATTGGATCAATCCACAATGACCACTTTCCTTGGACTAATGGAACGTGCTTGGCAACCCAGATAAGTGGAATTGGAGGATAGAGAGGTCACTCTGTCAGAGAACTATAAAGACCTTGATACTTCTCCAGAACTGCCTCCTATTTTAAGTGGAACACATATTTGCTACAGTACATGTGGAACTTCCAAGTGGTTCAATCTTTTGGTGAATAGAACAAAGCTCAGAGTATCACTGGTGACTGAATAACAATAGTTAATATTAGTAGAATTCTTTAAGGTTTATGAACGACTTTCCATACCACAATCATATCATGAAAGAAGCAAAAGAATTATCCCCTTTTTATGGATGATAAACTGGAGCTCAGAAATGTCAAGCACTTTTTCTATGGGCACAAAGCTAATAAATGTCAGAACTAAGGCCTTAAAACTGACTTTCTAACTCTAAGAATATTTATCTTTCCACTACAACATGCTGCAAGATACAACCTATAATTGGAACATTATGGTGTATTTGTTTTAAAAATCACATTACTTTACAGTCACCTCTCCTACATGCAGGAGAGCCAGAAATCTATTTACTAACTTTATCAGATGCTGAGAGTGGCTGGAGCTAGACTGGGAAGACTAAGCAGAGAAAATAAGTAGAAGTTTGGAGAAAAAGAAGGACAGTACTTAGCAGAAAGAATTACTCTTGGCAGGAAGAAGTTGGAAAGGGAACAGTAAAGAACAGAAATTTAGTTATTTAGTCAATCTACAAACATTTATTGTGTTCGTTATGTGAAAGAAAATTATACTTAATAAAAGAGAGAATAGCTACTGTAAAAGTGGAGGTATAATTGAATAAATAAATCAAATCCTACCCGATTTAAAGTAATTGATAAAATGCTTTAGTACCTTAATCAAGTGGGAACCCAGGTCTATTGAATCAAATCAAAGACATTCCAACTATATGTAAAAAAACTCTTGATCATTTTAGATGTCTCTGATGAACCATTGTATGAACTGGAAGTGATATTGTACAGGAAGGGTATTTGGATTGTTTGAAGAAGTTTGGTCACTCCCTGGGGATTATCAAGTCATTTGGACCTGATTGAAACTTGTGGTAGAGTAAACATCTGGTGGCAAAACTGCTTCTCAGAGGAATTTCTTTAGGAGAGAAGGAAACCTTCTTATCTTCAGCTTTGGCCTCCTTCCCTCAGGCCTTGACTATGTATGACTTTGGGAATGTATAGACGCCATAGCATAGTATTTTATCACTTTCTTTAGATGGAGTGGGTCACTTGATTGATTTACTCAATTAGACTCCCACCTGACACTTGTGAATTGAAGAAACTCTCTCCCAAGGCAATCTCATTTATTCTCAAGACTTAAAATATCAGCTCTAAGCAGATGACTGCCAAATTTCCATCTCCAGCCCTGATTTTCTCCTGAGCTGTAGACCTACACTTTCAACTATCTACAGAGTATCTGCATCAAATTTAACATGGCCAAATCTCACAATATCTCCATTATCTTTCTTCTGATCTCCATAATATTAGTCAAGTACAGGTCCTATTAGCACTTTCTAGACTATTGCAACAGAATTGTTTTTTTTTCTTCTGGCCTTTAGTTTATCTAAGCCATTTTTCACTATTTTTTAGTGCTTGACATTTCTGAGCCCCAGTTTATCATCCATAAAAAAGGGATAATTCTTGTTCTTCTTTCATAATATGATTGTGGTATGGAAAGTAGTTCATAAACCTTAAAGAATTCTACCAATATTAACTATTGTTATTCAGTCACCAGTGATACTCTGAGCTTTGTTCTATTTTCACTATCAGATTTTACCTTCCTTATGTACAGATCTGAATTTTGTCAGTCCTCCACGTAAAACCTATCAATTGTTTCCTATTGCCTACCACCAAAATTTCAGATTCTACCCTGACTTTCAGGGCCTGAACATTATTTCCTAAAATGGACAGTAATGACCTCTTGTATAGAACACCCCTTCTCCCCCTTCAAAAAAGAGAAAAAAGAATCTTATACATTTTCCCACAAGTACATATAGAGTCCAGTGGAAAGTGGATTTAAGCTTTGACTGAAACTACGGTCAAAGATAAAAGATTCATGACTACTGGAAATCCTTTTGTTTCCTTTGTAGGTGCTTCAGAAAGTTCACTTAGGTTTGGTGTACTTTCCTACTGGTCTGTGTTCAATTAGACTTTAGTTCCCAATGCAGACAATATCATTGGTTGATCTGGGGATGCCACTATGACACTGATGGAAAAAAGAAATCTTCTTGACCTCTAACATTTATAAAATCCTCCTCTAGTCAATGTAGAATGAGGGAGGAGGCTGAGGCTGAGTCCAGAGCAAAGACCTCTCCATCCCCACCCCTACCCCCATCCCCACTCCCACCCCCACTCTCCATCTTAAGAGTTCTACTAAAAGACAGGACTGGCTCCAATCTTACTGGTTCTCATATAGCTTGTGGTTCTCATCATATTTTAGTGACAACCTTTGCCAAATCAAAGTTTCTTCAGCCTATTCCATAATACATTGAAGAATTTTTACACTTTTTAACTAAAACTTATGATTGAGACTTGCTTTCACCTTGTCAAGGTAACAGGGCACCTTATCATTTATTTTAAGTGGTGGTGAAGTGACTTGATTGATTGGGTAAATCAACAACATCCTTTATACCTGATTCATACTCAGAAACTATTCCCTTAACACTTTTTACTCTGCTTGTAACACTGCATTAGATTTTAAGCTCAATGAGGGATTATGGCAAGACTGACTGTCCTTCCTTCCTTCTTTCCCTTGTTTTGTCTCCTTTGTCCCTTTTCTCTTAGTGCTTTGAAGTACTGAGAAAATGATCTGCTTTCCCTGCCCAATTCCTTTTATCCTACGTGTGATGCATTCAGCTTTGGTAATACTTTTAAATTTTTATTTAGCATTTTATTTTTCCCCAGTTACACGTAGAAACAATTTTAACATTTTTTTAAAACATTGAGTTCCATATTCTATCTTCCTTCCAGTCCCTCGATTCAGAAGGTAAGCTATTTGATAAAGTTATACAAATGTAGTCATGCAAAACATTTCCATATTAGTCATGTTGTGAAAGAAAATATAGAACAAAAAAACCCTCAGGAAAAAATAAAGTTAAAAAAAGTATGCTTCAATCTGTATTCAGACACAATGAGTTCTTTTTCTGGGAATGGATAGCATTTCTCATCGACCTTTAGAGTTGTTTTGGTTCATTGTATTGCTGAGTACAGCTGTCATCCACAGCTGATCATCTTATAATATTGTTGCTACTTTGTAAACCATACATTTCACTTTCCATCAGCTCATGCAAGTCTTTCCAGTGATACTCTATCACAATCACGTATCACAATTTGTTCAGCCCTTCCCCAACTGATGGGCATCCCCTCAGTTTCCAATTCTTTGCCACCAGAAAAGAACTGCTATAACTAATTTTAGTACAAACAGGTCATTTTCCTTTTTTTTTTTAAACTCCTTTGGGATAAAGACTAGTAGTGGTATTACTAGGTCAAAAGACAATGGTTTTATAGCCCTTTGGGAATAGTTTCAAATTGTTCTACAAAATAGTTGAATCAGTTCACAACAAACTCCACCAATAGTGCATGAATGCCTCATTTTTTCCCACATCCCCTCCACCATTTTGCCATTTTCCTTTTCTGTCCTAGAAGCCAATCTAATAGGTACGAGGTACTACCTCAAAACTGTTTTAATTTGCATTTATCCAATCAATAGTGAGTTACAGAATTTTTCGTTTGGCTATAGATAGCTTTGGTTACTTCATCTGAAAACTTTATATATTTTGATCATTTATAAATTGGGGAATGACTCTTATGCTTATAAATTTGACTCAGTTCTATATATGTTTGAGAAATGAGGCCTTTATCAGAGAAACACTTCAAATTGTTTTTCACAGCTATTATTGCTAACTGTATTTCCCTCTGTCCTATTCCCAGACCCTGTCTATTCTATGCTTTCTCTCCTTTCATCCAGTCCCTCCTCAAAAGAGTTTTGCTTCTGACCACCCCTTTCCCAATCTACCTTCCCTTCTACCACCCATCCTCCTTTCCCTTATCCCCTTTCCCTTCTACTTTATTGCAGTGCAAGATAGATTTCTATACCCAGTTTAACGTATATGTTATCCCCTCTTTGAGCCAATTCTGATGAGAGTAACTCACTCCTTATTACCTCTCCTTTCTTCCCCTCCACTGTAATACCTTTTTCTTTTCTCTTTTATGTGAGATAATTTACCCATTCTACCACCCATTTCTCTTTCTCCCAGTACATTCTTCTCTTGTCCCTTAATTTTATTTTTTAAGATATCATCCCTTCATATTCAACTCCTACCCTCCATATATACTCCTTCTAAGTGTTCTAATAATGAGAAAGGTCTTATGAATTACAAGTATCATCTTCCCATGTAGGAAAGTAAACAATTTAACTTTAAATCCTTTATAGTTTCCCTTTCCTGTTTGCTTCTCTTGAGTCTTGTATTTGAAAGCCAAATTTTCTATTCACCTCTAGTCCTTTCTTTGAAAATGCTTGAAAGTTCACTTTTTCACTAAATGTCCATTTTCCACCCTGAAGGATTATACTCAATTTTGCTGGGTAGGTCATCCTTGGCTGTAATTCTAGTTTCTTTGCCCTCCAGAATATCATATTTCAAGCCCTCTGATCCATCATTGCAAAAGATGCTAAATCTTGTGTTATCCTGACTGTGGCTCCACGATGCTTGAATTGTTTCTTTCTGACTGCTTGTAACATTTTTTCCTTGACCTGGGAGCTTTGGAATTTGACTGTAATATTCTTGGGAGTTTTCATTTGGGGATGTCTTTCGAGCAGTGGATTTTTAAATTTCTTTTTTTTTTAAAAATTAATTTAAAAAAACTTTTTGGAGGGGAGAATGTAGGGCAATTAGGGTTAAGTGATTTGCCCAAGGTCACACAGCTAGTAAGTGTTAAGTGTCTGAGGATGGATTTGAACTCTGGTCTTACTGACTCCAGGCCCAGTGCTCTATTCGCTCCTCCACTCAGCTGCCTGGATTTTTAAATTTCTATTTTTATATTCTGGTTCTAAAAGATAGGGCAGTTTTCCTCAATAATATTTTTGAAAGATGATGTCTAGGTTCTTTGTTTTTTATTGTGGCTTTCAGGTAGTCCAGTAATTTTCAAATTATCACTCCTTTATCTATTTTCCAGGTCAGTCATTTTTCCATTCACATTGGAATGTCTCCTATTCACATTGTCTTCTATTTTTTTCATTCTTTTGGTTTTGTTTTATTGTTTTTGGATTTCTCATAAAGTCATTAGTTTCCATTTGCTTGATTATAATTTTTAGGGCAGTATTTTCCTCACCTTTTGTACATTTGGTCAATGGGACTTACTTTTTAAGAAGCTTTTTTCTTCAGTGAATTTTTGTGCCTCTTTTCCCCTTTGGCCTAGTCTGTTTTTAAGTTATTTTCTTCAGATTGTGTGTGTGTGTGTGTGTTTCCTTTACCAAGCTGTTGACTAATTTTTCATGATTTTCTTGCATCACTCTCATTTCTCTTCCCAATTTTTCTTCTTTCTCACTTACTTGATTTTCAAAATCCTTTCTGAGCATTCCTATGGCCTATGACCAATTCATATTTTTCTTGGAGGCTTTGCATATAGGAGCTTTGACTTTGTTATCTTCTTTTGAGTATGTGTTTTGATCTTCCTTGTTTCCATAGTAACATTCTTTGGCCAATATTTTTTTCTGTTGTTCGTCATTTTCCCAGCCTATTTCGTGATTTTTAATTCTTTGTTAAAGTAGAGCTCTTGCTTCTAGGGTGGAGGGTACACTTTTCCACACTTCATGGATTTTCTGCATCTGTTTTCAGAGATGCTTCTAGGGACCTGTGAGTTTTTAGTTCTTACAAGGTGGTATGATCTAAGGAGAGGTGAGTTTACTACTCTCCTAGCCTGTGCTCTCATCTATGAGTGACCACAAGCACTATTGTCTGTCCCGGTACTGTGCCAGGAGCCATAGCTCCACTGTGGCTACAAGCTCTGGTATGCTGCTTCTTCTCGCCCTGGGACTGCTACTCAGACTACAACTTCAATTTGACTATGGGCAAAGCAACAGGGTTATTCCCCCTCCCCCCACTCCTAGTGTCAACAAAGAGACCCCTGTAATCTTCTTTTGACCAGTTGCTTGACTGCCTTACTCTCTATGAGCAGAGAGCTCCAGAAGCAGCTGTTGCAACTGCTGGCTGATTCAGTGGCTCCCAAGGCCTGCTCCTGGTTTGCTGTGACTGGGTTTGTGCTGGTGCATCTTGTGTTGAACTGTGCTCTACTCTCATTCTGGTACAACAGACCTTTTCTGCTGACCTAAGTTGTCTGTGGCTGGAAAATTATTTCACCCCTTCCTTTTATGGGTTCTGCTGCCCCAGGAACTGTTTTATGGCATTATTTAAAGATGTTCAGAGGGGTTTTGGGGAGAGTTCAGATGAGTTGCTGCCTTTTCTCCACCATCTTGACTCTCCTCCCCCCTTACCACTTGGTAATTTTAATAGACATAGCCACATATCCCAGAAATAACAGCAACAGCAATTGCAGCTAACATTTATATAGAACTTAAAGTTTTACAAAGTGCTTCACAAATATTTTCTCATTTTAATCCCAAGAAGAGTACTGAGGAACTAAGAAACAACTGGAAAGAAAAACATGAATATGCCAAGTTATCAGATTAATGGGGTGTATCCACTCAGATAAGAGACACACTGCTCAGATTCCTGAAGAAAAGAGGACAATAGAATGTGAGCTCCTTGGATTTCTTTGTATTCCTATGTCTAGAATGTAGTTAGTAGTTAATAAATACTTGGTGACTGACTTCCCTGCTTAAGCTTTTGGTCAACATATCTCAAACTGATGTCAAAGACTAAGACCCACTTAGAGATGAAAAAGGTTGAATAATCTTGATTCCACTACCAATTGCTGTGAGATCAGAACAGATGCCCTTTGTCTAGTTCTCTGTGCTGAATTCAAGAAAAACTGTATATCTTGTCAAGACAAGGAATCTCTGCATGATGCCTTCTATATAAACAGGCAGGGGACCAAACAAGAAAATAATTTTCTTAGCTAAAGACTCATGGAGTCTGGAAAACTATAATATACACATCAGTTATAGAAATTATAGCATAGGGTTCTGCCATCTTTTTTGGAGTTGCTTAGAATTACAGGAGGAAAAACCTCCAGCTTTGCTGGGAGGTAACATACCTAGGAGATTTATCTAGTATGTAAACTATAAGGGATTGAGTCTATATTTACTCATAGAGAAAGGCTGGTGATTGGTAGGTATATCATCACTGATGTCAATTTTATTTATTTTCCCCTCCCCTTGCCTCCTCTCTCCATCCCCTACCCTCCATCTCTCTCCCTCTCCCTCCCTCACCCCTTATACACACATATGTATACATATACACATAGACACATGCCTTTTGTGAATTTTGTGAATTGGGCTTAGGAATGTGACTTGGGAAGTTGGTGACAACACACTGAATGTCATTTAATGAGTATGCAAGATTTCATGAGTAGGGGCTATGAGTCAGATAGGTGAGAAAACCCCTAAATTCTGCTAGTATTTTAAATTTGAGTTCGTGTAATAATGTGGGAGCTATAATGTAATAATGTCAGATGTAAGGGTTGGGATCTTACTTATACTTGTATCTTCCAAAGTACATGGCTCTATAGGTAGTAGGTACTTAATAAACTTTTTGTGAATACTTGAACAATCTTAAAGTTATATATAGATATGATTTACTAGTATTACTACTATTTGTTGACTTTAATGGCTTTGATGGATAAGTTCTTCAGAAAATTGCTAAGAGGTAGTGATCATTATGGGGCTGGTTTATTTGGATGGCTTTAATAGAGAATACTTCCATCCTGTCTTACATTCCAGCAAGAAACCAGGAATTTTAGCAACTACTTTATTATTACTTTCCTTCTGACCACCAGAAATAGCAATCCTCTGGACTGAACTTAAAAGAGACCATTCCTCTTACCTAGAGGAATTAATTCACTTGGTTTTTTTTACTTTTCTTTAGGACCTGAGTTGTCCTTATAGATGGATGAGTTTTTTAAAATTCATATTGTCCTACTATATTTTTTCCTTTACCATGTTTCATGACCCATTTAGCTATCCACCTTGGAGCTACACTGGGCCAATTCAGTATAGGCATTTCATGCCATCTGTATTATTGATGAATGCATACCCTGCCCCCTCCCTGCTTTCTACCTCTTGCTTTATGAACACTAATCAAATCAATACTGCAGTTGCTACTGGAAAGGGAATGACTGTCTACTGCCTTATGGTTCTATTTATAATCCCTGTGACTACTTAGACTAAAACTTACTTGCCTAGCTTCTACTCGCTTTTATGTATTGTATTCCCTTTTAAAATGTAAACATATTTCAGGCAGACTTGCTCTCTTTTATAGTTGTATCCCCAATATCTAACACAATGCCTAGCACATAGTAGGTACCTAAAATACTTGTTGATGATTGACTGATTGAAAAAGTGGAACATGATATGAGCCTTGGGCATATAGATAGGATTTGTTCCTAGACAAAGCATCCTCTCTCTCTCTCTCTCTGTCTCTCTCTGTCTCTCTCTGTCTGTCTCTCTCTATCTATCTATCTATACATGTGTGTGTGTATGTGTGTGTGAGAGACACACACACACATATCAGTAGAGACAGAAGTTTGGAGAGGAGAATATCTGAGAATTCTTGTCCTAGAGATATGTGAATGTAGAAGACAACTATGGATAAGAAATAATAATAATGAGGAACAGAGTCTTTAAACCTCAAGACTTCATTGGTCTTAGGACATTAAAAAGAGTCATATTCCATTACTTTTAAAGTCTTATAGATTGATTTCCTAAGTAACAAAGATATGTCTAGATTACCTAATAACCAAAGGATGACAAATTTGGTAGGGTAAATATGTACCACATGCCTTTAGCTAGATGAAGTGAAGGGATTATTCAATGTATTGAATCATTATGAATGTGGACAATTCATAACATTCCCCCTCCCCAAGTCCTTTTCCTTGGGAATGAGTTTTTTTATCCAAATAAAATGAACAAAGCCAATAATTGAAAATGTTCTGTTTAATATCATTAAGATCTCAGAGTCAGGATGGACATTTGAAGGCAACTAATACTTTCCAACACCTAACAGTGTAGTCTTATCTACACCATGCCAGACAAAAGGTTGCTAAGGTTCTGCTTGAATACTTTTAGTGACTAGGAGCTCACTCCCTTATGAAAATGCTTGTTACTGCTCTTAGTCAAAAGGGAAGAGAGCTAGCAAAGCTATCATGTTTAGATAACTCAGAAGTTAAATATGGATAGTTATCAATTGTTTTATTTTATTTTTTAAAAATAAATGTTTATTTATTGTCTTGTTTATATCATTCATTTCCATGAGATTTTGAGTTACAAATTTTCTCCCCATCTTTCCCCTACCTACCACCTCAAAACAGCATCCCACTGTATAGTCCCTCCCCCAATCTGCTATCTCCTATATCCTCCCCCATTGCCCCTCTGACTTTCCAGTAGGGCAAAATGAATCTCCCTACCCCAGTGCCGGTATATCTTAATTCCCAGTTGCATGTATTAATAATAGTAATTATATATGTATATATTTACATATATATGTTATATACATATACATACATATTTTTAACATTTGATTATAGAACTTTAAATTCTAGATTCTTTCCCTTCCTCCCTCGTCACCCACCCCCACTGGAAGGACAAGCAATTCAATACAGGCTGTACATGTGTAATTAGACACAACATCTCCACAGTGGACATACTGTGAGAGACTGATATGTCCCTCCTTCCTATCTCCCCCCTTGTTCTATTCTCTACCCTGTCCCTGTCCCTTTACAGAAGTGTGTGCTTCCAGCAACCCTCCCCTTACATTGCCCTCCCCTCCATTATCCCCCCTACTCTCCTGTGTGGCATGATACCCAGTTTAGAGTTTATGTCATTCCTTCCCTAAGCCAAATTCAATGACAGTAAGGCTGACCCTTTCCCTTTTGCCTTCCTGTTCTTCCCCTCCATTGTAACAATTATCCCTTGCGTCTTCTGTATGGGATGATTAACTCCATTCTGTCTCTCCCTGTCTCCTCTCATTCTAATACTCTCCCACCTCAGTATTTCACCTTTTAAAGTATCATCTTTTCCTATTCAACTGATCCTGTGCCCCCTAGTACACATGTATACACATACTCAGATATGTGTTCATATGCATATATAAATCCTATCAATTGTTTATAATAATGGAGAGGCACAATGACATGGATTTTATCAAACTGGATAACTGTTATTTATTTATATATATATTTATTTATATATAGTTCATATCTAAATATCTAAAGTGCTATATATATATACATTTTGTACATTTACTTCAAATAAGTTAATCTTTCTAATTATATCTTGCCTTTGCTTTTAAAATATATTTTTTCTTTCTTGAGTGCACAGACTGATGACGTAAAATGATGGTTTAGAATTATCTTTGAGTAAAAAGAATTCCTCCTGAAATTAAAAAAAAAATTTTTCAAAAGTAGAAAAAAGGGACCTAAATTGTAGAGGAAATTGAAAGAAACACAGGAGATTGAAAGAAAAACAACACAAATATTTTTGTAGTCTTTCGTTTTCATAATTTGACCATTTCTCATAATTGGATTGTAGTGTGTGTGTGTGTGTGTGTATGTGTGTGTGAGTGTATGTGTGCGCATGTATGTATGTTTCTGTTGCTTAAATTATGTCAGTTGACAGAGGAAAAAATAATGTTTGAGATTTTAAAAAATCTATTAGTAGATAGATAGGTTAATGCTGGATAGTACCCACTCTTTAAACATGATCTAGGATTTCATATTCATTTGGGATAGTTCTTCATTTGAAATCTAGCTTCAGGAAATGAGGAATAAAATGTTGATATACTCCTGGAGAAAAAAATATCCCTTAGTCCATATTTAACCAACAACCCAGTGCTATACTTTTAGCTATGGATGAAAATAGATAGCATGTATAATGGTGATTAATTCAGACATAGAAAAATGAAACCAGTTTGAATGTGCTAAATAGAGAATCAGAGGCCTGGGTTGGAATCTCAGCTCTGCTGCTGTTTATTACCTATGTGACCTTGGACAAATCATTTCAGTACTCTAGACATGTAACTTTGCTCACCTGTGAAATCAGAGTTGAACTGTATGATTTGTAAAGCCCTTTCCAGTCTACATCTAATATCTTATGATCATTATTTTAGAATACAACCTAAATCAGAAAGCACACATAGTTCTACTGATGCATGCTTGGCATCCCTTCTTTAAAATCCTCTTGTCTGTAATCTCCATATTTGGTCTACACATTGTTATAAACTAAGATAAAGTTTAAGAAATGTTAAAATCTGGTATAACAATGTCAAAATATGTGCTGCAGTGGCTTGATTCCCCCATCTTCATTACATTATATAAAATTTTGTTCATCATCCAGAGATAGTCTTTAAAAAAGATTCAGCTAAGTTAATAAATGTGTCCTCTATCTTTCTGACCCATTTTTAAATGAAATCAAACAATGCCTATTTTTATAACTTGACTTTCTGTAAAGGTAACAGTTCATAAAAAAATTTGTGAAACTATGACTGGGAACAAACAAATTAAACAAATGACAATGTAATAAAATCAAATGGCGGCTGTTCTCCTCTGGTGGAAGAATTGCATCTTCAGTGGGACTAATACATCTTGCAGAAAACAATTTTAAATAATATGTAACATATGGACTCAGCTTTTATTATTCTTCTAAAAGAAGACAATTATATTTATGTGATAAACTGTTCAGTGTTAGTAGCATAATGTTTGTATTACTGGCCACTTAAATAATCTTTGGCATACTTTTATATCACATAGCAGCCTCCGGTTCTTTTGAAATTCATCTTCCAAAGTCAGCTCTGTCTATTACCACAGCACAGTGTTCCCTGGGCTGTTTCTTGGGGGCTTTCAGGGAAAAAAAGGCACGGCAGGTAACATTGCTGGAAAACTAGATGTGTAAAGAAATTTTTTCTTAGCTACAGTAGCTCTGGCAGCATGCTTACCCATATCCTGCGCCCCTGTTCTCCCCACACCCTCAAGTCGCTTTTTCTTTTTCCTTTTCAGAAAAAAAGGAGTTGGAGCCTCACAGACAACACTGGAGAAAATGAAGTAAAAACAGGTTTTGATGTTCAGCTTTTAGGGAAGGGGTTATCACCTGATGCTTACTTTGAAACACTCTGAGGTAGGTTTTCACTAGCCTCCTCCATTGCCCTGGTTGACTTTGGCTCTCCTTTATTTTACTTGAAAAGATTATATTTTGGAGAAGAGGGGATAAAAGCCAAGTCTTAGGGACAGAGAAAGACAGAGACAGCAGTCTGATACATTGTGCTCTGGAGTTGTTCCTCTCCAAAGGATTGCCTGGAAATAATAGTAAGGTTGTCTTCACACCTCCTACTTTGACTGGGTTTGAAACCTGCAGACATTTCTAAATAAAGGGAAGAGAAGGCTTTCTGAATTGTCATTCTGAGTTACTCTCAAGCCTCTACTGGCTGAATAAACATGGTTATCTCTGTGTGTAGCAGAGATGAGGTTCATGTGGTCCTTTGCTATCTTTGTACATGTGGCAGTTGGGGTGATATTTTCTATGGCCCTTCATTGGCACCCCAAAGAGGTAGATGAATAATGCTAATAATTATAGGTAGAGAGTCTGCATTGCATTTGGAAAGGAAACAGTGGGTAATTTCAAACAGGGTGCTCTCCAATTTTGATTAACTGTCACCGAAACAGGAATTACCACAATTCTGAAATCACATCCACCAACAGACACAGAACAGCATCTGTGGATGATTTCTGCCCTGCCACCCTCAAATTTCTCTCCCACCCCTCTTTACCCCCCAATAAAAACACAGCCCTGGGCCTGATGCTTCCAATTTAGTACAATCATGCCTCTCACTGGTCAATGCCTGGCACGACACCAGCTGTCAAAAGCACACATGAAAGGTATGGGGAATTTGAAACATAAAGCCCCATCATGGAAAGAAGGGCTTCTCTTAAATCTTCATTGCTCAAAGGAGACTGCTGTCTCACTCTGCCCAGAACTTGGTGGCAAAGATTTTCTTCCTGTGTTAGGGACTTAGAATCTAATGTGTTTCAGGAAAGGAACAAAAACACACAAAACAAAAACCACATCCCCTTAGTATTCTGAGCTAAAGAGGACAAGACGATTGAAAACTGTGGGAAGAAATTATGGAATGAAATTAGCCCTGCCCTGCCTCTGCTGTCCCCCTGACCTATCCCACCTAGCTTCTGAGAACTGGAATTTGGAGGACATAGTATATTATTCTTTCAATGCCAAGACAAGGGTCGTAAGGGCTGGTTTCTTCTTGCCTTCCCTCTGAGTTCTGTGCCTTGATTTCTTACTGATATGGTTCAGTGGCTTTATTTAGGTTCTTGATTCCATTGCTACTAACTAACTCCCTATAACTAACTAACTCCCTCTGTGGCCATAGGAAAGTCACTACTTATTGTCTGGAACCTCAGTTTCCTCATATATAAAATGAAGGAGTTGGATTAGATGGTCTTGAAAACCCATTTCAGTTCTAAATCTATGATCCTATGATTTTTTCATTCTTCTCCACCTCTGATTTTTAGTTTCCTTCAAAAATAAGCTCAAGTTCCAATTTTTATATGAATTTTTTTTTTCTGGATCTTACCTACTGCTACCATAAAAATGAACTTAGATTCATTTGTATACAGTTTGTAAATACCTGCATATTTTGTCTCTTCTGGGAGAATATAAGCTTCTTGAGGACAGGGACTTTTCACTTCATCTTTGTATCACTAGTGACTAAAGACGGTACTTGATACATAGTAGACACTTAATATAGGCTTGTTGATTGATTAGTATAACTGCCTAATTATTTTGTTAAATATGCTAATTGGCTTCACTCAATAGGTATTAATGGAAATGTGCAATCAGCCAAGGATTTATGGAGTGCTTACTATGGACCTAAGGCTTGTTAGGTATTATGTGTTACAATAACATGAATAAAATTCTTCCTCTTCCTTCCATGAGCTCGTCAACCCTTTTCTTCTATTTTACTGAGAAGATTGAGGCCATATAATCATCTTTATTCCTTCACTCCTCCATACTTCTCTGACTTCATTAAGTCTGTCTTCCTTTCCAGTATCAGTGAATGAAGAACACCACCTCCATATCAATTCTAAGTCTTCCACCTGCACTCTCAATCCCCTTCTTTTCCCTTTTACTCCAGAACACTAATCCATCAATTATAGTCCCTCTTTCTTCTCCAGTATCTCTTGTTTTACTCTCCTCTTACCTAATGTCCACATATACTCTCAGGTTCCTCATGCTGAAAACAAAACAAACACACTACAAAGTCTTTCTTCAAATCTGCTTGGTGCTCAAGCTATCATCAGATCACAAATTAAGAGTTGGAAGTTCAACTAGTCCAGCTCCTCATTTTACAGATGAAGAAACTCAAGCCCAGAGAGGGAAGTATCTTGTTCAATGTCATAATAGTTGTGAGCCTGAATTTGAACCAAGGTCACCAGACTCCAAAGTCAAGGCTCCCTCTATCATACTACATATCCTCCCCACCAATGATCTTTTGATTTCCAGAATCAATGACCGTTTTTATCCTTTCCTCCTTTCTGTAGCATTCAACATTGTTGAATTCTACTACTCAATGCTTGATTTTCTTTATTCCCCTTAACCTAACTCTACATTCCAATCAAACTAGAATAATAGTTATGCCACAACTTTAATGGGTTCTCCATTCATTTGTGAATGGTAATTTTCTCGTTTGTGTTTGTTGATTTCCTATTCTTCAAGGTTCTTCAAAGCATCTTCCTTCACCTCTTTGGCTAAAGTAGAACCTTCCTTTCTCAACTCTTGTGCTGGTCTGCTTGATCTCATTTGTGCATTTTTTCTTATTTTGACTTGCAGTATAGCTCTTTATTGGTTCATGAAACACCCCTTCCTCCCAAACTCCATTAAAATATAGACTACTTGAAGGAATAGACTGTCATTTCTCCCTTTCCCCTCTTTTTACCTATAGTATAAATCTTTTAAAAATTGATTTGTATATTTACTTTTAGTTTACAACATTCAGTTCCACAGTCCCTTGAGTTTCCAATTTTCCCACCCTCTCCCCCCCCACTTGCCCCAATGTGGCGTCATGCACTCAAATAGAGGATCTTGTAGTATAAATCTTACATTTGACAGTTTTTAACTGTGTTGTTACTTAACCTCCCCCTAGCCTCAGTTTTTTCATATGTAAAATGGATATACTAATATTACCCACTTCATAGAGTTTCTGTGAAGATAATATGAGATATTATGGGTTTTAGAAACTTTAAAGTGCTATATAAATACTTGTTATTATAATTATTACCAAAGCATCTAGCATAGTGTCTCAAGTACTTAATATTTGTGGAACTACAGTAATTCTTTATCAGGTATTTCTACCTACACAATCCTTGGCCTCATAATGACGTCATTGTCAATTAAGTTATAAGTTTTCTTATGTCCTGCTTCCCATTTGAAATACATAAGATGTGGCTTGTGGTGATGGGATTTGATCATTATTAGTCGTTATTGGCCTGTGATGGAGTACAGATGAAAAGTTTGCCACTCATATTTCCTCATGCATCTACAGAAAATTACATTCAAAAGCAAATCCAGCCTAAATATCTACTGAGGTGAAACTATTACTTTAGCAGGTCTGATCTTAGAGTACATAAAGATGATGTTGATTTGTCATTAGTTAGGTATTTGTTTGTAGTTGCTGGTTTTGAGTATGGATAGATTTGTTTTGATCCATCCATGCCCTCAGACCTAGTTCTCCTTCTGATTATGGACACACATGTCTAATATTGGTGATTGAGGGTTGGGGTGCAGGCTATGGCCATGTAACACAGCACAATCATCTTGGCTCTGCTGAGAGAAGACTCAATCTTGGGACCCAGGTCTCACACATGCTATCTTCTCATTAGGCCTTACAACCAAAAAGTACTCTTTCTAAGGGTACCTTGTATTTCATACTCATACTCAACTTTAGATTTGTAAAACAACCACATCACAGTATTAATATCTGTGGGTCTTTCTTTAGCTACAAATATTCTCCAGATAAACTGTGGTTGACTCTCCCTCTCACCATTAATATGCATTAATCAAAATTTTATACCCTAATTCAACTATCCTTGAGAGAACAGACACTAGACACACTTAGATGCGTCCTATCACATTTTAAATATTTTACTAAATATTCAAATGATATTATGCTTAATTATGCAATGGATTGTATTGAAATATAAAAAATAATACGTTTTTGGCATCATTGTCATCCTTCAACATTTGCCTTATTATTTTACTGTGGCATTTTGAGTATTTCTGATCAGACAGTATAAATGGAACAGGTTTTGCATACTGAGCATCTTAGAACCCACTTTAAAGAGATTTACTGTCGGCACCCACTTTCAGTTGAGCTGGAAAAAAGAACTTTGTTGTGTGTATTAGGAAATGTTAAATATTAATACTATTTAAAGCTAATGGGATGCCAAAGAAAATGGCTAATAATACATTATACAATTAAATGCCTATCATATTAGTTCATCTATTAACAAAATAAAAGAGATTCCAACATGAGAGTTCTGATTTGCAGGGTTTGGGGTTTCTTTTTGAAAGGGTTGCCCATGTGTAAAAGCCAAATTATTTATTCAATTTTAAACTGCTTTATACATCCGTTTGCAATCATTTGCATTATGTTTGAATGCTTTGTCATGTGTTCCTGGTAAAACTAAAGCAAAAACAGCTCTCTCTGCTTGCATTGAGGCATCTTCAGATGCAAACTGGCATTGACAAATGAGTCATATGTCACCTCCAGACTGACTGGAGACACCAAAGACCTCAATGTTGCTCAGTCAGCACTCTGTAGAGCTGTATTACTCCTCAAACAGGTTTTGGTGGCCACATCTTCATTCTGATTTTCCCAGTGTTTTCCTTTTGTCCTGTGTCTATCTGCATTCTACTTATAAGTCAGGAATTATATATCTCGGCCCAGAGTTGGTTTTATGCCACCTCCTGTCCAATGGTAAAGATAGTCATTCTTTCCTCTCTGCTTATAGCTTAATAGACCTTGAAAGCAATGTGAAAACAGATGGCTTTTTGCCTTTATAATATTACAATTATTAAATATTAATGAAATGTCTTAGGTTTGAACCTCAGCAAGCTAACCAAATTAATATCAATAATTATCTCTTTCCCTTACTAGTCATTTACAGAAAGGTTTATGTGAACTGTCCTCCAAAGTTATGCCCACAAGTTTTTAAAAAAAGGCAGCAGTGGAATTCATTTCCCTAAAACTTTTAAAGCATAAAATTAGATGGTTTGGCTTTAGTTCAATACTTTGGAAGCAAGAATATTGACTCAATGACCTCTGAAGTCTCTTCCAGGCAATATCTCTTGATTTAATAAACTGGACATTAGCATATTGTCCTGATTTTTTAATAACTCATTTCCTAGTATGTTTTCCTTATTCTTTTGGTTCACTGCTGGCCTTGTATGGCTTGGAATTCTGGGTGCTCATAGCATGAAAGAACCAGATATTCAATAAGTGGTCAAGATCTAGCAAATGAAGTATACAAAAAATTAGGTGACATGAACGATAGTTCTTGGCAGCACACTCAAGGTCACCAAAGTTGGAATTAAACGGTGAGTTGATATCCAGTCCAGATGGTATGGCTTCTCAACTTCCCCAGTGCCTGGCTAAGAAAGCCCTGGATGAAAATGAACCTCATCAATTTGAGCCTACTTAAATGAAAGTTTATCAGGTAGGCTGTGGTTGAGGTATGTTATTTCAGTTACCATCATTCATATGACTTGCTAGCCCTTTCCATCTCTGGTCCATAGGGTTAGATCATCTTTAGACTCATAGCTAATAATAGAGGCAGAAGGAGATGAGTTTTGCTTGCTCATTAAGCAAATCAGGACCCTTGTCAGGTTAGGTCTCTCTTTGTCTCTCATCAACAAATTTGCGCAGTATAAAATCTTCCAAGGAAGTTAGTATTATAAAAATCCTAGTATTCCATATACAGTTTTCCAGGATTTGAAAAACCCTAATGTACTTCTTTAAGTGCTTCTGTTATTATTAAGAATAATAGAAGGCAGCATGCACAGTGGAAAGAGGGTTGACTTTGGAGTCCCAAGACCTGAGTTCAAATTTTCCTTCTGTTATTTACCACTCGTGTGACCTTCAGCACATAACTTCATAGGTCTTAGTTCAGGCTCTTAATCCATACTTTTGCTTATCATCACTAATAATAAGACTTTTTGGTAGTGATTTTACAAGCACTTATATTCATTGTATCATTTGATCATCACAACAACTCTGTGGAGTACTGTGGATAACTAAGCCATCCAAAGTGATTACATAGATGAGCAAACTGAAGCTCAGACAGACAGTGAATTGTCCAAGATCCTATAGCTAAAGCTGCAATTCATAGGCAGATTTTCCAGATGAACAATAAATTCTGTTTTTTTTACATCACAGTTGCCCCCTTCTGAGCTCTAGAATCCCATGGCTCCCCCATCCCAGCATCCTTCCAAACTCCCAGAATCTCACTCACGACAAAGTTTTCTAACTTGGGCAATTATTTCAGTTCTCTGGGCTTCAATCTCTTAATCTTTAAAACAAGAGGGCCAGACTATATGACCTTTAAGATCTCTTGGAGCTCCAAAACTCTGTGCACCACAGCATGAAAAAATTATAATAATTTGATGAAATAGGAGACACAGTACTTAGTCTACAAGAGCATGATTGTGGATGTGCAAAATGACCTGCATTATTTTCTCTTCTGTTTTCCCCTACTTGTATGATTAAAAAGAAAAAAAGAAAAGAAAACAGAACAATACTTCAGGCAGGAAGAAATGCTTTTTTTTTTCAGATGAAAGCTGAAGCCTTCTGTCCCTATATCCCCTTCCCCTCAATCCCAGAATAAAACTATTCATATGGAAAGCAACAACAACAACAAAATATATAGACACTATTAGAAAGGTATCATCCCTTATTTACTTCACACTCACAAAAAAGAATACAAAATGGGTTGCTGTGAAATACAAATGAGCCGTAATCCTCATCAGGTTTGGAAATAATGGATTCCGGCTAACATTTCCAGAAGAAATATGAAGGCAGTATTCTAAATTTCCTATTCTTTCCCAAATGAGTTTGCACAAAAATGTGTCGCTAAGAAGAGTAATGTGCCCATCACATGGTGAAAATTTCCCACTTGCAAAATGAAAATGAAAAGTCTGCATTTTTGGATGGCTTATTTAAACACAGGCACCATGCTGGTGCTCTGGGGAGGGAAAAGGAAGCTCCCCCTACTGGGGCATGAAAGATTCTCACATCCCTCCTTTATCCAATGTTTGTCAGAGAGTCATAAAGACATAGACCCATACAGCCTGCCTCTACTCCCTTTCCAATTTATCACCCTCCTCCCCCATCACAGCCTAGTTTTCTCTCATATTTTAGTTAATTGTGAGGGTAGCTAAACATTACATGATTTTTCTTTTCCTAGATTTTCTGAATTGTACGGGCTTCAAATGCATGGCATTTGAGGGACCCGATCTAATAGAAACTTTGACCCTATGAATGATTTTTGAAAATACATGTCATACATCTGCTTTTGATTTCATGATAAGAAGAATATGATGAAAAAAATTACAAAACGGATTTTAAAAGAAAAGAAATCTTGATTCATACCAAGCTATCAAAGACTGGAGGGAAGGGTATAGAGGTGAAAATAAGATGTTATCATATGCTCAGTGGATTAATTAATGTTTAATTACTGGTTTAATTAATGTTAATCAACAAGCTATTCAACATGTTCAGCTCAATACATACAGCTTTTCCTCCAGAAGCATAAGAGAAACATGGATAAATGAGGCTTGACATTCAATTCAGCTGACATTTATTGAGTACTCACTACATGAAGAGGTACTGATGAGATATAATGATAAATAATTGGAGGTGCTGCCCTCTAGAAGCTTCCAATCAAGTGGAAAGAGTGAAGCAAATATGAGAGTATTACATAATTAAGAATTTATTTTAAAAATTGTCCAATGGGAAAATTTTGCTATTATTGTTAAATTTAAGATACTCGAACAAATTGTGACAATTTTCATAGTCTCTTAGGCAATACTCTCTTTTGTTCTTTTTATGTTGGGATGATTATATTTATGAATATTAAGTTCATAACAAAAAAGAACTCTAAACATAAAAAAGTTTGTCTAGAAATATTACTTAAAATAATTACTTTTGTCCAGAGGGAAAGAAGTTTGTAGAAGAAAAAGAAAAGAACTTATCCTACTACTATCTCAAAACACTTTCTATGCATGCAAAGTTAAATTTTCATATGATCGGAAGACATTTTTCCTGACTTTTCCTATAAGTAAGTATTTTAGAAAGTTTTTGCCAACTGCATGTTTTTTAAACTTATATTTTAAATCCTCATTTTAAGGTTCTACTACAACAGACATGAAAAAAGGCTGGAATTTTTAGGTTTTAGCAATTAGATGTGTCTTTAGAATGAAGATATTTTGCCTTTGCCTCTCATTCTCTGAAAGGGTATTAGAACTGTCATGGAGTTTGAAATAGAAATAGTGGAAATCAGTGTAGATAATTGGCAAATGCTATAATTAAGATTCATATTCTATACTCTGTTGCCTATGCATTTTTTGGAGGGGGGAAGGCAAGGCAATTGGGGTTACGTGACTTGCCCAGGGTCAAATAGCTAGATAAGTGTCAGAGGCTGGATTTGAACTCAAGTCCTCCTGACTTAAGGGCAGGTGCTCTATTCACTGTGCCACCTAGCTGTCCCCTATGCATTTTTTTAAAGGAAGCTTAATCACTATAACTTTAAAAATGAATAAACATTGAAATTTTAGAAAACTCATTTGTATTTGGATTAACTTGAGGAGCTAATTTCCAAATAAACTTCAAACCTCCACTAGTCAGGAGGCCTCAGTCATAGGAAAGGGAGCTGTTAGGACCTTACTTACTATAAAGCAGAAGCTTCAAACATTTTGAGTACAAGGTTTTAGAATACACATTATTTTGTTTTCCCCACTTTATTAGTGAGCCAGTTAAGCACTTACATTGTGCTAAGTGCTGGGGAAACAAAACAAGGTACAAGAAAGTCCTTGCCTGCAAGGAGGGCAGGCACATGGCATGGTGGGTACAGCACAGGGCCTGAAGTCAGGAAGACTCAGGACATTAACTAGCTGTGTGACCCTGGGCAACTCACTCAAACCTGTCTGTTTGCTTCAGTGTCCTTATTTGTAAAATGAGCTGGAGAAGGAAATGGCAAATCCCTCCAATATCTTGGCCAAGAAAACCCCTACTGGGGTCATGAGGAGATGGACACTACTGAACAACAGGCCTACAAGGAGTTGACAATCTAATGGGAGAAGACAATAAGCAAGCAAATTTACACAAAAAGTTATATACAGGACAAAAAAGAAATAATTACAAAGAGAAAATATACTTGTAGCAGATGAGATTTTAGTTGGGACATGAAGGAAAGGGGAGCCAGGAAGATGAGATGAAACAAGGAAAGCATTTCTGGCCAGCAAGACAGTCAGTGAAAATTATTAAATATAAAATTAAATATCAATATTAAATATAAATCTAAAGGCCTTATTAACTTTAGAAGTTTCTTGAGGGCAATGTATATTCTTAATATATTTCTTTTATCTCCATCAAAATCTCAGGTTTCTGTACTGAGTGCTAGGGACCCAAAAAATATATCTGAATCTCATTGAATTTACTAAAAATATCCCAAATAACAAAGAAACCCTCTAAAGATAACTTTAGTTATTAACTCAGAGTATGCCACTTTTTCTGTTTTGGTCCATGCTGTCCAGGTCCATTATTGGATAGAACTTTTACTGATACCACTGATTTTTCAACAGGAAATATAAACCCTCACTGATGAAGTCACCATCTTAGGAAGAACCATTATTTTGAAACATTCTTGATTTCAGCACTATGAGGCCTTCCTGTATATATGAGGTTGGCACAAGGTACAAGGTTCAAGGTTCAAGGATAAAAAAAAGGAAAGAGGGATCCACACACAGAGACAGAGACACAGAAAGAAATACAGGGACGGAAACACACACACACACACACACACACACACACTTTGGTTGGGGTGGGAGGAGGAGAAGGAGATATAATACAAGCAAAGAGTAATAAAAGATAACTCCCCCAAGTCCTCTCATCCTCTATAATTCGTGTCTAGGCCTTTTCCTATATTCTCCATAGACAATCTACCCAAAGTATCAGATAATTTTCTTGATTTTAAAACATTTTTTGGTTACCAATCAAGTGACAAGGTTGTCCATTTGATTAGTTTCAGTTTTACTCTATTTGTTCCTAATCACATATAATGATTCCATCATCATAGACTTTAATAGTTATTTAATAGTCTTAAGGGACCTAAGACGGCTCCTAGTCCAAGCTCTATCTGTATAATAATTCCCTGTAAAACATACCCCAAGTAGCTATCTCACCCTTACTAGAAATCTTTCAAAGAGAGGGAATCCACTATCTCCTGAGACAGCCCATTGTAATTTTGCATAACTCTAATTATGAGAAATATTTTCTTATAAAGAACTGCTTTTCTTCCATATTCACTGACTTGTCTCAGTTCTGCACTCTGGGGCTACATTGAATAAGTATAATCTGTTCAAAGAACAGCTTTTCCAATTAAAGATAGATGTATTGTTTCCTTTCTGCTACCCCAGTGGTTCTCAACCTGTGAGTCATGACCCCTTTGGTCACAGGGGTCGCCTAAGACCATCAGAAAACACAAATTTCAGATGGTCTTAGGAACCAAGACACGGCTCCTCTATCGGTCTCCCGGCGGGTCCGCCCACGTGCAGATATGCCCGCGTATGAGTATTAGAGGGTCGCGGCATTAGGAAGGTTGAGAACCACTGATCCAGCCTAAACAGCACAATTTCTTTAACTGATCTTCATATACCATGACTTTCATGCCCTTTGGATATTTGTCCAGTTATCAGCATCTTTTCTAAAATTTAGTGTCCTGAATAATGGAGATAAACTGGGAATCTTAATGGAATTATTTTAGATCATTGTATTGATCAAAGCAGCTAAATCTTTCATATTTGATCATCATTACAATATTGCCATTACTGTGTTCAACGTTTTCTTGGTTCTGCTCCCTTCACTTTCATATAAATCTTCCCAGGATTTTCTGAATGTATCCATCATATCATTTTTTATAGCATATTAGTAATCTATCACAACCACATACTACACCTTATTCAATTGATGGACATTGTTTAAATCAGGGGTCGGGAACTTGAGACCTCAAGGCCACATGTGGGCCTCTAGGTCCTCAAGTGTGGTCCTTTGACTGAATTCTAACTTCACAAAACAAATCACTTCATAAAGGGGATTTGTTAATGGAAGTTTGGATTCAGTCAAAAAGCTGCACTTGAGGACCTGGAGGGCCACATGTGGTCTTGAGGCTGTAGGTAGGTTCCTCACCTCTTCCTTAGGTGAATGAATGTTTTCCTTTTTTTTTAAAAAAAATGTGATATTACCATCTAGCAAGTTGTTGAGTAAAGTTATCTGTGTAATTGTTTGTCATAATCTTGTATAATCTCAGCATGTGCATGAGACACCGAGAATAATTAAATATTATTCTGTGAAGTCAAATGCTTCAAAATTAATAAATACGAGATATCTTCTTCTGTCAGTTTTTGGGTTTGTAAAATATAGTCTAATATAGAAAAATATTCTTTGAAAGCCTAACTGTTCCCTTCTCATGTTTTCATCAAGTAAGTCCTTAATACCAAACATAGATCATCATCATTAAGATTTTACAGGCAAGAGAAAGCACGCATATGAACTGACACTTTAATTCTGTCTGTGTCACTTTCCTCATCCAAAAACTATGGATCATAATGGCACCTCTATCCTAAAGTTGTTGTGAGACTCAAATAAGATAAAATGCTCGTTATTATTTTGTTATTAAATAACAATATTCTTCTTGATCACCTTTATTAGCACAAGTACCATCTGCCATCAGTTTTATCCTTTTGAAAATTTCCCCTCTTTAGGTCATCTATTATATCATTGGTGAGTACCTTTGGTGAACATTCATCTCTCTATGTTCAATGGATCATTGAACAAAGTGTTCTGCAAAGCTGTATTTTTGTCATACAGTATTATCTGATCTCAACATATGCCTGGGAGACACAATGATAATAATAAGGCTATGTTAAAAATTGATCCATGTCTGCCTTTACAATGGTTTCTACCTCAGCATGTTGGATTTTTTTCTTCTTCTGTGTCTATTTGGTTAGGTCTAAACCAGTTTCTCTGATTTCATCTTCTTTTCCATATATCATATTGAGTATGGAAATGATAGAGTCCAAGGTGGTGGTCCAAAGAAAAATAGCTTATTATAAAATCCTAAGATATCTGTTCTCATTTAGGTTGTTCATTGTCCTCTTGCTGTTTGAGTCTGCAAATGCTCTTGGAATAATTTAGCACAGGATTATCTCATTCCAAGCTCTCTTTAGGCTCACTTTTTCTTCAGTTACTTTTTTGCTATTTTGTGAGACAACACTATTCACATTCTTCTGTCTTTTTCTTCTCCCTCTTTCATGAATGAACTTTTACTCTAAACTTGTGTTTCCCTATTGGTTGCCTCTTCTCTTGGCAAAGACATCCAATGTTTGTTGTATAAAATGATTTCTGAGTTCTGTAGTCTGATACTGGTGATGGTGAATTCCTAGTACTGAGGACTATTTTGTATTTTTGTCTTTTGCTTAGATCAGAGTGTCTAAATGAGCCATCCCATCTCTTGGTAGCCAAAATTTGGATGATCATCTCCCATCTACTTATTGCATATCAGCTGTCAGAAAGCAGACAAATAGTTTGCCACTTGGGTTCACACTTTTTAAAAATAAATTTTTTTTATTTTAAATTGATTTGTTTATTTACTTTTAGTTTACATGATTCAGTTCCACAGTCTCTTGAGTTTCTCATTTTTTCCCCTCCCTCCCCTCTCCTCCCATGGCTGCTTGCAATTAAGTATAGGATCTGCAAATACTTTCACATTGGACATTAGTCCGGTTGTTTAGAAGGGTTGTAACAATGGGAAAGAAGAAACAAAACCAAACATAGAAAAGAATGAGAGCGTGTAGATTGCTTCAGTCTCCATTTAAACTCTGTTCTTTCTAGATCTTTCTCTGAATGTAGACATGTCTTTCCATCCTAAGACTTTTAGAGATGTCTTATAATTGTGTGTTGCTGAGAAAAGTCCAGTTTATCAAAGTTGGTCATCACATATATGATGTGTCTGTGATTGTGTACAAATTTCTGCTGGTTCTGCTCTTCTCCTTTAGCATCAGTTTATATAAACTTCGCCAGGTCAATATGAAGGGTTCGTATTTTTAAACCTTTTTAGCCCTGTAGGACCTGGCACCCACATTGTATTCGCGAACCCAGGGTCACCCCCATAGCCCAATGAGGCATCTGAGTAGGACTTTTGTGGAATATCCCTGAACTAATGAAACATAGATATAAACCATAAACAGAAACCCACCAGGGTAATTCTTCTTCTGCCAATATCAGTTTGATTAGGATTAAGCATGACTGTTTTAATATGACTTTTTAATAGAAAAGGACAAAAATATAAGTATGGTGTATAGTAAATTGCTGAAAACATATACATCAGAGACCATTCACTTCTTCCAAACAACTATAGCTAGGTTACCTCTTAAAAGGGTATATTGAACCTCTAAATTCAATACACTAGGTATGTTGGAATCCATAAAATTTCCAATTACTGCTTCAGAATTTATTGTGCACATATGGAAAATAATACTTGTAAAACAGAAAGGGGTTTGTGCCTAGTGCTGTCAATACTGTGAAGGATGGGGTGATTATAAAGCAAATTAACAATACTTTTAAATGTGCATTCACTTATCTTTCCAATTAAATCCTTGTTAAACAACTGCACAGACAGTAATGGCGCTTCTGCAAAGCACTGATCAAGACAGTTTTATTGTAATTTTTACTCTGTAACAATTAATCAAGTAGGCATTTTCTTTATTATTAAATTATTTAGTTAATAAATATTCTCAATTGGCTAACATATTTGTGGTTTACATGATATTTTTGATTTTCCTACAGTGGAACTTATACTGGTATATTCTTGTTTTCTTGCAAAGGGACCATTAGGGAAAGGAATTTATAAATTTCTTTCTAGGGAAAATTACTATGAACAAGAGAAGTCTTCAAAACTTTAAACCCATTTTAAAGCCCTTATTTTAACCATTCTCTCTCACATGGGATGCAAACATATTGCCTTTAGCAGATAAGGAATATGAGGATTTGGCTAAAAGAGATCTTTTCTTTTTCAGTAAGGATTGAGCTGAGCATTAAAAAAAAGTTCATTAATGCTGGGTTACAGCTTCTTGAGGCATGAGGCTGTATTTTACAATTAGCATAGGCTTTTCTTACCCCAAGTGCAATGACAGTGTTCAAATCTTGTCTCCTCTGCAAATATCCAGGGTGGTATGAACAAAGAAATAGGGGGGAAATCATCTAGGAGTTTCTTGGTTTACATGTAAATTTGTATTTAGATTTTGGTCTTGAATGTTTGAATTTCCCTGGTTAGCTCCTTTTACTGTACATTGGGATTTAAAATGGTTCTTCATGCGGACTTGTTTTGTTTCCTCTCTCATTTTGCCATCTACATTGTTCTATATACATCTATGTTTGAATATACACATATGCATTGATATATGATCATGTTTATGTATTTATGCTACACGTATCCATATATTGTATACAAATGCACATGCATACACTATGTAGACATGTATAGATATGCATATACTCTGAGAAGACATGGGGATGGGCCATAAGTCCTGTCTTGAAATATATAATGGTTTACTGGATTGCTACGGTTTTGGGGGGTCAGGCTGTATAGGTTTCACCTATACCCTTCCTCAACAGGCTTCGGGCATCCATGGCTCCCGCTTACTCCGGGAGAAACAGCTGCACAGAAAACTCAAGACACAGGACTTGCTTCTAGCTACATTCTCTAAGCTTGGCGTGGCTGGAACTCTTCTTCACAACACAACACTTGCTTCTAGCTACATTCTCTAAGCTTGGAGTGGCTGGACCTCCCTCTGCCTCCATTTTAAGTCCTTTCTCCAGGGTCCCTTAGGGCCCCATCCCTTGGCCATGCCCTTACCACAGCAAGCCAATCATGCATCACCCCGAAGGCGGAGCCTTCACATTCTGCCCCCAGGTGATCACGTGCACTCCTGTCAGCTGAGGACAGTTCAACCCATTACCAACAAGAGACCCAACACTGGATAAAGAATCAGATATGCTCTGCTGAGTCTCAAAGGGCAGAACTAGCATTGAGACAGGGAAGTATGTTGAGGTACATTTCAGCTTCATGTACGGAACATTTTCCTATTGGTGAGAGTTATACAGAAATTATATGGGTTGCGTCAGAAAATAGTAAATTTTCTTTCACTAGAGATCTTCAAGCAAAGGTCTAATGACCACTTGGGTATATTGCTACCATCAGTAAAAAGTCAGTTGGCCTATGCATTGTAATGGGGAATCCAATGTAGAATAGTCAAGGCTGAGCAAGTAGTTTGGGGGATGAAGGTGCTGATGAAGGAAGCTAAAGGGCATAATTTCAAATGGGTTCATGCAATGGTGGGTGAGCCATCTTTCTGTTGCACAGAGAAGAAGGTCACATTTTACTTTGATAGGATTGGAGATAAGGTGAAGAGAAGAAAGAGAGAGCATTTTGTGTGATTCTATTCTTCATGTCCAAGAGGGTGTATATAGGGCAGCTAGATGGTGCCAAATTGCACAGAGTACTGTGCCCAGAGTCAGGACTCCTCTTCCTGAGTTCCAAACCTGCCTCAGACACTTACTAGCTGCATGACCCTGGGTAAGTCATTACTCTTAATAATATGGGTGCCATCAGTTATTTGAAAAATGAGCTGGAGAAGGAAATGGCAAATCACTCCAATATCTTTGCCAAGAAAGCCTCAAAAGGGGTCAGAGAGAGTCAGATACAACTGAAAAAGGACTAAACAGTAACAATGGGTAACTATATACAGATAGACTCTGGGTGTTGACATTTTTGTTAATAGTATCTGGATGGCACCTCTTGCTTCCACAGCATCTTGTAAGCTTATTTTAAAAATAGTTTTTTATAATGCTCTCTGTGAAGTATATTGTTATCATATATTTATTACAGGGGGAAGTAAGCCACCCAAAGACTGGCAGCTTGCCCAGGGTCACCCCAAAACCAATGTTTAAAATGTAGACGAAGGCTACAAAGGTGCTTTCCTCTAATCCTCTGATGGCACATTGTAGGATGGTTCCTTTTAGGTAAAAATAAAGTCCATCCTCAGCTATCACTAGCATTCTAATTTTGTATTCCATTCAGAAATGGAAGAAAAGGGGAGAGGGTGTACAGATCAGGGGGCTCAGGGAGAGTGTGACATGGAGATGAGGATGAACAAGCTGAAGAAGCTAATATGGAAAACGAAGAGGTATTAAGTACAATAGGAAGAGACAGGCTCAGACTTGGGGGAATTAATCACCTGATTAGGAAGACATTATATACACACATACTTTATGCCCTCACACTCACAAAACCATCTTAAAAAAATATATATATATATATAATATTTTCTAATGTGTGGCATGTATATATATGTGTGTGGGTACATATGTATACACACATATATAATGTATTATAATATATAATGTATTATATAATGTATAATATATATGATGTATTATATAATATATAACATATTATATAATGTATATAATGTATTATATATAATGTATTATAAGTGTCTAGAGGAGGAAGAGATAACTGAGAACTGGGGTATGGAAAGGGAAGGTTCCTAAAAATAGGTGGATGTTGACCTGATCTTAGAAAAGGAATAGGATTCAGATAGTAAGAGGTGAAACAAAAGATCTTTCTGATGAGGAGGGGATAGCATGAGCAAAGGTATGCCTTTCTTTCTGAACAATTTTCCCATTAAAATATCACATTTTCATTGAATTTTGAAAAAACTTCCCATTTGGATTTTCGTGTTGGCTATAATCAAATACAGAAAACAGAAGGGGCATAAATACAGAGTTATCAAATTTGGCATAAAAGGTTTATCTGGCATGATGATCATGTTCTATCTTAAGCAATTTTCAAGTTAAAATAGACTAATCAATTTGTATTTTTCTTCTATTATTTTTCCTATACATTATTACTGATCCATCTCCTCACTGAATTTCTTAAATTTAAATTTATTTTTGATGACTTTTGCTATTTGTCACATTAATTTATGAATATATCTCATTTCCTTCCCTTAAACAGCAAACTATCCTTTTTTATAAAGATTAAAAAAGAGGAAAAACAAAGATGACATTTTAGCAAAGGCAACATACCAATTTTATCTAATACTACAGGCAATATTCCATACTCCTAGTCTCCTATTTCTGCAATGAAGAAGAGAAGTGGATTTTCTTAACTGTTTCTAGGGCCAAACTTGGTCATTCTAATTAGATAGTATCTGGTTTCAACGTACTCTTTCTGTTTACATTGTTATAGTCATGTTTATTTTTTCCTGGTATTATTTTTTTCACTATTCATTTATTTGTGTAAGTCTTCTAAATATTCTCTGAATTCCTACCAATTTTTTAAAAAATCATTATCTTCCCTTGGGTTCTAGTGCTAGGGTCTTCAATAGATTAGAATCTATCACTGGTAAATCAATGCCTCAGATATTTCAAATGGTTTGCTGACATCACCCTTTCTGTTATACCCCAACAATAAGTTTAAAAAAAGTATTTCAAAGGCACCAGATGCCTTATTCCCTTTATGGACTCTGCTGTCAGGATGTCACAAAGCTATCCCTGCCCAGTGATCTTCAGACTTGAGAGAAATAGATGAGTTCCTTTTCCAAAAGAGAGTTGGGGATTTCTGAAGCAAAATGGTGATGACAATAATCCTTTTTCTCTTCCAAAATCACACTCTTAGGAAATGTTTACAAAGAACACAAAATTCTTTGGAGGTTTTGGGGGAAGTTGTTGTATCAGTATAAATGACTTATCACAACTGTAATTACTGCAAACAATAATTTCCTTTGTGAAGGACATACCATTAAAATATGGATTTTAGGGATTAACAGGGGTCTTAAAGTGCCATTACATTTTCTTCTAACTCTTAGGTGACTCTTCTGACCCTCCCCAAATCTTGGCCTTTGAAGTACAAAGAGACTTCTAGCTCTACCATGTGAACAAACACAATGTGCATTCTTCTCTAGCTTATATCTAATGGGTATGATCAAATGTGCCTGGGGTTCGATGACCCTGATGCTTAATGTTGGTGAAACTGTATAGGGTATCAACTTTTTTCTTCTTGAGTATAAAACAGTGTTCAGGACAAGGTGGTTTGTACTGGCAGATCTGACCAGTTGGATCTTCTTCAACCTTGTGCTGTGACACGCCACAAATCAGTAAAAAATACAGTTTACAGAACAGCCTAAGTCATGTCCTTATTCTTTTGTTTCTTTCAGGCAGTAAAATGATATAGTGGACAGAGTGTGGGACTTAGGAAGAACTGAGTCTGAATACTGCCTCAAACACTTAGTAGCTGTGTGACTAGGAAAGTCTATTAGCCAGCCTGTGCCTCAGTTTCCTCATCTGTAAAACGAAGATAATAATAGCACCTATCTCACAGGGTTGTTATGAGGATCAAATAAGTTAAACTTTTAAAGTTCTTTGCAAACCTTAAAGTGATATATATATATATATATAAGTACTCTTATTATTTATTACTAGATAGCAATTATTTTTAATTTAATAAATTTTAGCTAAGAAAACTCTTTTTGAGTATGAGCAATGAGAATATCAAGTATTCAAACTCTGCTTCAGAGAGCACAACTCCAATGTGCTGGCCATGTTGTTCTAATGCAAAACGTATGCTTACCAAAAAGACTATTTTGTGGAGAACTCACACAGGGCAAGTGTTCAAATCGTAGTCAAGAAGAAGCAATACAAGGATACTCTCGAGGTCTCTCACAAAAACTTTGGAACTGATTGCGTGACAGGAGAGACAACGGCACAAGACTGTTCAGCATGTTGTACCCACATCAGAGAAGGTGTACTCTATGAGCAAAACAGAACTGAAATGGCTCAAGAGAAATGCAAGATTCACAAACTCAGAGTATCCACCCTAAATGTTCATGTGAACTATTTGTGCCCAACCTGTGGTAGAACATTCCAAGCTTGCATTCGTCTGATCGGTCACAGTTGGACACATTAAAACTTGACTCTAGCAAAGTGATGTCATTTTGGTCCTCTTCGAAAAAGGACAGTAACCTTCAGGGAATGGTTGGTTCACCGTCATATGACATGTTGAGTCTTTTTAGGACTTTATCCAAGGGAACTTAATTACTATAAATTCATAGGAAAGTACTTTCACCCTAAGGTAGACTGAACAGTACCTAGCACCGGCTTTGGAAGTCATAGAACCTGGGTTCAAATCTTACCTCTGACATTTGCCACATGTGTGGCCTTGGGCAAGTGACTTAATCTCCTCATAACTCAATTTTCTTACCTTTAAAATCAAAGGGTCAAACAATAAGTTCATTGAGGCATCTCCTATTTCTAGATCTCTGACCCCTAAGACATTATTATTAAGTTACTACAGCGTGTTAGATTCTATTATGTTAACAACCTTCTCCATAGCACTTTTTTCCAACATTGAAAACATGATGAAATTAGACAAATTTCTAATATTTAATGATAACATTTTTTAGTGAAATTCTTTTCCCTTTCAAAATTGCTTACAGAGAGTCCGTACTATTTGGAAATTCTTGCAATTTTGAGAAATACTGCCAATGGTTTTGCTCATATTACTAACCTGACTCCAATTTCCAATTTTGAAGTTGTGTGCAGATTTTTTTTCTAGTATTGCCCTTAGCCAAGAGGCAGAGTTAATGCCAGCTTGTGAACTTTGTCATATGCAGAAGAACAAATTGTACTCAGTCAGATTGGTACTCCTTTCTTAGTTTAACGACTGGATCTATTATTACAATCTTCTGATTAGTTAACTTATACTCCTTTGCTACTTAATCTGTTCCCTTGTTCTTTATTTTTAACTTTTCATGTTCATGCAGGATGGAGAAGAAATTAATGCAAGGCAGGAGAATTAAAATCCTTAAAGAAAAATGTCATTATGTCAAATAGAAATCAGTTTCCTGAACTCAAGAAACATCATAGGTTTTGTATATATCAAATATATTATGATGATTTTTAATTCTCTGAGAGAGCTCTCTTTTCCCTAAGACCATATTAAAAACTCTGAAATAGTCTGTTTTGCAATTGGGCAATCTGCACATTCCCATCAGCTTCTTGGTTGAAATTTAAGGTCTCTCTCTAGGGATTGCCAAGGTAATTCCCTAACATAAGGTCAATATCTTTACCAGCTGCACAAACACCAGGTATTCTGGAAAGGGAGATTATGGTCATTCTGTAGCTAAAGAGAGAGGGGGAAAAGGTTCATTTAGCTCATTTAGTAAAATGTGATAGTAATTACTATTTCAGAGGTGCAGAAAAAAGAAGTAAAATGAAGGTCAGTTTGTCATGAATTCCATAACTGGTTAAAACAGAGAAGAACTATGAATACTGTTCAGTATTACCATAGTTTTCACTTTGGTTCTGTACATTTTTAAGAATCCCATGTTATTTGCATTATTTTTTAAAAATCAAAATGGCAGATGAAACAGGTTGAAAGATTGTAATAATAATGAAATTTGAAGATCCCTTTGTATTGTCAAGCTAAGAGATATTTGGCACCTAGCTTCAAATTAAGCCTCTGTTAAAGAAACAGAAGGTATGATTCCCTGTTTCTGATGTAACAGAAAGAGGCTGAACAGGGAGAAGCTAATACCATACATAAGGAAGAACACAAGCTGAATAGTCACAATTTCCTGGGGTAAGAATTGTGGAGGCAGGGTAGATACTGGTGGACTGAAGACTGAACTGAGAATTGACAAGACCTGAGAAGAGGAATGAGAACTAAGAACTGAGACAGAATTTCTTGAAGCAAGCCATGTGGAGGCTGGATAAAGTGATTTTGATTTTTGAGAACAGAGCTTATGTTTCTGAAGACTCCCAGGGCCAGCTGGAGCCACTGAGGAGCTGCTGAAGATTTCTGAGGGCCAGCCACAGCTGCCGAGGACTTTCGAGGGCCAGCTGGAGCTGCCAAAGACTGAGGCAGCATGACTGTGGTGCTGGTACTTTGGACAAATGTTGTTGTGACTTTGTTAGTGTATATCAATGTTCTTGTGGCTTTGTTAAGCCTTGTCTTCCCAGGAACAGAGACAGTGAAGGATCTGAGATGGACTGGACACTGTGAACTTCAATGTGGAGCAGGAACTGCATGGAGGGCTAGACAAGGAACTGGAAGCTGTCTGCCTTTGAACTCAGGTGGCAGCTAGTTATATTCAGGTAGGAGATGAGACCATGAAAGGGAAACCATGAAAGCTGAAAGCCTGTCCAAAGTCAAGATGAAAAGTCCTCTCCATGGGTACTGAGTAGTGACTGATGAAATAGGGTACTAAATAGTGACTAAATAGTACTAAATGGTGACTAATAGGGTACTAAATATTTATAATAGTAAATTGTAATTTACTTGTGACATAGGGATGGATGGCTCTTGTACCTTCCACTACCCCTTAAGAGGCTACTGAGTAGTGACTGTTGAAGTTGTAATTTAATTGCACCCCATGGGTGGAGGACTTTTGACTTTTGTACTTTGTGTCCCTTAAGGAGGGAAGCCTCCTTAAGGATGATTGAATGATTGAGTTACTAAATGATTATACTTTGTTGAAAACTATGTGACCACTTTGGTGAAAACTATGTGACCATTTTAGTGATAAGTTGTTGAGTTGTGATACGGTGAATGCTGTATGTTGATTTTCTGTGATTGTTTTGCTCTGATTTGTTATTGAATAGAGAGTTCACTCTACCGTGTAATCAGAACCTTGAAAGCCGCTCACAGCAGCAGTCCTCTGGAAAGCTGCTTGTGCTTGGCTTTACAAAAATGAAGATAGAAATCTTCAACCTGTCTTACTACTCTTCAGTATTCCTTGCTAATTCACCATTCATTTCATACCTTCTAACTATTTGTTTCCCTAGATCCTCTGCTTCAAATATGATCTCTATGTGTATAATTCACAGATATATACATCTAATTCCAGGGTCTCCTCTGAACTTCAGTCTCACATTACTGGTAGCCTATTGGTCATTTAAAACGAAATATCCTGGAGATATCTCAAGCTCAACATACCTCAAAAGATCTTATTATCTTCACCTCCAAGCCCATCCCTTTTCTGGATTTCCTTATTTCTGTCCAAGGCATCTCACCATCCTTCCAGTTTCCCAAGTTCATTACTTTGGTATCAAACTCAACTTTTCACTCTTTCCCTACATGTCAAAGCACCTGCCCAGTCTTGACGTTGCCACAACATTTCTTGAATCTGCCCCCTTCTTTCTATTTATGTGGCTATAATCCTTTTTTCAGGCCCTCCTCATCTCTTGCCTAGACTATTGCAATAGCTTCCCATTTGACCTTCTACCCTCTTTTTCAATATATTCTCCACAGTGATGCTGAAGTGTTTTTCCTTAAGCTGAATTCCAACCATATTATTCCCCTATTCAATAAACTCCAGTGGCTCCTGTCTCTGTGTAAAATAGAAATCATTTTGCATTTAAAGTCCTTTACAACATGACTCCAACCTATCTTTCTGGTCTGATTGTACATTACTTCCCCTCCCACACTTTACAATCTAGCCAAACTCACCTTCTGTCTGTTCCTCACACATGGCATAGAGAGCTATATCCCTCATCTTTGTGTGTTGGCTATCTCTTGCTCATCACTTCAACCTTGTAGATTCCTTCTTTTTCTTCAAGAGATAACTCAAATATCACCTTAATGAAGAGTTTCTTCTTCTCAGTTGCTAGTACCCTCTCATTCTAATTACCTTGCATTTATATTATTTAATTTACATAACAATTATGCATATTATATAATTTATTCTAATAATGCATATATTAATTTTGTATTTTATGAAAAGGTTTTGTATAAAACCATCTGTGTATGTGTGTGTGTGTGTGTGTGTGTGTGTATACATCTTGTCTCCATGATAGAATGTAAGCTCCCTAAAGTGGAGATAATTTCACTTGTATTTATATCTTAAGTGAAATGTCTCTTAAAATAGGCAACTAATAAATGTTTGCCGATTGATTAATACAATCTGTTCTTTGGTTGAAATTTATATCAAGTCAGAAATATGTGCTTTGTGGATTGAGCATGACATAGAAAGTAATAGTACTAGATGTTTCTATAGATAGCACTTTAATTATTTCAATGCACTTCACAAACTGTATCTCATTTGAGCTCACCAAATGGTTCCATGAGGCAAAAACTTCATGTATTACACCATTTTAGACATAAGAAAATTAAAGCTCAGCTCAGATGATAATGTGTTACAGGTGAGAATTGAACTAAGTTCTTCTTAGCTCAAAGTCTTAGCTCTTTTTGTGCTACATCTTGGCACTGAGACCTTTAGGGCCTTAAATGAGCCAGATACAAGCTTTTATAATTCTAGGTCAAACCCTAAAACCTACATGCAAAATGCTGAAGAGCCTTTATTGGTTTGACATCTATGGGCAGCATCTTTCAGTAGTGAGAGAGGGCATTCTCTTAAAGTCCTGAAAACAAAGTGAAGCATTGTCAGTAGTAGGCCCTGGAATTCCTGGCTCTCTTATGCCATGGAGCTGAAAAATGAGGGCTAAGAAAGTTTTCAAAGCCCCAAAAGATGTTATAGTCTGGCCTTTTATGATTAAGTGATCTTACAGATTTTAATGAGAAAAATAAATCATTGTTAAAAGATAATCTTGACATGAGGAAGCCAAAAAGGTATAATATCAATGATCTGCCTTCCAAAAAAACCCCAACCCTTAAAAAAAAACCCAGAAACATAAAAAAACAACAACACCCTGTGGAATAGGATAAAGCAAATAACATTGTTTGTTTTGTGGTTGTTGCTGTTGGTGACCACAGTGAGGTCAGCTTAAGGAAACACCTTACTTCAAAAAATAATAAGAGAGCAAAATAAATTCACTTGAGAGGAAAATGAATGAACTTGATACAGGGGTTGTTTTATGAAAACAGGACTGTAGGTTCGAAAATCCCACTCTAGATCTTTCCCTGCTTCATCCAATTGCTTATTTCATGATGAAACTGCCAATTGTTCACATCCTTTCTCAGTTTTCCCTTCTTTTATTCAATTTCTGATGCTGCAGATAATAACAGCACAGAGACAGCTACTAAAGTTAATGCTTTGCTTTGCTCTAAGGTCCAATCTATAGAAATACAGTTAAGGTACAATTGATAACACAAAATAGGGCCTCTGATAGTTGATTTGCACGGTCGAGTGCAAATTCTAGTGTGATCAAAACAAGTGATGTCATCTATTTAAGACCACAGTCAATCTTTTTATTTTATTTTATTTTTTTACTTCTATTCCAATGGGATTTGGGTGAACAAAGATATCCAAACTATACAACCAAAAAAATTGAGAGGATGACATTTTTCTCCTCTATTTAAACCTATACATACACAATTTTTTCCATGGCTATATAGAAGATGGGAGGTATTATATTCTATAGAATACAGAATATAATACTATATTCTTCCTGGTGTTTTTCAAGTGTCTCACAAAGTCTTCCTTTATACTCTATGATTACATCAAGAAAATTGCCCAAATTCCTAATAAGATCTACTCTTCACTTGTTCTGGAGATATGCAGATAGGTAGAGGAATCTTTTTTAGTGTAATCCATTAAACATACTCTGAAGGGAGATAGCATAGTGGAAAGAATTCTGGCTTTGAAGTCCGAGGGCTAGCCTACAAATCCCAGCTTTATCACTTAGAGCTGTGTGGCCTTGAACAAATCATTTAACTTTTTTGGATATCAATTTCTTGATCTCTAAAATGAAAGATTTGAACTAGCTGATTTCTGAGGTTCCTTCTACTTCTACTTCTATAATCTTATGAAAGATCCCAGTCAAACTCCTTCAAAGCCTGTTCGTTTACTTAGGACTTGGGCCCTTGTTCTTGACATGAAGCATATTGACACCAGACTTGTGATTTCATCAACATAGAGAACTCTCAGGTGAAGTAACTTCCTCTACCAATGTAAAACCTGTTTTTTTTGAGCGGGGAAGGCAAGGCAATTAGGGTTAAGGGATTTGCCCAAGGTGACACAGCTAATGTCTGAGGCCAGATTTGAACTTGGGTCCTCCTGACTCCAGAGCAGGTGCCCTATTCACTGTGCCACTTGACTGCCCCAATTCAAAAAATATTAGTTGCCTATTAGAGCACTATTTGATTTATACAAGTCACATATATTGAGGCATCAGAGGTTGATCTGGAATCCATGGTCTCCCTCATGTAGAGATTTGTTCAATATCTACTACCTGCAGGCTTCCTCTTCTTTCCTTCCTCTTCTTTCTTTTTTTTCTTCCTCTTCTTCCTCTTTTCTCTCTAGAAAGTCTACAAGTAATTTTTGTTTATTTTCCTTAAAAGTGAACAAAGATAACTAAACAGTTTGTTTGTTGTCCAGTGGTTTCCAGCTCTTTGTGACCCCACTTGACATTTTCTTGGCAACGATATTGGAGTGGTTTGCCATTTCTTTCTCCAGTTCATTTTACAGATGAATAACTGAGGCAAACAGACTTGCCCAGGGTAAGACCGCTAGTAAGTGTCCAGGACTAATTCTGAACTCCAGGAATCTTCCTGAATCCAGGCCCACCATGTTATTCACTGTGCCTCCTAGCTGCCGTGTCTAAATAGTACCTTTATAATAACATTGTGATACTTTAGTGTTAATAGGGTACTTTTTGATGTGCACTCAATGAGTTAGGGAGTACAGGTATTATTTGCCTCATTTTTCTGAGTTTAACTTGTGCTAAGCTGATAGATGTTAGAGCTGGGGTTTCAATCCAGAGACCTGATTTCAAATTCGGCCCTTTTTCCATTACACTATGTTGCTTCTAACCTTATGGCTACTTATCCTCTTTAGAATCTTAAAACAGTCTGCTCTTTGTAGAAGGAAGAGAATTATATTGGCTTTATCTGATATTTTTAGGAAAAGATTTGAAGGCCAGCAGCATATTACTTGTAGGAAATGTCCTGAAAAATAAGGGGGTAGAATGAGAAGGTAGATTAACTTTAAAAAAAATAGTGGGATCTTACAAGTCCCATTGTCAGAAGTTTTTGAACAGTGACCCAGGATCTTATATGCTAAAGACTATGCTTTGTAGGAATGTGCATTAGAATGTGATGATAAGATCATACAATACTCTGTAGCATTAATATAAGGTCTCATATCTAGGATATTCTGAAATCTAGGTTCATGTACCCCATTTTATTGGAGGAAACTGATGCTAAAAGATGGCACAAGCAGAATAAAAACTAAGAACTCTCATCCAATTTATCTAGAACAGTGGTTCTCAACCTTCCTAAAGCTGCAACCCTTTAGTACTCATGTGGGCGTATCTGCATGTGGGAGCACCTGCCGGAGACGGATAGAGGAGCAGGGTCTCGGTTCCAAAGACCATCAGAAATATGTGTTTTCTGATGGTCTTAGGCAACCCCTGTGACCCCTGTGAAAGGGTTGTTCGACTTCCAAAGAGGTTGTAACCCACAGATTGAGAACCACTGATCTAGAAGGTTCATGCTTTATTCACTGTTGCACCAAGAGATGGAGTAGAGCCCCAAATTGAGAAAGCTGTTGTTCTTTTTTTTTTTTTTTTGTTCGGAGGGCAGTTGGGGTTAAGTAACTTGCCCAAGGTCACACGGCTAGTTTTTTTTGTGTTAAGTGTCTGAGGCCGGATTTGAACTCAGGTACTCCTGACTCCAGGGCCGGTGCTCTATTCACTGCGCCACCTAGCCGCCCCGAAAGCTGTTGTTCTAAGAATTCAATACAATTCAACAACCACTTATTAAATGCTCACGATGAGCAAGACCTTATGTTATTTTCTGGGGATACAAAAAATAAAAATAAAATGTTCCCTACTCTCAAAGAGCATATATTCTATTGGAAATTTTAAAGATGTTGCTGTGGTATCCATGTGTCATTAAGCCCTAAACAAAGAGAAAAAATTTCTGGCATGGCGATGGTGCTCAGGGCAGCTTGAAATTATAAGACATCTCAATTGCTGAACAATTTTGTTGTTTGAATTTGCACAGTGCAAATATTACCAGTGCAGTATTATTCACCATCACAATAAGCAGAATACAACCAATGAACTAGTGAAAAAAAAAGAGTAGATGCTATATGTATGACATATATTAATTGCAGATTTTCTCATTTTTGTAAGCACTCAAATATTTGTTGTCACTGGGGTGACTTTTCAAAAAGATGTATATTTGGCTTATATAATAAAAAATCCCATTTGATTGAAATACAGAGCTGGATGCACTAATCAAAATATCTAGTCCCCAATGAGATTTTAGATTTAGAGAACAATGGAACAAGTTAAGTGTGATGGACTGATGGGTGTATTTAAAGTTGCTGAGGGTTATAACAGTGGAGAAGATGAAAGAAAAATACAAGTCAAAACAGAATGAATCTTATTCATCTCAACATATAGCCAGATCCCAATTATCCTGGTTAATGGCTAAAGCAGAAAATATGTTTTAATGTTAAAACCAAAAATAATCATTTAAATTTCATTTGTGAATAATTATGATATTAATAATTAACACTATTAATTGGTATAGTGTGTTATGTTTTTCAAAGCACTTTCACATGGTTTGTCTTTTCATCTCCTTAGGACCCCTTCAGTCCCAACACACCCACCCACACACCCATACATGCATGCACACACGCACACACACACACACACACATAGAACCATATGCTTAGACAATGCAACATTTTCCGTGCCCAGCCTTGACTGCCCTCCTGGTTTGGTTCTGCTGTCAGTAGACTAGGACCCAGATGGGTGACATAAGGGAGGAGGTTACAGGTCTCCTGTAAGTGATTCATTAAAAAGATAATCTGATCACTGATAATTGAGAATTGGCTGTGTATGCTCTCCTTTGACCGTCTAATACAAAGTCATTTTTACGAAAATTTGGACATAGTTGAGAGTGTCAAAAGTCCTAATGTAGCATTATGTGTATTCTGTGTGTTCTCTTCTGACAGTGCTATAAACCAGATAGTTTACTGACAATTCAGTGCTACCAGATACCAACTAAGGCCTTCTGTCCAGCTTTACATTGTCAAATCTCATGAAAACATGAGGAATTACAAAGCCGTAGAGGATGGTGAAGTTTAGATTACAAATGACGAGATGGACAGATTTCATATTTTCATTGCAGATGATTTTTTTTGCCTTTTCATACTGCTGAGCATATTTTTTTAAGGCAGGAAATGCAACTAGTGTTTGTTTCTGGTGCTGCTTCTGTTTTCAGATTTCTTTTCTGTAGGAAAAATGTGTTGCCCAGCTGTCTAGAATCCCAATCAGGATATACTTCCAGCACAAAATACATTGCAGGAATGATTTTAGCTAATTGGAAAGGGAACAAAAATGAGGCTAGGCCCAGTTCATACATTTTCCCCCCTCAGAGAATACTCTTACTCAAATTGGGCCTATATGAATAAAACTGGTGATGAACATAGAATTTAAACCTATTAGGGACCTTAGAAGTCATTTAGATCAAAAGGTTAAGTGACTTCTATAAATCTATACAGATAGTAAACAGCAGTCCTAGGATTCAAAGCGAGTTCTAACAAAGGAAGACCTAGCCCTTTCTTTTAAGCTATCCCACTTTTTCCCTCACCAGGCTGCTTCTTCAGTTTGGAAAGCAACCTGTTAAGGACAAAAGATATGAATGTGAAGGAATAGTAGAAGAAATGATGGAAGAGATAGTTTCAGGGAATCCTGTAAACACTGATACAGAATGAAATAGGCGGAATTAGAAGAACTCTATGCAAAATATCAACATTGTAGAGGCAAACAACTTTGAAAGACTTAAGAACTCTTAATGCATTGACCAACTCTGACTGCAGAGGGCTTCTGCTCATCTCCTGAAAGATAGCCGATACACTTAGGGTGAAGAATTAAATGTGTGTGTGTGTGTGTGTGTGTGTGTGTGTGTGTGTGTGTCTGTGTCTGTGTGCACGCGCGCACGCAATGTGGGTATTTCTTTTGCTAGACTATGCGTATTTGTTATAAGTGTCCCTCTCCCATCCACTGCACATGGGGAGAGGGGAAAAAAATCACAGATTTTTGTTAATTAAAAAAAAGACAAAGGCTCACAAAAGTTAACAAATACTAGTGGTGACAAGTTATACTGATATTTGAAATGATGATCACTTTTAAAGGCTGCCAAATGCTAAGAAGCATATTTTAATTTAAAGGGTCCATCTAAGAAAAGGAGATACCATAGAGAGCCTCTAGGGTCAAGTGAAAGTCTCCTAAGCCTCAGTCTGTTCTCCTCCTTCTCTCTAGCCCTTCCATCCTACAACCCCTAAGCCATACCCACCTACCCACACACATATATACACACCCACCCACACCTACCTACCCACTCACACACACACATCCCTACATGTATACTAAATAGATACTACTTTCTCTTTGATTCTTAGGGTTAGAATCATCATAGCCTTTGCCCATCTGAAAGACATGTCAGACAACATGAGCTTCTCTTTTTATCACAAAATTCAAGAGAATACACTAGAGAACTCTGATAACCTCTTTATCAGTAAATATATTCAGTGGCTAACCCACTACTTTTGGAAACAACAATGCAAAAAGGTAAGCCAAGAAAAATAAAGACAAGTATATAGCATGTTTAGAGGTGAAACAGCAGTTTTCCCAGAACTACATTGCTTTGCAATTTCTTTAAGATTCCACATGTCTCAACTCAAGAATAGACCTTATCCATTATATGTCCGGTGATAGTGATCTCTCATTTATATACCCTGCCTGGTTTTCTCTGTTCAGCATGACTCTCTATGATGTTTACAATGATTACCCAACTGGAATGTTATCTTCTCCCATTGATTCTTTTCCTCAAATATTCCTGTAATCAACAGACTCACCACCAAATGTGGCCAATATCTAAAAGAACATTCATTATTCTGTTTTGCTGCATCAAAATTTTAGTGTCTAGCCTGCTGAACATCCTTGGGAGGGAGAGTGAGAAGGAAAAAAAAAGAGGTCCAGAATTTTGGGCCTATGTTTATTGTGAATTTCTAATAGATTTCTAGTGGAGTTACATTCTAGATCTGAAAGTGAGTGTTTTATGCTCAGAATACTTTTAGGTACACTTATGTTTCCTTATTACTTCCAAAAGACAATCATAGAAAAGTTATCAACTCCTTTATTTCTGATAAGTAGAATCATAGTTTAAAAAGACAGAAATACAAAACAGAGAACCCCATAAGTTTGAAGAAAATGAAAAGATATTTTAAAAAATTAATTCTAATTTCAAGATGCTTAAGTCTCCTTGGTTTTCTCCATAGATTTCCAAGTTTTAGGATTCTATTCCTTATCTTTCTGAACTCTTACATATGATTCCAATGTATATTTCATTATTCTATTTTAAAAATATAGTCCTTTTCTCTCTTATTTGTCCTCCTCCCAGTTTGTCTTAGTCTGTTCATTATCCATGTTTTGTTTCACCACCAGTTGATCTGTACTCTTCCATCTACCATCCATTTTTAGCCCTCTATTTCCCCCCAACTGCCCCTCATCACCAACTTCCCATTATTCTTTCCCTCTCTGCTTAATTATTCTTTGTACTTCTTCAACTTTTCTCTTTCCCTTCAACTCATCAGCCTATATCCACTGCCTATAGCAGAGTCTGAAATATGGTTAGTGATGGAAGAGAACTAAAAAAATGACTGAGGGGAAGGAATCACTTACCTTGATTGACAATAAATCGTAGCTTCTGTATTGTTGCCAGATTGCCACTAACTCGATATATTCCATCAACATCCAGACCTGGAAACAGAGGTGCATATTTCATATGGGCTCATGTAAGCACTTGCTATAAGAAGTGAGTGGCAGGAAAACAACAATGAAAAAATATATCTTAATGAATGTGAGGAGGAATGGTACAGTGAATCGCTATCAAATGTCTCCTCCCATTCAGAGGAAAAATAATAAAATCTGGCATTTTAGCTCTGCCTGCAATAATAACAAATTGTAAATACATGTAAAAGCAAAGTAAGCTAATCCTGATTTTCTCATTTTTTTTCCTAGAGGTATTTTAGGCATTTCATCATTAATTAATATGAATGTTTAATAGAAGCTTGGGATGTAGTAGACAGTATGGAGTTACAGTGAACATGCTAACCACAACTCTTCTCTTCCCTGGATGAAGCCTGGAATTCAGTCAGGGATTTACAATCAAAACAGGGCTGCCAGGCATATGCGTGTTACGCCCTCTTGTGGAAAGCCAAAATAACCCAAGGGTTTAGTTCTGTTCCAAAGACAGCAAGAGGAGATACTGGTCTAGGTATTTGAAGATACAAATTCGAAATCCCATTTCAGATATTTAATATGATGATTTAGGGCATTAAAAGAACTTAGTGCTCCTTTGCACAATGAGCACTTAAAAAAAGATTCCCCTAACCCCCCCAAAATAAATAAAAAGCTTATCCAGAAGGTAGATGTTGGTTTTAGATGACTTGAGAATTGATTCCCAATAATTGAAAGCCAGGTGAATTTCACATGGCAGTATATTTGATAAATCAGAATTTTCATACATATAATCCCCATGGTATTAGGTCTATTACTAAGTAATCAAAGAAACTGAAAAGCAAGGGTGGAAAGTCATATTCAAACACTAACATTACTCCTGATAGTAGTATATGTAACACAAATAAGAGACCAGATTTAATAAGAATAGTTTCTTGGTGATGCCTGCTCTCCCAACTGCAAACAATTCAGAATTCAGGTGCCTGCTCTCCCAACTACAAGCAATTTAGAAGTCAGGCTTGACAAAGCCTTTCTGTGCCATGAAATATTATCTAGTATGACACAAATATCTCCATATTTCTACATGTTTATTATTTGGCACATTTTCTTGATTTATATAGTATTACTTGCAAACTATTTAGGTATAAGGCTAAGGGAAGGTATTTGGTTAATATCATCACTGTTTCTACAACATAACTTAGCTGAAATATGTCATGGAATTATTAAAGCATGGATTTCCACTTCTAGTATATTATGTAGCTGAAGATCTACTTGGAGTAACGTTAAGGAACAGTGATTAGTGAAGTCAGCTAGGTGTCATATTAGATAGAGGACTGGGCCTGGAGACAGTAGACCTGATTTCAAATCTGGCCTCAGACATTTACTAGCTGTGTGACCTTGGGCAAGTCATTTAACACTGTTCACCTTAGTTTTCTAATTTGTAAAATGAACTGAAAAAGGAAATGCAAACGACTCCAATATCTTTGCTAAGAAAATACCAAATGTCATGACAAAGAATCAGACATGGCTGAGAAATGACTGAACAACAACAAATTAGTGAAGTCATATACTTATGTATGTAATTCTGTTAGTGGTCCTAGTGTGTAGATATTTCATATATTATTATAAAGTAGTCCCTGTATTTTCCTGAGAATGGTAATACTGTGAAGGTATTGATTGAGGCTGGATTCTTGCTAGGAAATGAAAGGAGTATATAATTTACTTGTACTTGGGAAATACAAGCATAATATTTAATATTGACATGTAGTAATGACTAATATACTAAGGTGCCACCAATGTAAGCAAATAGGTATTATGAGTCGCCCATAGATGTATGAATGATCCTACTCAAGAAATTTGTTAATTATTTCAAATGAAAGTAGAAATTTGATCTTTATTTCATCATATTTGCCCCCAAACCTTGAGTCATTAATTTATATGTTGATATAAAGTAATAAGACAATTTTCTTGTATGGTTCAAGAATTGGGTCAGAAAATGGGACATACAAAGAAGAGTTCCATAGATGCTTGAATACTGATCCCATTAATTGTTTACTTTTAATTTCAGTAAACAAGCATTTATAAGGTCTATATAAGGAACTGTGTTAGGTGTTAGGGATACAAGGACAAGAGTGAAAAGTCCCTGTTCTCAGGGAGTTTACATTCTAGAGAGATAAATCACCATGTTGTTGTTGCTTATCTTTCATTTTCAAAGAGAACCAATGATATTATGGCAGATGTCTTGATTTGTGCATGAACTAGATTTAAGTGAACCAAAGTTGCACAAAACTGTCAGCCTTATTTTCTCTTCCAGCATCATCAGAGTCTAATGACAAGACACAAGTCAAGAAAACGGTGATGACCCAGGATGCAGTGAATGAGCTTGGTGTCTTCAATGTTTGATCAAACTCTAAGTTCTCCACAGAACTTGCTTCAGCTGTCTTCAGGGCCACTGGAACCAATTGTTTTCATCTACCCATTCCGCCCACGTGGGGGAATCTTCACATGCCTGGGGTAAATATCCCCCTAACTCACCAATGGATTACCTTTAACCTCGTTTAGCCCGTCTGCTAACATGGTCTTATAGGTGTGGCTACTGTGTATGCTACAGCTTCTTGGAGTCACAGGTGATAGCTGGGTGACAGGTGGACACCAAAGGTAGATGAGCAGCCTTGAAAAGGGCTCAGCAAATCCCTACACCACAGGTGCTATTCCTCCCTGAACACCCTAGATATCCCTGACTCAATGGGGATACCAAAAATAAATACAAGATATAAATACAAAATAATTTCAGGAGGAGTACTAATAACTGGAGAGAGTGGAAGGATCAAGAAAGACCTCCTCTATAAGGTAGTACTTAAGCTAAAACTTGAAAGGGGCAAGGGATACCAAGAGGCAGAGAACGATACAACATATTAGCTAGTGATCATAGCAGAGAACAATGACCACATTTATTCGTTAACCTGGTTTTCAGTGCAAAGAAATCTGATTTATTTAGTAAATACATTGAATTTTAGTTTAATAACTGAATATCTATTATATGCAAGTCACCCTGTTAGTACCAAGAGCAAGGGAAAACGGGTAAAAATAGTGTAAAATAAATTACAGGCATATTTGTAATTGAATTTACATACAAATTTTGTCAAATTTGCATTTTCCATCATGTATCAAAGTGTAATCAACACTTTAATATAAAGCAAGAAAAAATACTAATTTTGATTCAATAAATATTATATGCCCATAATATAAAAGGTATTGTCTTAGCCACAGGTGATATAAAAAGAAAAATAAAAAGGCCTTTATTATGAAAAAGATTACTTTCACCTTTGTATTCCACAAATACAAATTTACAAAGTAAACAAAAAGTATGAACTAAGCCTTGAAGGGAGTTAGAGATTCCAAGAAGAGGAGATGAGGAGGGAGAGCATCTTAGACATGTACACACCTGTACAAACTCATTAAAGTAGGAGATTGGTTATTCAGGGAGAAAATCTGGAATTTGCCTGTAATTCTGCATGGGCTGGCGTAGGAAGAGCAATGTGAAATCACTCTGGAAATATAGATTGGAGACAGTTTCTGAAGGGCTACCAATGTAAAAAAAAAGAGACTGTTTTGGATCTTAGAGACAATAGAAAGCCACTGAAGCTTCTTGAATAGAGTAATAACATGGTAAATGTGTTTTAAAAAGAATTAAAATTTAATGGCAGAGTAGTGGATGGGTTTGAGAGGGGAAAAGTTGGAAGCAGGAAAATTCCTTTAGAGATATTGCAACAGTTGAGGTAAGAAAAATGAAGGTCTGAATTAGTATGGTAATCATATGAATGGAGAAAAGGAGATGAATATAAGCAAGAATGTGGAAGTGGAATAAAGAAGTCTTCACAACTGGTTGGAGATGGGGTAGGAAGATAGGAAGAGTGAAGAGCTGAGTATAATTCTAAGGTCACAAACTCAGAGAACTGAAAGGATGATGGCCATGATGGAAATATGGAAATTAGGAGAAGGGCTGAATTTAAGGGTGGAAATGAGTTCTGTTTTCTTGATTTTGAGAAACCTGTGGGATATATGGGTAGAGATTTGCCAATATACTTTTTGTAACATGGGACTAAAGCTCAGCAAAAAAGATAATGACTGCATAGGTAGATTTAGGAACCATCTGAATGAAGATAATAATTTGAATGGAGATAATAATTTAACTCATGTGAACTGATGAGACATCTGAGAAAGAATGTAGAGAGATAGTCCAGGGCAGAGCACTGTGGTAAATTCATATGTAAGTGTCATGGATGACTATCCAGCAAAGAAGAAAGAGGTGAGTCCGATAGATAGGAGTGAAAACAGAAAGAAGCAAATGTCATGAAAAATTAAGGAGAAAGATTAGCTTCCAGGATGAGGTGGTCAGCAATGTCAAAAGCTAGGGGAAAGTTAAGTAAAGATGAGGAAAGAGGGGAAAATAAGTCCTTGAATTTAGCAATTAAGATATTATTGGTAACTTTGTAGATTATTTCAGTTGGATGGTGGGTTAAGAATGAGTGTAAAAGTGGGTGGGTAGATTAAGGAAAAGGAGCCTTTGAATATAAATGGCTTTTTCTAATTATTATATTGTGAAAAGAAAGAGAGATGGAGAATTTAAGGAATTTTTTGTTGTTTGAGGAGATCTGGGTATGCTGAATGGATTAGTAGTAAAGGAGTTGGCCAATAAAGAGTGACTGAAGATTAGACACAGAGAGCCAAAGATAGAGACAGAAAGAGAGAGAAAGAAAGAGATCATTAAAATGACAAATTCTCAGAGGAGATATGAATGTCATATCATGGGCACACTTAGAAGGGTAAAGGGCCACCTTTTAAATACTGGAACAAAGAAAAAGGATAAAGAGGGATGATAGTGATGGGGTTCAAAATAATATTTAGCTCTTAGAATTGAAGTAAAAGTAGAATAATTTTCTAATTGTTCATCTCTTTTGCAGGAAGTTGTTTATAGTTTTTACTCATAATGCACACCCATATTAGTTGTACACATAGGCAAGCACAGTCACACCCCTACTTTTATACTAGCTTTCTTTATTAAATACAAATATATTTTGATATTACAATTTTACTCCAGCCTCTCTTTCCAGCTCTGTTCTACACTGTTCCCATACAGAAACTCTATTATTTCAATCAAACCACTGCTGTTCTAGACACACATTTTATTTTAAATGCTTCTGTGTCCATGAATGGGATAGACCCACTTCACCTGAGTTTTTTGGAGCCTCTAGACCTTCAACATTTAGATTAAATAGCATCTTCCTCAATAGGCTTTTCTTGTGTCTCAATTACTGGTGACCCATCGCCCATAACTGCTTTATATGTTTTATATGTATCCTGTATTTTCATATCTGTGAATATTCTCTATATCCATATATTGTCCTTTGTTTTTCCCATCTGCAGTAGAATATAAACTCTGTGTGGGCAGGCATTCTATCTTTTGGATTTTTATCCCCAGCATTTAGCGCAATACCAGGCACAGAGGTATATAATAAATGCTTCTTGGTTGGTTAATCTATTTGTCTTTTGCATTCTTGTTCACTGTGTGTAAAGACAGGAGTCAGAGTTTGGCCTGGGGTGAAGATGAGTAAATTGTAAATTAATTTTTCTTTAAAGTTATATTCTAGAATTGGCCGAAACTAGTATAAAACAGAGTAAATGCCCATAACCTATCTCTCATGTGTCAGCATCACAATGGTAGAGAGAATGGGAAGCTTTTGAGCTCCAATTCAGGGAAATCCACGTTCCTTTGTTTTAGGTTTAGGTTTTAGGTTTAGGTTTTAGGATAAATGTTCCCAGTGTAGGTCTACTCAACTGGACTGGGATTTGGGTGTGTACGGCAGAAGCACCATATTATTAACAGACATCCAAATGACCCCCATATGTCCAAGTATTTGACCAGTTGAGTATATTAGTTCCTTGCCCTCTGGGAGTTCCAACAGAATCCCATCTAATAAACATTTATTAAGCACCCACTAAACTCAAGACACTATACTTAACATTAGAGGTATAATAGCAAAAATGAAACTGTTTCTGCCCCTAAGGAACTTAAATTCTCTTTTATAGTGTGGTGTAACACATACAGATGAATAGACTAATTTCAAACATTGATACCTTGGAGAGAAGAAAGTTTAGAAAGGTTTTACAAAGAAGCTAATACTTAATCTGAGACTTTAAGGAAGCTAGGGGTGCTAAGAAGTAGGGCAATTTCTTAAATGACATCCAAAAGCATGAAGGTGGGAGATGGAAAGTTGAGCTTGGACAATGGCTAGAACCTCAGTTTTGAGGGAACACAAAGTGCAAAAAGGAGAAATAGAAAATAAATCTGTAAAAATAGGTTGTTGCCAGTTCACAGAGGGCCTCATAGTAAATGCCAGGATGAGGAGTTTCTATTTGATCACTGAGGAAATGGGGAGTAATGTGATCTGAACTATATCTTTGATTTTTTAGAAAGGAATTGAAGTCCTTTCATTCTTTTATATCACTGAATAAAAATGTGAGGGGACTCTACTTTGTGAAGTTAGAGAATTCACATCTCCCACCAAAACTACCTCAAGTATAACAATTTCTATTCATCTATTTAAAAAAATATTCACCTTTTTTGCCTGATTTGGTCACATAAGCAATATTGATTTTATAAATGAAACTTAGCTTCTTTGTTTTTTATTTCTTCCTTAAACTTGCTTTCTCCTTCATCATATCAGGGATCTTCAAAAATATAAAGCAGAAAACATCTTAATATTTTAGGAAGACCCTCTTCGGTTTTAAGAGGGGTATCAGAAAAAAGTTCATCTAAGAGAAATTTTAAAAAAAGGATCAGTAATCAAGAGTGGTTGGCACCATGCCATGGGTTGGATAGACACCATATGAGCAACTGGAAATTACTATACTGTTGAAGCAATGTAACCTTATCCTAAATTAATAATCCAACTTTCTCTTTGAGTAAAAGGGGGAGATGGAGACATTGTGGGTAATTCTGAACTGTGCAGCTCTTGTGGTTGTAGAACACAATCACACTAAGAAAGATTGCTGAGTGGTTTCAGATCGAAACCAGAAAGTAAGGAGTAAAGCAAAAACACATTCGATTCAGTTTATATATCTAACTTGACACAATTCCCAAACCTTTTGGGTTCAAGAATCTCAGCACCACTTATCTTGTGCCTGATAACAGTCTCTGACATTAGTATCTCTAGTCCTAAATGTCTTAGGTCTTCTTGGTATCATACTCTTTAAATTATCTAAATCAGGTGAAGATGACAAACCACATATTAAAATGGAGAGCATTACATCTCACAAAATAATCTGGAATATATCAGTGAATTGTAACTAGTATAAATTTATATAGGTCCAGTCTTGAGGTTTGATTAGCATTCCCTTGGATGACATACAACATGGCCAACCCCAAAATGCTGAGAATATTACACCAATTATAGTGTTCACGTGCCATCCACTTTCGGCTCCAAGAACTTTGAAAGTCAAGCCAAACCAAACCAATGTAAATTGGTGGATTTGGACATCCTTTTCATGACCACATTATCCTAGCTGGATTTGAGACTACTTATTTTGGAAATATAATTAGACCAAGTATTATTTTAAAATGAGCAATGTCTTCAAGGCTCCATGTTGTGCTTCTGTGAAGTTTGGAGAAAATCACTCTGAGAGGCACCTCTTTCAAGAAAACAACATGATTGCAAATGCTATCAGGGCTTCTGCCGGGTAGGCTAAAAATACTCTGGAACATGATGAAACTCAGGCATTTCAAGTTTCCTATTTGATGAAGAAGACAAGGAAAGAAAGGGAGAGTGGGAGAGAGAGGGGAGGGGTGGAGGGAGAGAAAGAGAGACAGACAGACAGACACAGAGAGAGACAAAGACAGAAAGAGACAAAGAGAGAGACTGAAACAAAATCAGAGAGACAGACACATGCACAGAAAAAGACAGAGAGGGAGAGAGACAGAAAGAAACACAGAAAGACAGAGAGGAGAAGGACACACAGAGAGACAGAGAAAGAGATATGGGAAAACAACTACTATATTAATTGTAATGGAGTTTGTTTTTCATCAGAAGCTAGCCATCTTGTGTTTCAAAATAGTCTTTATCACTGACGGAAATCACTGGGTTTTGCTCTTGTGGATTAAAAAATTAATAATAAATGTACTCCCTTTCTTCTGAAGGTTAGAATAGGATGGACACACAATTAGGAATTATTAGACCAAATGGTGGTCTAAGCTCAGTGGAAAGAATGCAGCTGTCATGAATAATTCCCACCATAAATCTTAGAAACTTTCCAAAAAGAAATCTAACAGACAAGGACTGTATCCAGAGTTGACTAGTTTATTTGCCAAACCAGTTTTTTTTTTTTTAACAATGCAGATGAGCTTGTTAAAAATAGTCTCCAATTGTGGATTAGGTACCATTCCTTGGTTACATTGATAATAGGTGAACCTTGAAAGATATGGATCAGGGTTCTGGTTGAGAAGCACCCAGAAAGGTCCTATTTGCTCTTGTGACATGAAACAAAATTGACCAGAACCCCTTGAGTCTGCAAATGTGGGCTGGGAATTTTGCAATGAGTGCCTCTCCTGAGATTTATGGTGATTCCTAATTCCTCAGAGGATTGCTACCGCAACAGCCATTCTCCCAATTCTTTGGCCTTTTGGCTTTTTCCCCTGGCCAGAACTAGTGAGGACAGGAACACCCACAGACTTGTCCCAAAGAAGCTGTTGCACATTTTTTTCATAGTCTTTCACAAAGTCCCATTCCAGTTCAGAGCTAAATATGAAGTGAATGGTATTCGGTATTCAGACCTATTCCCCACTCCAAATTGACATTACTCTTTCCAAGCTATCATTGCCAACTTATCTGTTCACACACTTTAAATCCTAAGGCTTGGAGTGTAGGATATCATTAAAAAAACAGTTTCTAATTTGACTTCTCTCCCCATTCTCCTGGTATTTATGCTGTTTCTTTCTGCACGCCGGTTCTATTTTCGTTATTGCACGTCTGATAATTTCCTATGAGATGGCTATTTTTCAAGAATAATCACTATGGGAAATGGGTGTGGCACAGAGCCACATGGATTGTTTGTAAGGAGAATTATTTTACTGTATGTGACAATGCAACAGAATACAAACTGAGACAGACTTTTATTCTTGTCGTTTCCTTTTCCCTTATAAAAAATAGTTCACAGTCTTTTTTTTTCTTCTTCTTTTTCTTTCCAGGTCTGTGATTTCATTGGTATATCCTTAGGAAAGTATACCCTTAGGAAATACCCTTAGGAAAGTAAAATAAATGTCTTTTACTCCTGTAAATAATAATAGAGAGAATTACTAGGGATACTGGTCGGTTAAGTGAATTGCCCAAAGCCATACATCCAGAATATGGCAGAGAAAAGAATCCAACCCACTTCTTTCTGACTCCAACCTGCAGAGAACTAGGGACAAAGTCTTTGAGAGTTGAGGTAGTCAGAAAGTCCATCACTCTGTGGTTAACTTGGTAATGAAAGACCCTTTAGCTAGGTTGGTATTTGTGGGGCCTATATTCAGAGTCCTTATAATTTGTAGGATTTTAAAAACTATTGTTGTACTAGCACAATGTCTAAGAACTCAGTCACCAAGATGCCACACTGGAAAGTGCAGTGGGTCTGGAGTCAGAGGACCTGGGTGAAAATCCCACTTCTGACCCTTACTAACTTGGGCAAATCATTTAACCACTATGGACCTTAGTTATCTCATCTGTAAAATTGGGGGGGGGGGGTTGCTATAGATGACCTCTGACCTCCTGATAGCTCCAGATCCACAATCCTATGACTACTAATTCATAAGAACATATTGGAGCAGGAATTAAATGGGAGAATTTTGGTTATGGATGAGATCAATACAAAAGGAAGCCTGGGACAACTATTTCGACTGGGAGCTATGGCTCTCAGAGATATGGTGACAATGACTTGGCCTTGTTACTTGTTGCTGGTAGAATTACCATCTTGGACAAAAGGAGGAAACAATTATAATCTGATGGAGAGTCCTCTGTTGGGCCTAATAACACCAGGGATCTGTTCTGCATGTTTCCATGAATTGGTTACATCACCAGGATTATCAAGAATTATTATCAATTATAGGCAAATTAATGTGCCCATATGATTCTCTGTTTTTGTGAAAAAATATTAGTCCTATTTTTATTTCCCTGTTCATTAAAGAAATCTTATATTTCATTAGAGTATTTGCTATTCTTCTAGAATCTTTCACAGAGCACAAGTGACTTCATTTACTATCTTTGTATCCCCAACTGTTTGCAGACTGCATGGAATTTAGTAGGCACTTAATAAATGCTTATTGATTGACTGGGTTTGCGCTTCTGGAAGGGTGCTGTTTCTCACAGGTCACTAGGAAGTCAAAAGCCAATATTTCCATGTTTGTGCTGTACTATCTAGTCATAGATAGACTCACTGAGTTTCAGAGTTAGAACAACACCTAGAAGGGCAGTCAATTAGCATTTATTATGCCAGGCATTGTGCTCTAAGTGCTGGGAAAACAAAATAGCAGGGATCCTACTCCACAGAGTAGCTGATAAAAGCTCATCTGCCTAAAAACCTTATACCAGGTGGAAAATCAGCCTCAGGAGGCAGTCTGTTCCCCTTGGTAGGAAGCATTATTATTATTGTTGTTGTTGTTAGCTAGAATTTATATAGCGCTTTGAGATTCTCAAAGGGCTTTACATATTTGATCTAATCTGACACACACCCCCACCCCACAATGGTCCTGTGGGGTGGCTAAGTGCTAGATGCGAGGGAAGAAAATGACATGCTTAGCTTGCAAAAGTTGCTGATAGTACAGATTATAGAGTACATGAAAGGAAGTACTATGAAACAATGCTAGAAAGGAGACCTGCAGTCAGATTGCAGAGAGCCTGAAATCCCCAGCAAAGGAGATGCTATTTTTTCTTTGGGGCAATAAAATGCCATTGAAGATTACAAGAGGGGAGTGACTTAAGAAGATCATGTTGGCAGGTCTTTGGAGACTGACTGGAGAAGGGAAGGCTGCAAACAGGAAAAACAGGTAAGGATTAGGAGGAAAAACAACAAGAGATGATGAAGACCTGTATGTGCGGTGGCAGCGTGAATAGGAAAAGGAGGTGACAGTTTTGGAACTAGTGAATTCAAGATACCAATGGGAAATTCAGGTGTAGATGTAGAGGTGACATTATGTAGTGAATAAGAAATTGTTTTACCATTAAGAAGACCTGAGTTCAAACCCTACCTCAGACACTTAGTAGTTATGGGACCCAAGACAAATCAGTTAAGCATTGTGTACCTTACTTCCTTTGTTTATAAAATGATCAGGTTAGATTCAATGGCCTATTCTTCCCTTTAATCTATCACCTTATGTCCAACAGGAAGTTGGCGATTTTGGAGTAGAGCTCTGTCTCTAAATTCTTGCCAAACTGGCCTCTTTACTATTTCCTCAATTTTATATTCCATCCGCGTCCAGGTCTCTGAACTGACTGTCCAGCATGACTTAAATGTGCTCTTGTTTCATTTCAGCCTCTTAGAGTTCTTAGCTTCCTTGCTTGAAGGATTAACTCAGGTGCCATCATCCCTACAAAGTCTTTCCTGACTACTTCAGCTAGGCCTTTCTTTAATTATCTTGCATTTATTCAGTTATCTGTTTATGTGCTGCATCCCTTCAGTAGAATGTAAGGGTAGATGGAGGACTGGTTTTAATTTTTAATTTTTATATTTTCAGCACCACACAATATCTTGCATGTTATAAATAAGCATGTGATATTTTTACCGAATCCTTCTTTAGGTCCCATTTCAGGGCTTCCAGCTACATTCATTCCAGATTAGAGATATATCTCCAGGTCAATGTAGTCAAAATCTGGGCAGAGTCGTGTTATATCATGAATACATTCATAATTTCTAAGCACTATTTATGGTTTTTACTTGCGATTAAAAAAAATCCAAGTGTCATGATTGATTGATTTTTTTAGTAGCAGCATGAAACTTCTTGCTCTTATTCAGCTTATGGTATAATACAACTTCCAATTAAGTGTAGTTTGCACTAGACTACTTTGATTGTTTATTACCATCAGGGACAATAATAAATCTTTAGAAGAGAGGTGAACTGGCAGTCAATGTGAAAGGTGACAAAACAATTTCAAAATGGCCCATACAATATAACTCTAATAATAGTTAACGTTTATGTAGTACTTTAAGGTTTGCAGAACAATTTATATATATTGCCTTATTCACAGCAAATATGGGAAATAGGTATTCTTCTTCTTCCCATTTTACAGCACTAAGTACAATGTTCAAAAGTGTTTTCATTACTCTGTCAAGAAAGTAGGGCCAATATTATTATTCTTATTTAAGGGGTTGGTGAAAATGGCCAACAAAGCTGGTCTATGAGAACCTGGGCAGCATGCTTTTTTTTTTTTTTTTTT
>CM053596.1:208042290-208085603 GCA_028646575.1 Pseudocheirus occidentalis
CACAAACACTCTAATTTCTCATCTATTTACCATATGAAAAAGAGTACTTTATTGATTGGCAACTCAATTGGAAACTGATATACATTCAGAAAGCACTAACCAGCTAGAAAACTGTTTTTCTTTCCTGTCTGATTGGAGATAGAGTAAGGAGGATGAACTACTCTGAGCTTCTGGGTGGGGGAAGACTTTGGACCCTTTCTTACTTGAAGCTGGCATAAGGCCAAAAGGGTACATGGAGCAGATGTTGCTTCTGTCTATTGTATCCATACTTTCCTGCTTTTAGGTGGAGTACTGGAGATGGCCATCCTTTGTAAGATTTGAAAGGTCAGAAGAGCGAGTACTTGAAATCAAAGGGCTGGAGTCCAGGCTGGGTGGGTGAGGCAAGAAATGGAGTCCCTGAAAAATAAACTTTCTCACCCAGTCCAGCCTTATTAGCTACGGACATTGGTTATGACTCATTTGAGTTTAGCAGGAAAAATGTTCTGAACCAAATGCTTTAAGTATGAGCCCACTAGTCTCAGGAACTGAAGTGATATGTAGGAGAGCATAATCCCCACATCTCAATCCTATTTGGAGAAAAATATTTTGTAACTTCTGTTATTGTTATTTCTTTGCATTGAATATTGCTTTAAAAAGTTCATTTATATTAATTGGCCGAATGAAACCAGAGTGCAAATTACTAGTTGTTGATGTTGGGGAGAACACACTAGAGCAGTGGTTCTCAACCTTCCTAATGCCACAATCCTTTAATAGTCGTATGTGGGTGTGTCTGCATGTGGGAGTACCCTCCTAGAGACAGAGGAGGTTCCTAAGATCATTGGAAATATGTGTTTTCTGATGGTCTTAGGCGACCCCTGTGACCCCTGTGAAAGGGTCATTTGACCCCAATGTGGTTGCGACCCACAGGTTGAGAACTGCTGCACTAGAATGTGGGATCTTGCTCATGGTATTGAGAGACAACAACAACATGATGCTTCTACAACCATGACAGGGAAATGTGGCCTTGTTTGGGTGCATAATTGCTCTGTGAGAGTAGAAGTTGGGATAACAATCGTGAGATATTATAGGTTCTACTCTCTTTTACAGATGAGTAAGAAGTCAAGGGTCAGGAAGGTTAAATAAATTGCCTAGGTTCTCACAGCTAGTCATCACTAGAACCAAGATTCTAATACCAGACCCTTTCTGATTCTAGTTCAACAACCTTTTGACTGAATACATGATACTGTCTCTGGGATGCTATTCTGTTCACTTAAGGACTAAGAGCCTTGGCTGGGATTAAGGGGCCAATAAAGCTATACCAAGCTCTCAGATCTTTGATATTCATGTTGAATGTCTAATTGTAGGATCAGTGCCTGAACTGACCCTACAATGAATCAGAATTTGTGACATAGCACCAGAAACTATTTACCATTTTCTGAGATATTCTGAAACAATGATGTCTTATAGCTAACTGGTACCTGCATCTTTTTTTTTTGATGAACCATCTCTCATGTTTGAGTCCTTTTCAAGATATACTTGAAATCTTTTTTAATGCATTAAACTCTACTGACCTCTCCCTTTTCTCAAAGGACTTCTGAACAAAGGGCAAATAGTTACAACTCTCAGAGGACAGCTGTTTAGTAGAATAGTTAGGTTAGACTAATAATTCAGCAGCCATGTCTGTAGATTCTCTTTTTGGAAAAATGCTATGAAAAGATTTTTAAATTTTCTAGATCAGTCAGTTCAACAAAATCACTCAACTGAATCATCTCAGAAGAGTTTTGAAAATACCAATTATTACTATTTACCAATAAATTGTTATGAGAGAATTAAAATCTCTAAGTGACAGCCTCATAAAAGTAGAAGAGATTCTAGCTGGAAAGAGTATAAGTTCATGGTGTTGGTTAATCTACTATCACTTGTTAAGGATCATTTATGTTTGATTTCTATTGGGTTATGCTATGACAATACCAGTGTAAATAAATGATTTTTTGGGGGGATTGTCTCTTACTCAGACAGTTGTTTGAAAATAAAGAGGAAAAACAAGAATAAAGACTAATTTGATCTACTGCCATCATTTTCTCATTTATAAGTGAACATACCAGAAAATACTAAGTCTGGAAAATTCAAGATCCAAATTGTATAGGATGGTCATATTCTATTCCATGTTCTATTCTTCCTTCTAGTACAGTGGTTCTCAACCTTCCTAATGTCCTGACCCTTTAATATAGTTCCTCATATTGTAGTGTCCCCCAACTATAAAATTATTTTCGTTGCTACTTCATAACTGTAATTTTGCTCCTGTTTTGAATTGCAATGTAAATATCTTATGTGCAGGATATATTTTCAGTGTTACAAGTTGAACATAACCCACAGGTTGAGAACTGCTGTTCTAGTAGGAGGTTTGGGTGACAGTCTGCTTAATATGCTCATTTTCCCAGTGCTCTGGGTACTTTGAAAGGTTTTTATTTAGCAGCAATTTTATAGGGTGAAAGGATATATATGTATGTACATATGTATATGTGTATATATATACATATATATATAATTTAGAAAAGGATCTCCCAACAAAGAACTGTAGAGACCTGTATTTGATAGTATCATCAAAGTTATATATTTATAAAGTGCTTTGAAAATCTTGAAAAAGTGTTGTATAAGTGCTAGTTAGTGTTCTTACCGTTACTATTATTTTTATGAAATGTTTACAGTTCTTGACACCAGTTTTTAATGGCAATTAATATGTAGTCTATAGAATTGTTATCATCTTAACCTTTTCCCTTCACCCCAACTTTTTAAGAGCTAAACAAAGTGACCTCATTGTTTTCCATTGGATTTTTTTTTTTTAAACACTGCCTGGGATGATTGAGATTCAGGAATGTGGGAAAATGGATTCCGAAACCACGTCCATCCCCTTTAATTCTGAACTGTAATTTTTGGCTTGCCTTGAATCACAGTCATCACATTTCAGTCCGAATCTCTCTGTAAAGTGATCTTTCTTAAACATTTCTCTCACTCATCATGGGATCAGAAACAAAGCCATTCTAGTCTTTCAGCGAAACACTTACAAATGGCTTTTACTGAGAAGTTGTAAGAGCTGAATTTCTTTTAAAACTGTTTGAAAAGAACATTTTCAGTGCCTGGTTGTCCTTCTTGAGAATCTTGTCATCTGTATGCCATGAGCTGCAGCAATTTTAATCTGTTTTTGTTTGCAATCCATTTGGTGTCCACCCAAGAAAATGCAGGTGATTCTAATTAACTTACTGCTGAAGATGTGGAAAAATCTCAATTGTGTTGCAGAAAATTATACACTTAAAACCTTTCCTCTATTATTTATAACATCTTATTAATGAAAATGATTACATGAATATATTTACCACCTGATTCATCTCTGTTCACTTTTTTAAATCAATGAGGTTTACGGCTTAAGGGAAAGAGCACACGCACACACACACACACGCTCAACTAAATACAGACCCCAAGAATGTATGCCAACTTTCATTTAACAAGAGTAGTAATTTAAAAATAACATTATTTTACTTTGTGCAACATAGTTTAATATCTAAAATAACCCTGTTCCAATAAAAACCGATTGAAATACTCTCAGGCCTAACTCTGCCCTGAAGGTAAAAGTGATTAATTGAAGGATTTTGGCGGATCTCTGCTCACCACCAGGGCAGTTTAATTTAGACCACATTCAGCCATTCCTCAGTGTCTCCGTGTCAGTGGAGCATAACTCTCGGTCTTCTTTTGAGAAGTACCTCTAAATCAGTCCTTTTGGATAGTTAGCTCCCTATGAATTTGCAGTTTTCAGCTGATTACCGGTGAAGGTGAGTCCTTTTGGGTTTTATATGTGCAAAACAGATTGTGGTAAGTCAGAAGTGCCAGTCATGAAGGCAAATCACTTCATTGGCTTAATTGCATTCACTCATTATTAGAAATTCTCCAGTTTTATGTGATAACAAATGTGGATGTTTTTTTTCCCCTCTCTTCTTTTGCAAAATGTCCCTTAGACATTCAGATATCAAGTACTTTTTTTTTTCTTTCCTACTTTAAGGCAATGCAGTAGAGGTGATTTGGGCATATATGGATGGGTCAAAAAAGCAGAAGTGGATTGGCAATATTACTTTCCATAAGATGAGTATAGAAATCATCATTCACTTCTTGAGAAGATGAGTACATAGCTGCATTCCTGGGAAGATGGCAGAGCAAATCTAAGGTTCATTTCACACATTACAACTTTAGAATAAACAAGAAAAGCATTAAAATTCAACAAAAACTACAAAAGCTAAATACAGAGAAATGAAGAAGTCATGATATGCTAGTTGTCATAGAAAGAAAAGGGGGAAAAAACACACCAGACCATCATTTCACAAGCCTGTTGCCTTATGGTGTTGTTAGTCTGCTGCATTTCATATAGGTAGAGATTATATCTGTCTGGGGGTAAGTGTTGCATTCATCCAGGCATTTGTAGCATAGGGCACCAGCTCTGCTCTATAGAGTTAACCATAAAGCAGTAGACTATAGAAGAAAGAAATACCCAACTAGAGAAGCAAGGAAGAAATTACCTTACTTGGAAATGTGGAAGAATTAGAGGGATAAAGAGATCACAGAAGGTAAAATGGATATTTTGATTACAAAAAAATAAGTTCTTGAACAAACAAAACCGAAATAGATAAGATGAGAAAGGAAGTAGGCAGCTAGGAAAAAAATATTTGCAGCAAGTTTCTCTGATAAAACTTTTCATCTCTAGAATGTAGAAGGAACTAACTCAAATGTATAAGAACAAGAGCCATTCCTCAATTGAAAAATGGTCAAGGGATATGTACAGGCAGTTCCCAAAAGAATAAATTAAAACTATCAATAGCCACATCAAAAATGCTAATAATTAGAAAAATGAAAATTAAAGCAACACTGAATTTCTTCCTTGTGTACATCAGATTTTCAAGTTAAAAAAAAAAGAAAATGTAAAAAATTGAAGGTGCTGGTTGCAGGAAAATTGTCACATTGATGGCTAGTTTTGGAGTTGAGAATTGGTACAACTGTAGAAAATAATTTTGAACTACACCTTCAAAATCATTAAGCTGAAAATACCCTTTGACCCTAGATTGCCAGAACTAGGCCTATATCCAAAAGAGATTAAATGAAGAGAAAAAGACCTATACACTACACAAGACCCTACCTACCAAATACAAAAATATTTATAGCAGCTTTTTTTGTAGTGGTAAGAAACTGAAACTAAGGAGACAGCTATTAACTGGGAAATGGTTGAACAAATTGTGTTATATGAAAATAACAAATGATGAATGGAACAACTGTAGTGAAATCTATGAAGACTTATCAAATGGTTCAGAGTGAAATGACCAAAATTAGGAGAACAATTACTATAATAACAACAATGCCATAAAAAGAAAAGTCTTTGAAAAACTTAAGAACACTGATCAATGCAATGAACTAACCATGATTCTAGAAGACTCACGATGAAGCAAGCATACTCCCCACCTTTTGATAGAATGGTGATGGAAAAATCATTGAGAATAAGACGTGTACTTCTTGGACTGGGACAAAGTGAGAATATTTTTTTCCTTGATTATGATTATTTGTGACAAAGGCTTCTTTTTCATTTAATCAGTGGTAGAATGGTGGAAGAGAAAAAAATGTTTTATTAACAGAAAAGAATAAAGTTGAATAAATAAGAGACGGGGTAAGACTTTGCAATAATTTAATTTAGCACAGAACTAAATAGGCAGCTGGTAGCAGATTTGAAAAAAAACTCAAAGAAGGTAAATTATAAAGGCTTTTCAGTTTCCTTGGAGCAAAATTCCAAAGGAATTCTATGGCTTCTGTTCCATTAATTTGACCTGCAACAGTGGGGTGGGTGGGGTGTGGGAGGGGGACAGCATAAGGACAAAGATAAGTTGATGCTTTAGGGAAGGATAGCTTCATGAAGTATAAGGTCCTACTACAAGGTCCCAAGAAATGGTAATGGGTAATGAAGGTATTTTAAGACTTCATAGACTGATTCAAAGGAGCAATGAAAAAAGTAAGGGAAAAGATAAAAGAAATTAGGAAGGAGATTAGAATTCTTGAGAAAGAAATCAGTAGGTTCAGTAATGAGCAGAACATTTAGATGAAAAATACAATCTATGAAGTAGATTTCTGAAAAAGAAAACAAGAGAATTGCTAGAGAAAAAATTCTGAAGCACAAAGAAAAGTAATTGAATAAAATCATATGACAACATTAGAGGTATGCGTGATACATATATAAAACAAAAAAATAATGAATTTGAAAAAATAGGATTATGAGTCTTTCAGAAAAGCATGGTGGAAAAATCCCAAATACAATATTTCAAGAAAACATACAGAAAATTGTCCAGGAAATTATTAGGGAATGGCGATACATAGATTGAGAGAACCCACAGAACACAAAGAGAGAGTACCCTCAAATTTAACTCCAAAACCTTCAGAATTACATTGCTAAACAAAAACTAAAGTGGGCTTACTGTAAGGAAAATACAGAGTAGAAAAAACCCCACAATTATAAGATAAAACAACAAAAACTATAAGCAGACAGTATGAAAAGTAATGGAATATATTTCATCTTCCAAGGAAAATCAATCAGAATATTGTGAGATTATTCCTTGCTTCTAATAAATCAAAAGAAAATTATAATATGATATTACAAAAAGCAGAAATTGCTTTCACCTTTAAATAGCTTTGTGCAAAGCTCAAACTAAGCATTAATGAATAGGATGAATATTTTAGTCATCCTTCAAAAGCATTCAGAGATTAGCAGGGTACTTATCAAATAAAAGAAAAATCAGTACATTTAGAAGTAACAATAGAAGATTAAGAAATTAAATGTACATTTTCATATGTTTAGGTCTAGATATCACACATTGCCTGAGTGATATTGAGCAAAATAAATAAATTGGTAAAAAATCAAGAATAGGCTAGGATGAAGAGGCATATTAATATTTATGGGACAAAATTCTCATTCCTTCACAATGAAATCAATAGTAATATTGTTGCTATTCCACTCAAAATCTTTTATAATATCTGCCCTCTCCCCACATTTGTAGTCTTCTTATAAGTTATTCACCTCCACAGACCAAACAATCAAGTTACACTCGCTTCTTTCCTATACTTTAATATGCTACATCTCCAGACTGTGCAGTTTCACTGTCTATCAATCATGCCTGGAATCCTCTCCCTCCTCTTCTCCCCTTCATGGCTTCCTTCTCATCTCAATCAAAAGCATTCCTTATTCAAAAACATGTTTTGTGAGCCTTCTTAATCCCAGGGCCTTCCTTCTTTGAGTTTTCTCAAATTAATCCTGAATATATTATTTGTAGATAGTTTTTTTTTCACATGTCACCTTTCCCATTAGATTGTAAACTTCTAGGGAGCAAAATAGGGATAGAATACTGGGATAAATCAAAATGGAGTGAGTTTTGGGTCCTGCTAGCAAAGAGAAAATGTATCTTCAAGCAATTCAACAGAGACTAGAGCATATTAGAAAAAGGTGTTAAAAATTCATTTAGAGTTTTCAGTATATTTCCAGAAAATAGCTCTTATATACAATGAAATAAATGACAAATAACTAGCCCACCCCCAGATTTTGGTTGAAGGGTATTTCTCATTGTATTCCAAAGTTTCAGTCTTCTTTATAAATTGGTATTTGTAAGAACATAACTCCTTAGAAAGAAGAGGAAGAGAGAGAAGAAGAAGGAGGAGGAGGAAGAGGAAGAGGAGGAAGAGAAGGAGGAGAAGAAAAGGAGGAAGAGGAGAAAGAAAAGGAATAATAATAATAATAATAATAATAATAATAATCAGAAGGAAAAGAAGGAGGAGGAGGAGGAGGAGAAGAAGAAGAAGAAAAAGAAGAAGAAGAAGAAGAAGAAGAAGAAGAAGAAGAAAAGCAGGAGGAGGAGGAAAGAGGGAGGAAGGGAAGGAGGGAGAGGGTGGGAAGAAGGAGGGAAGGAGAGGGGGAAAGAGAGAGAGAGGGGGAGAGAGAAAGAGAGACAGAGAGAGACAGAGAGGATTTTGTAGTATACACATTAATTGCTCTTTAAATTTTTGATAAAATTTTCTTTTAAATGCAGGTTCAGGATTTTTTTCTTCATTTGTCAGTTCATTTTATGTTTTGTCAATTTATGGGTTCCACCTAAACCAGTTCTCAAAGGAAAATTTATATCTCTGAATGCATATGTTAACAAAGTAGAAAAAGAGAGGAACACTGAACTAATAAATTCAATCAAAATTATTTAATTCCTAAAACAACTCTAAAACATGCATGAAATTAAAAAAGACTTTTAAATTAAGGGAGAAATAAGCAAAATTTTGAAAATAAAATGAAATAGAACTACAAATTGAGATTTAAAAAAAAGACTAACAATTGAAAAGCCAATGGTTGTTCTAATATTTTAAGTTTTATAAAATCAAATTAGCAAAATAAAAAATTAACAACATGACTTCATAATGGAAGAAATAAAGAGAAATATCAAAATCTTCAAAACACAACTATATGTCAGCAAAATTGAAACTAAGAACAAAATATAAGAACAAATAATAAGATATCTGAAGTAATCAAACAAGAAACAGTAATATCAAACAAATCAATGGTAGAAGAACTTGATGAGTCAAAAATGAACTGAGAAAAGAAGAAAAAAATCCTGAACTTAATGAACTTAAAAGTGAATTTTATTAAAAGTTTAAGGAGCAATTAAGGTCTATATGGCAAAGATTTTCTCAAAAATAGAGAAAGAAGTCAATCTGTCAAATTCCTTTTATAAGATAAATATCCTCATATCTAAATCAGAAGAAAAATAGAAAATGAGAATTATAGATAAATTACACTAATTATAGATAAGATATGGTATTGATAAATTATAATATTGATGCAAAAAATTAAAATCCTAACAATTAGATCACAGAAATAGATAATGAAAATAATTTATAATGAACAAGTTCAGCTTATTCCAGGGAAGCAAGGATAGTTTAATGTTAGCAAGACAATGAAACAAAACTAATCAAATAAGCAACCATGACAAACCTCATCTGATTATTTCTAACAATGTAGAAAAAATTTGTCTGACAAACCACAGCACTCATTTTTTTTTAATCCTAAAAGAATAGTCAGGGCAGAGTCAAGATGGTGGCATTGAAGCAGGAAAACTCTGTAGTTCACCCCATAACAAACTAAAATACCTATAAAACCTGACTCTAAACAAATTTTAAAGCTATAGAACTCACAAAGTGACAGAGAAAAACAAATCTCCTGCTGAAGGCAGCCTGGCAGGCAGACAGGAAGGGTTCATCACAGGTTGCTGGGAGCAGAGCCCAGCCATACATGAGCCCTGGTTTTAGCCTCAGGGCAGCCTGGAGCAGCCGAGGCTGAAGCATTCAGGAGAGTGGATCACCAGCAGCTATGGCATTTCCAGAATTATCAACCCATAAATGCCAAAGACAAAGTAAAAGGTCAGTGGAACTCTCTTGGATCTGGGGGTGGGGGTGGGAAAGGAGTGCAGTCTGGCTTCTGCTCTCAGAATAAGAAGCAGTGGAGGTGTGGTAGCCACCTCCATGTGGCTGCTTCAGAGCGTCCTGCCTGCAGATCATAGAGGGCCAAGAGACTATTCAGAGGCTAAGCTCTGTTGCCTTAACTTGTCTGGATCAGGATTGCACTCTTGGGTGGTGGTCCTGAGGTATGTGACCAGTGAGCTAAAGCTAGTGGGGGCTGTAGAGACGGTGCCCTCCTAAGAGCTTCGGGAGCTGCAAAATCCCCAGCAATTTGGGACAAAGCATTCCCTTCTGTAAGCAGAGTTCTACTGTGGCAAAGAGCTCAGAAGTCGAATAATTGACTGGCAAAATGAGCAAGTAAAGGAAGCAAAGCAAGCACAGACATCCAACTTTGGATTCCTTTTTGGGGGACAAAAAGGATCAAAGCATGGAATGGGAGGAAGACAAAAGAGTCAGAATTCTAGCACCAAAAGCTTCCAAGAAAAAATATAAATTGGTTATAGGCCATAGAGGAGTTCACAAAGGATTTTGAAAATCAAGTAAGAGAAGTGGAGGAAAAATTGTGAAGAAAAAGGAGAATGATGCAAGAAAATCATGAAAAGAGAATCAAATGGCAAAAGAGACCCAAAAAGCCAATGAGGAGAAGAATGCCTTAAAAAGCTGAATTTCCCACATAGAAAAAGAATTTCTAAAGCTCACTGAAGAGAATAATTTCATTTGGAGTGAATGGAAGCAAATGACTATATGCGAAATCATGATACTATTAAACACATCCAAACAAATGAAAAAATAGAAGGCAATGAGAAATATCTCATTGAAAAAAAGCCACTGACCTGGAAAATAGAACCAAGAGAGACAATTTAAAAATTATTGAACCACCTAAAAGGCATAATCAAAAAAAGAAATTAGAAATTATCCTTCAAGAAATTCTCAAGGAAAATTGCCCTGATATTTTAGAACCAGAGGGCAAGATAGAAATTGAAAGAATTCACCAATCCCCTCTTGAAAAAGATCACAAAAAGAAAACTCCTACAAATATTATAGCCAGGTTCCAGAGTTCCCAAACCAAGGAGAAAAGATTACAAGCAGCCAAGAAACAATTTGAATATTGTGGAAACACAATCAGAATGACACAGGATTTAGCAGCTTCTACCTTAAGGGATAGAAGGGCTTGGAATATGATATTCCTGAGATCAAAAGAGCTAGGATTAAAACCAAGAATCACCTACCCAGCAGAAGTGAGTATATTATTTCAGGGGAAAATGTGGTCATTCAATGAGGGGGAGGACTTTCAAGCATTGTTGCTGAAAATATCAGAACTGAATAGAAAATTTGACATTCAAATACAAGAAGCAAGAAAAGCATGAGAAGGTAAACAGGGAAAAGAAATCATAAGTTGAATGATTTACATGCCTATGTAGAAAAAATGATAATTGTAACTTGTGACAAACTGTAACAAATGATAATTGTAACTTGTGAAACTTTTCTCAGTATGAGGATAGTTGAAGGGAATATAAATGTATATGTATGTATACATACATATATGTCTATATAGGAGGGTATATATGCATATGAATACATATGTGAGTATGTGTATATATTTGTACAGGTATACATAAACAGAGGTCACAGGATCAATTGAGTAGGAAAGGATGATATTTAAAAGGTGAAATTGAGAGGTGAGAGAGGAATATGAGAGGAGATGGGGAGAGACAGAATGGGGTAAATTATCTCACATAGAAGAGGCAAGGGATAACTGTTACAATGGAGGGGAAGAATAGGAAGGCAAAAGGGAATGGGTTAACCTTACTCTCATTGAATTTTGCTTAGGGAGGGTACAACATACACACTGGATTTGGTATCTTACCCTAGAGGAGAGTAGGGGAGAAGGGGATGAAAGAGGATGATGGAGGGGAGGGCAGGTTGGGTGGGAGGGTAGTTAGAAGCACACACTTTTGTAAAGGGACAGGGACAAAGTAGAGAACAGAACAAGTGCTTTGGGGATAGGATGGAGGGAAATATAGTCAGTCTTTCATAATATATCTACTCTGGAAGTGTTTTGCATAACTACACATGTACAACCTATATTGAATTGCTTATCTTCCTGGTAATGGTGGGAGATGAGGGAGGAAGGGAAAGAATCTGGAATTTAAAGTTTTAAAATCAAATGTTTAAAAAAATATTATTATGATTTACATGCAACTTGGAAATAAGATATACAGTCACTGGCATATGGAGATCCATCTTGCCCTACCACAAAGTCAGAGGGGGAATGGGGGAGGATATAGGAGAGAGCAGATTGGGGGAGGTGGTATTCAGTGGGATCACTGTTTTGGGGTGGTGAGTAGGGGAAAGATGGGCAGAAAATTTGTAACTCAAAATCTTGTGGAAATGAATGATGTAAACTAAAAATAAACACAACATTTAATTAAAAAAAGAATAGTCATAGAAGGAGCCTTCTTTAAAAATGATCATAAGCTTCTACCTTAAGGGATAGAAGGGCTTGGAATATGATATTCCTGAGATCAAAAGAGCTAGGATTAAAACCAAGAATCACCTACCCAGCAGAAGTGAGTATATTATTTCAGGGGAAAATGTGGTCATTCAATGAGGGGGAGGACTTTCTTAAAGTGAGATCTATCATTCTTTATTATAAATACTAGCATTATATTATTATATTATACTATAAATACTGGGTTTTCTCTCTAGTTACTTTTATTTGATATAGCTCTATAAATGTTAGGAATATCAATCAGAAAAGAAAGCTAACAAATATGTAAACCTTAGTGAGATCACAGAATTATCTCTATTTGCTTGGGGATACGGGCTTACTTAGAAAACCCCAGGAGTCAGCAAATGAAATAATTGACCTGATTAATAACTCCACAGTAAAATAATGTGATAAAAATTAAAATCCACAAAATTAAAAGCATTCCTATAGAGTATGAATAAATATAAAAAACGTGATGATGACGGGTGAAAAATATCTGCATAAACTATAAACATAAAAAACATAAAAAAACTGCATAAACTATCTAAGCATTATCCAACCAAGAAATATGTAAGATTTATAGAAAAACATAGCAGAAAAATTCAAGTGTAGGAATAAAAAGGTCATACCTTATGAGAAATAATGAAAAATAGGGATAAAAGAGATTAAAATACATACAAGCAATAATAATTTAATCTATTTGGCAATATTTTTATAAGAAAAAAACAAAGATCAGTGGCTGGAATAAGAATCCAAAGCATTTTAAAATAAGTCATCTAGTGTTTGACAAACCAAATGTCTACTCATTTGCAAAGAATTACTTGGAAGATTGGGATTCAGACTGAACAAGCATCTTACATGATATGTCATAATACATTCTGAATGTATATGTGATCTGAATATAAAAAGCCACACTATGAAAACAATTAGATGAAAAAAAGAGGTTTCCCTCACAAACAAATATAACTGGAAACTAAGAAAGAATAGAAATGATCATTAATAAAACAAAATTTAGAGTATTGATTAAATACCATTTTTAAAACTTTTGTAAGTAACATCAAGGCAGATAGAATAAGGAATAACTTTCTAGTGGGAAAATTTTCAAATTAAATGTCACAAATAAAGTTTTATGTCAAAGACACATAAACAATTTACATAATGATAGAGTACCAAGGTCCCTTTCCCAATAAATAATTGGTGAAAAGAAATGAATAATTTTGAAAAAAAAGTTGCTAGCTATGAATAATCATATGGAACATTATAAAAAGCACAAATTACAGGAGAAATGCATTTGAAGATGTTATTTGACACCTTGAAAATTGGCAAAAGTGATATATAACAGAAAGAGTCACTATGGGGAGGGCTGTGGGAAAGTAGGTATACCAAAAGACTTGGGGGAGCTGTGAATTGGTATAACTTTTTCTGGATATCAATTTACAGTTATGAAGAAAAAGGGACTCCATATCTCCCCTGTCCTAGTGATTTTATTACTGGTTGTATATCTCAAGAAGGTAGGCAGTCAGTTTCAAGTATATGCCAAAATATCCATAGCAGCACTTTTTTGTGGTAGAAAAGAACTGGAAACACAATGAAAACCTATCAGTTTGGGAATGACTTCACAAAATGTGGTATGCCAATGTAATAGAATGCACTGTTCTCAGAGGATCAAATGAGGTAATCTATCTAAAACTTTTTTACAAAGCAATATATAAAGTAATTTCATTATTTACTACTACTACCACCACCAGAACCGTCATGCTATATTCATTTTTTGGGATGGAATTCTGATAGCATGTGTCAGCAACTTACCATCCTGCTATTTTAGTGCTCTGAGATAAAATATTATTTTTCCCCCTTTCCATCTCCAACATTAGGTACTAACTTTTTAAAGCCTGGGGACCGTATTGTGTAGTTCATACTGTTTTGTTGCACCATCTACTTCGATCAATACATCCAGACCTTTCTGTAATTTTGGTTGACAATGACTTAGAGCTCAATCACCATACTAAGCCCTTGTGTTAAAACAAACGAACCAACAAACAAAACAACCATAAGGCTCAGATGAATGATACTTTTTGCAGGTTGAATTAAGGTGGCTGTCAACAACGACGGACATCTTGATTCCATTCTTGGATCTTAGTTCTATTATAGGTCCCATCCATATGTAAATCAGTTTCACTTACATTCAACAAACCCTATGATGCATAACTTATTAGCAATTGCTGTTGCTCAGTGAAGGGATGTCTTCTTGTTCCAAAAGTATTTTTGTCGGTTTTTGACTTGTTACTCATGTCTGCTGAGCCCTATGATTCATTAATACCATCTGACTTTTTGTGGGGATACTTTCCAAATAGGTTATTGTCCATTTTATAACCTGAAAAGTGTACACTAAGACCCATCTACATCCTTTGACAATGTTGATCACTCTTTATATGTATATATATATAAAATCCCACATGGTTCTATCCTCAGCTCCTCCTCTTCTTCTTCTACTTTTATTGTTGTTGTCAGTAGCTCCCATAGATTTATTATCTCTTTGCTAATTACTCTATGCTAATCTCTATGCTAATTACTGTCTCTTTGCTGATGATTTTCAAATATACCTATCCTGCCCTCAACTCTCCACTTACATATCTGCAACTGCCTCTTAGATATCTTGCACTGGATATCCAGGAGACATCTTAAACTCAATATGTCCAAAATGGAAGTCATTACCTCTCCCCCTAAAATCTCCTCATTCCTACTTTCTCTATTACTGTAGAGGTTACCACCATCCTCCTACTCCCTTAGACTTATATCCTAGGAGTCACCCTTGTCTCCTCACTATATCTCAAACCCTTCATATAATCTGTTGCTAAGGCCTATTGGTTTCAGCTTGGCAACATCTCTCAAATACATATCCTTCTCTCTTCTGACTCTGCTACTCCTTGAGTGCAGGCCTTCATCATCTCATGCCTAGGGTATTAAACTAGCCTGCTGGCGAGTTTGTCTGATTCAAGTCTCTCTCCACTCCATTAAGCTACCAAAAGCTTAAGCACAGGACCCAACATGTCACTTATCTACTCAATAAACTCTAGTGGGTCACTATTACCTCCACGACCAAATACAAAAATCATCTGCCTGGTGTTCAAAACCCTTTGTCATTTAGCCCTTTCCAACCATTCTAGTCATCTTTCACCTACTTCCTGACACATCCTCTTTCATCTTGTGACACTGGGCTCTGACTGTTCCACAAGCAACATACTCCCTCTCTCAGCTCTAGGCATTTGCATTGTCACTTATGCCTAGAATGTTCTCTCTCCTCATCAATGCCTACTGCCTTCCCTTCTTCAAGTCTCAACTACAATCTCAAGTTTTACAAGAAACCTTTCTTAGCTGCTCTTAATTCTAGTGCCTTCTCTTTGTTAATTATTTCCTCTTTATTCTGTATATAGCTTGTTTGTATACGGAGTTTGTCGTGACTCTCCCCACCCTCCCGCCTACATTAGATTGTGTACTCCTTAAGGATAAGGAACGTCTTTTGCTTTATTTTCTCTGTCCAGTGCTTGGCACAATACTTGGCACATAATAGGTGCTTAATAAATGTTTATTGATTGATTAGTATTGGGTAGGTATGAACTACTTTAAATGTATTTTTTCCCCGCTCAACTTTGTTTTCTGTTTTTGAATGGGACCCCTAAATGCACTTAGTCACAGCATTGTCTTGACACTTCATATGTCTCTCTGAGAAGAGATCAAGGAATTTGTTGGTATCACCTTTATCCACTAGTTCATTATGACCTTCACATATTTATTGCATTCCATTTTCAACTTTTCAATGGAATCATATAGATTAGTCCTATTGAAACATAACTTTTTTCTTTTCAGAGAAGCAGGAGACCACTATGGCAGAATATTTAATATTTTGATAGATCAGATCAATCCATTGGGAGGTTATACTTATAAAGGAGCCTTGAATTTTGGTATTGGGGTGGGAGAAGTATTCAAAAATTATTTTGATATAAAACCAAGAGGCTTTGATAAAACACATAAGACAATGAATATAAGTTTGTGAATCTTGTGTGTGGGATAGAAAGAGGTGAATGTTTTTACTTTTCAGTATATGTCAAATGTAAAAGCCTTTAGCCCTTTGGATTCCTAATATTTTTTAAAAGTAGAAATTTGTTGTTACTGATTTAAAACTATGTAAAGAAAAAAAACCATGGCTTTAATAACCAATTTTACACATTCCTTACTAGAAAAAAGGGACAAAGACGTGAACACAAGCCTAGGAGACATTGGTTTCTGATTTCTAGCATTTTTCAAACAGATATACAGGCCAGAGAAGTGACGCCACATGCTGACATAAATTTATTATTAGCATGCTTTTGAAGCAATTCCATTCTGATTTGTTCTATTTCATATGATATCCTGAAACAGTTAAGTAACATGGAAAATGAAGGCTCAAGATTATGTCTGTCAAAGAAGCAAAAAAAAAAAAATCCCTATTTTTTTTCCTGTATCACTGAAATCCATTCATGAGTTTATGGAGTTCCCTCTACCCTCTCATACCCCCTCCCAAGACCTCCAGGGAGAGGCACAAATCCTAACAATATCCTTGAGTGCTGCAATTTCTATCTGCATCTCTGATTTGGCTGGAAGATGTTGGAAAACACATGTAGCTTGACAACTCTGTCCTGGCTTCACCACTGTGGAGGGTAAGGGCATTCATCCTTCCAACAAAAGACAGCTGTAGCTAATACTCATTAAATGGACTCAAAAATCTGCCTGGATCAGACAGTGGCCTTCTCAAAGTTTAAGTTTTTGGTAAAATAGCCCAATTACTGGCTCAGCCACATAGGATTTAGAGGTGCAAATAGATGATCTCATTGTAAGACTTGCAGAAAAGAAACTGAGGCTTTGCTCAGAGCTTTAAATACTGAGAGATCTAATTTCTCTGAACAATTCAGATCCCCTGACCCCCATGAGACTTATTATTAAGGCCAAGGGCTAACAGTGAGGTTAGCTATCTTTATTCTCATTATTGCTAATGGATAATGACTTTATTCTCTTCCCTACTGGGAGTGAAAGGATCACATCACAGTAGAGTTCCTTATGGTAGCATAGGACTAATTGGACCATGTGCCTATTTCCTACAGAGCATCATGGATCCTGGTGGTCCTGAGGACGAGACTTAACTGGGATCTTGACCCAAACAGCAGCTTCCTTAGCTGACTAGGAATGGAAAAGCACTTAATATGTGAGGTACCCTATGCATAATCAGTCAAAAGTGAGGCATAAAGGGCCCTGTGACTGACTGAAAAGAGTTTTATTACTCATTACTATTACTATTCAGTTCTATTATTCAGTCCTCTATAGTACAAAAAGTACTATTACTTCTTGCTTCTACTTCTTGTCTCTTACTCAGTTTTCAGCCCCTTGAAGTCTGGCTTCTTACCTCCTCACTCAAGTGAAACTGCTCTCTTCAAAATTACCAGTGATCTCTTAATTAATAAATCCAATGACCCTTTGTCAGTCCACATTCTTCTTGGTCTCTCTATAGTGTTTGACACAGCTGACCACCCCTTGGTGCCTGGATGTGCTTTCCTCTCTGGCTTTTTATGGCCCTTGATCTCACAGTTTCCTTTTTAGCCATCTGACTATATTTTCTTAGTGCCTTCTCCTGGATTATCACTCACAGAACACCACCTTTCTATGGGTATATCCCTAGATGTGCATGCTCTCTCTCTCTCTCCCTCTCTCTGTCTCTGTCTCTCTCTCTCCCTCTCTCTGTCTCTGTCTCTGTCCCTCTCTGTCTCTGTCTCTGTCCCTCTCTGTCTCTGTCTCTGTCCCTCTCTGTCTCTGTCTCTGTCCCTCTCTCTGTCTCTGTCTCTCTCTGTCTGTCTCTCTCTCCTTACAGCAGCTCGTATCTCTTCTCCATCCCTCTACCCCCAGTTAATCTTGTATTTACTTTGTGTATATTTTATATTTTCTTATTTACATATATAATGTTTCCCTGATAGTATGTTGACTCTTTAATAATATTATTAATAATTTTCATATAGTACATGCTATGTGCTAGGTGCTGTGCTAAATGCTTTATAATTATTATCATATTTGATATAACAGCCTTGGGGACTATTATTCCCATTACACAGTTGAGTAAATGTAGGCAAATGGTGGTTAAGTGACTTGTCCAGGGTCCCACAGCTAGTCAGTGGGAATTTTGAAATTTGAATTATTTGAAATTTGAATAATTTGAAACAGTCTTCCTGAGTGCAGGCCTGGTGCTCGTGGCACCGTGGCACCGCTTAGGTGCTTTGCTTCTTGAGGGCAGGGATTGGTGTGGTCTTTGGTCTGGTGTGGTCTTTGGTTTGGTGTGGCCTTTGTAGACCTCATGCCTAGCATTGTGTCTGGTACATAAGTAATGCTTAATGAGTAATTTGATAGCTTCATTAATGTGGAGTGAGAAGATACAGGAGTTTGACTTCTGATTTTGATACTATTTGTATGACCTGGGTCAAGTCACTTAAAGTCTTTGGGCCTCAGCTCACTTATTTGTCAAGTGGCTATAATAATGATCTTCTTACCCATTTTCAAGGTTATGAGAAAAAAAAACTTTGCAAAATTTAAAGTATGACAGAAAAATGCCTTTTGGCTGAATACATTAAAAAAAAGATTTGAAAGACAGTGTGATAGGGACCCTTCATCTCTGTTGTTGTTGCCCCGTTGGTTTAACCTTTCCCCAGATATGATATTGATTGTAACTTGTTGCATTTAAATTATATTACATATACCTATCCTTTCCCATTCCAGATATGTTTCCATATAAAATTTTATATGTATTTTATTAAATACATATTAAAATCCTATGTATTTTCTAAGTAATGAAAAATCAGCTTAAAATGACACCATAATTTGGCATTTTCTTTTGTATGAAGTGAAATGGATTTGGATCTAATTTTCTAATGAAGAGGATATGAGTGTGGTAGACACCTCAGTGACAGATGTTACAAGTTACTGAATGTAATCCCCGTAGTTTTCTGATGAAAAAACTGAAATCCAGACAGGTTACACAGATGATCAAGGTCTGAGGTGGGATTTGAACCCAAGTCTAGTAACTCCTAGTCCAGTGCTCTATCTACTTTTACATTTCCTGAGGGAGAAGCATGAGAAAGGGGCAACTGAGGAACACCCAAAACACACTTTATCTGTAGCTTTCATTTTGTCTTCTTCTCAAACTGAACCTAGTGTCAAATAGAACCACCTAATGGCCTCCTCTACCCTGTTAATCATCCACATGACTTTGTACCAAGTTATATAGAAGAGAAGGGTCCCAAAGTCATATATTATTGAAAGAACCTCAGGTAATCTAATCTATTAGTTCAACCAAAGTCTATGTGGACATTTGGGTGGTGCAATGGGTAGAGTACTGGGCTTGCTATCAGGAAGACTCATCTTCCTGAGTTCAAATCTGGCCTCAGACTGTATCTGTGTGACCCTGGGCAAGTCACTTTACCCTGTTTGCCTCAGTTCCTCAACTATAAAATGAGCTGAAGAAGGAAATGACAACCACTCCAGCAACTCTGCCAAAAAAACCCTAAATTTGGTCACGAAGACTCAGGCATGACTGAAATGACTCAGCAACAACAAAACTCCTCCTCTTATGACAGTGGCGGTAGCCCTCAAGCTCAGACTTTGAGTCAGAGTTCGAGTGTATTATTGTGGGAAGAATACAGCATTTGGGGTCAGGACACCTGTGTTAAAGCCCTGGTTCTAAAACTTATTCAAAGTACCTCTAAGTAACCTCTTAGCATTTTCCTTTGCATGAAGTGAAATGAACACGGATCTAATTTCCTAAATGAAAAGGATTTGAATGTGGTAGATACCTCAGTGAGAAAGAGGAAGGAGAGAAGGATCATAGGAACATAGACTTGGAGGTGAAAGGACTGTTAGAGACTGTTGGATGTAATCCCTTTCTTTTACTGATGGAGAAATGGATGTCCAGCTGGGTTACACAAACAAATGACCTATAAGCGCCTCTGTTTCCTCATCTGTAAAACAATGATGTGAGTAGTAATACTTGCCAATAGGGGTAGTTACAAGTTAACATGTGCAAAAATTATTTATCCAACTCTTATTTGACAGTTGAGAAAAAGTAAAGCCCTGAGATGCCATTTGTATCTTCAATCCAATCTATGCTTAATACATATTTGTCAAATTGAATTTTTCTTCTTCATGATAATGCAATTAGCTAGCTTAACCTAGAACCCAGGGCCCTGGCTCCCCATATAGCATACTTCCCATTGTGCCACAACAACTTTTGATGATATTATTCTGTCATGTGAAATCTCTAACAGTAATAATCTAATTCTTAATCCCATAAAAATGGGTAAAACTTTTTTAACACTAAAATGAGCCCAAGGCAGAACCTGTGGTTCCAAGGCTAGTCAGTGTACAGAAGTATGAAATGTGTCTATGAGTACCCACATTTTGTGAGGAATATTTAACTGTATTGAAAGCATGGTTTATCATTGTCTTCCCACTCTGTGCACAGTAGTGAAGGGACTGGCTGTGTCCTTATGGTTATTTTATAGCAGGAGTTCTTATCCTAGAGCTTGCAAACTTGTATTTTCAAAATATATTTCAATATAATTGGTTTCCTTTGTAATCTCATCTATTTTATTTTATGCATTTCAAAACCATATTCTGAGCAGTCAATAAGCTTCACCAGACTGCTAAAGAGGATCAAGACCCCCAAAATGTAAAGAATCTCTGCTTTATAGCAAGACTCTTCATGGTAGCAAAGAACTGGAAATTGCAGTGATGCCCAATAATTGGGGAATGGCTGAACAAGTTGTGGTATGTGATTGTGATGGAATCCTACTGTGCTATAAGAAATGATGAGCTCAATTGTTTTAGAAAAACATGGAAAGACTTGCATGAAATAATGAAGAGCAAAATGAACAGAACCAAGAGAACATTATATACAGTAATACCAATATTATTTTAAGAATGGCTTTGAATAAGTTATTCCGAATATTCTGAATACCCAAATTAATTATGAAGAACATATGAAGAACGATACTAACTACATACAGAGAAAGAACTGATAAATAGAAGTATGTACAGAATAATTTTACATATATATCTATATATATCTGGGTCTCATGGTAGGCATCTTAAGGGTGGAGGGGGAAGGGAAGACAAATTGTTATGCATCATGACAATAGTAATTCACTCAATTCTATCTAGCATGTATCTTTATGTAACCCAAGGTATTCTGAAATCTATTATTTTATTTGTCTTCTTATTTGAAGAAAGATAAGGTAAGGTATTTTTATTATGATTTTTACATATTGGGAAAGTGAACTGCAGAGACGTTAAGTGATTTGACCAAGGTCAACTCAGAAAAGCAATTGCAGAGTCTGCTTCACACATGCTTAGTTCTCAGACTTTTATGTATTTGCTTTTTTTGTGTATTTTCATATTTTGCTATGTTGTGCTGAGTTAAAATTCAGTAACTTTTTAGGAGATAAAGAAAGCCCTCTTATTCACCACTAAAGAGTGGCTAAATTTGACTGTTACCTCATGCTACAAACATCAGCTTGGGGGACTTGGTTTCTCTTCCACAGCACTGACTTTTCCATAAGGCGCTCTCCCTGCTTCTGTGGCTCTCACTTAGTAATCCACAGTCCATTTCCAGAGCCAATTCCAAATGGGAGTGGTTGCTTATTATCTAGAATTCATTTCAGCATTGTCCTAGTTCCAATTTTTTCCTTATTTTTTCCCCCCAACAGTCTCTTCTCTGCTATCCCTCTTCCCTCCCAGCCAAACAAGACTAACATGCAGGCAGAGACTGAAAAATAGATTTTTTTTTACCTGCTCTCATCCAAAGGCCTGAAAAGAGAACCACTGAATAGTGAAAAAATCCTAGTAGAAAACCTGCATGTACAAAGATCAGGCAAGGGATTAAAAGATGAACTTTATATGCAAAGGAACATTACAAGGAGGTCTCACTATATTAGTTTTTCCAAGTCAGTGTTCCAAGCCAATCTTAGGATTATGTGTGAAAAGTAAGAACCCTGCATACTAACAGGTGCTGGCAGGGAACTCCCATTAAAGCTTATGGGAGTTATGCCTGTAAATTCTTGGCATTTGAATGAATTCACCCATAAGAATGCATTATGCATCAGATTTTCCCACTGCAAAAACAATGTTAGGCTGTTACTTCTTCACAGTATTACCAGCCACTATATTTTTTATGACATCACTCACTGATGGCATCTCTGATTACTTTGCTCTCTCTATAAAATAGCAGGGTCCATTGCCTTTGGAAACAGTGCTACAAATATGTCCTTTCATGTACATATTGAATCCAATTCAACAAACATTTATTTAGCACCTGCTATGTACAATGTTATGTTCAAAGACAAAGACAAAATAAAATAGTCCCTACTCTAAAGAAGAAAATGAGATTTGAGGTGGGAAGTGTTGTAGGTTGTTGGGGTTGAAACATGCCACGGGCAGAGGTAAGGAGTGAAGTGCATAGGTTACAGTGTAGCTAAAAGGCCAGTCTTGGAGTCAGGAAGTCCTGAGAGTGAGTCCTGACTCAGACACTTACTAGGTATGTGATCCTGGACAGATCTCTTCACCTATTTCAGCCTCAGTTTACTCATCTGAAAAATGCAGATAATGATAGCGCCTGTCACACTTGGTTGGAGGATCAGAAGAGATAATACTTGTAAAGCATTTTTGTAAATGCTCAAATTCTGTTTACGTGTTACAAGCCATTATCATTTTAAGCATAATAGTGAAGAGGCAAAGGAGCAAAAGAGTGATCCAGGCAAAAAATTCTCCAGTGATATTTGAGGAGTGAACTCTTTGAGAATGTGCATAAGGGGTAGGTCAGAAAACTGACCCCTGCACCAAACCTAAAAGTAAGAAAAGAATTTCAAAAGGTGGAGATAAGGACTGAGTGTTTTGTAGACAGGAGTTATGGTGCTCAGAGAAACAAGTAGATCATTTTAAAATTTATTGAACATCCATGATGTTCCTTTTCAGTGCTAAATCTCTGATCATATAGTCCTAAGCAGAGAAATGGGCAATAAGAAAGGAAAGGTAGGTTGAATCCAATTGTAGAAGGCTTCAAATGATAGCTTGAAAGGTTTCTTTTCTATCTTAGAAATATCAAGGAGCAGTTAGGTGGTACAGTGAATACAGCATCGGTTTTGGAGTCAGGAGTACCTAAGTTCAAATCTGGTCTCAGGTACTTACTGTGTGACCCTGGACAAGTTACTTAACTCCAATTCCTACCCCAAACCCCAAATAAAAGGATCAAGGAACCACTAAAGCCTTTAGAACAAAATAGTGACCTGACTGGATTATTTTGTCCCTTAGATTACTTTTGGCTACTGTGTAGGATCAGAGAGAAGAGATGACAGAAGCAGGGAGATCAATTAGAAGAAGTCACCATAATCTAGTTAAGTGGTGATGAATGCCTGAAGTAGGGTGGCAACACTACAAGTGGAGAGGAAGGAAAGGGAACAGACACAGGGGATTATCAATTGACCAGTCAAGGATTTTATTTTAAGTGCTGCCTCTGTGCCAGGCACTGTGCTGAACGCCAGAGATGTAAATAAAAAGCAAAAGCAATCTCTGCCCTCAAGGACCTTACATTCTAATGGGGGATACAGAATATATATCATTTCCTATGAGATAAATACTTAATAACCTTGGGAGGTGGTACCTGAGTTGAACCTTAAAGGAAGTTGGGGATTCCAGGGGTGTGGGGTTGGGAAGGCAGTCATTGTAGCTAGGGAGCATAGCTAGTAAGGAGGCAGAGGGACAGAAGATTATCATGTACAAGCACCATTATGTAGATCAGTTCTAAGTGGATCATAGAGTAGGGAGTGCAGGGGCAAGTCGAAGGTAAGAAATTAGAGAGGTGGAAGGTATTAGGGTGGGGTGATGAGCTTTAAAGAGCTTTGTTTGGCATTTGATCCTGATGGTGACAGGGAACCAGTGGACTTTATTGAAAGGGACAGTATGTGACATGGTCATGCCTACATTTCAGGAAAATCTTTTTCACAGCTAAGTGGAGGATGATTTATATTGGTCAGAGACTTGACACAGGGAATCTAATAAGAAGACCTTTATCATAGTTCAGGAGAGATTATTAGGGTTTAAACAGAAGGGGATGTGTGTGAGATTCAATGGAGAGAATGGAATAATATGATTTGGCAACAAATTGGACCTGTGAGGTGAGAGAGTGAGGGGTTAAGGACAACATAAAGATTGTGAATATGGGTGACCAGAAGAATGTTGGTTCTTCAATAGTAAACAGAAGAATTTGGAAGAAGATGATCAGTACTGTTTTTGGACATACGGAGTTTGAGTTGCCTATGTGACATTTAGTTCAAAATGTCTAACAGGCAGCTAGAGATTTGGTACTAGAGCTCAGGAGAAAAATTAGAGATGGGTTAATAGATCTGGGAATCATCTTCATAGAAATGATAATTGAGCATAAGGGAGCAGCTCAGATTACTGAGATAGGATAGAAGGAGAAGAGAAGGATCAGGACAGAGTTTTGAAGGACATCTGTAGTCAGGAGGCATGACATGAATGCAAATCCAGCAAAAGAAATGAAGAAGTGCTCATATTAGTAGAAGGAGAACCAAGAAAAAGCAAAGTTGTGAAGACCCATATAGTTTTTGTTATGCAGGAGTAATCAACAAAATTTGGCAACTCATTTAATATGGCATGCATAAGGGAAAGGGAAGAATTAAAAATGACTCCAAAGTTGTGATCCTGGCTGACTAAAATGGTCAGTAGCAAAAGGGTTGACAACAAAACTTTTCTCTCTGTGTGTGTGTATGGGGGGGGCAAGGTAAGAGAGATGAATTTAGTTTTGAACATGTTATATTTGGGGGTATCCAGGAATAGATGTCAGATTGGCTGGTGACAGTATGGATATTATAACTCAATCTGGATAAGCTGACTTGGGAGTCATTTTTCTAGAAGTGATAGTTTAACCCATGGTAGCAGAGGTCATTAGTAAAGAGTATAGAGTAAAACAAAACAGAGCAGGGTAGGAAAGATTGGAGAGGAAGGGAGTCCAGGATAAAACTTTGAGAAAATCCAATTTTCAGGGATCTAGAGGGAGTCCGATTTTTGATAAATTGTGAGTGCATATTGAGGCCAAACAAATCATCCACATTTGGTGAGACTTTAGATCAGTTTTTTCAAGGTAATGTCACTGAGCATGTTCATAATTAACCCGTTTGGAGACATAAGACCAATGTCATCATTTACATACCAAGTCCAGTGTACTTTACTTTCTATTTAGCAACTGAGGCTACTGCCTCTTTGATCAAGCTGTTTGGCAACTTACAAAATTCTCAGTGTAAGCTGCTAAATGACTAAGATACCCATAAGTTCATATGTTCAAACTGGAAGGAAACTCTGAGTTCAATTAGTCCAGCCCACGTGTTGACAGCCCTATTATTTTATGATGAAGAAAATTTGGCTGTGAGAGATTATGTGAATTGACCATGGTCATAGAGGATACCAGAGGCCAGACTTAAACCCTGGTCCTCTAAGTGGAGAACCATTTGCTTTACATTGGACCACACACGTGTAGAAGTCCTTCTCTGAGAGACTTACCAAAACTTAAACATATTTAGGTTATTGACCTTATCCTAGACATCCCTATTTTTGTGGAACTTGTTTGAAATTCACTGGCATGGCTGGATTGAAAATTTAATTAGAGATGAATAGCATGTTGTTAGGAAATGTCTATGTTACAGTGACTGATGACAGATCCATCCATTTATTGCTTCTCTATTTAATCCATGCATCCATCCAAATATACAAATATATAACTATAAGTATAGAACCATTATTAATTATATAAAGGTGATAATTATACTTTCTAAACTACATGGAATAAAAGCTTTCAAAATATAGAGATTTAATGGAAAGTATCAGAACAGGATGAAGTTTAGCAGCCCTGTCATCTTCTCTGGGGCATTCTTAAAGCTGATTTCAGAGAGCCTGCAAAAGATATTTTTATTCAATTACAAACTACAATTCTTTTATCTACCTATATTGTAGTCTACATTAGCAGCTAGATAGCATAGTACATAGAGAGCCAGGCCTGGAGTTGGGAAGACTAATTTTCCTGAGTTCAAATTTGACCTTAAACACATACTAGCTGCATCACCCTGGGCAAATCACTTGACCCTATTTGTCTCAATTTCCTGATCTATAAAATGAACTGGAGAAGAAAATGGCAAACTACTTAAGTATCTTTGCAAAGAAAACTCCAAATGTGATCACAAAGAGTCAGACCAACTGAAAAACAACTGAACAACTAAAAATATAATCTACAGAATCATATACTTGCACAAAGACCAATAAAATGAAAATGGAGGTTGGGTCAAACAAGAAAAAAAGATTGGAGCATCATTAGCATAATTAAAGGTAAAACAATATCATCAGGGCAAGTGATGAAAACTATAGCTTTTTTGTAAAACTAGAAACCAGGAATGCTAGGCAAGATGTATAATTATTGGTTCAAAAGCTTTGGAGTGGTACATGCATTACTAGCAAATCACTTTACAGCTTCCTCTCAGACTCAAATCTGATCCCACTTTTCTTAACAGATGTCATCACAAATCTATTACCAAAAGATGACAATATATAGACATCTCATGTGTCTATGTACCTTATATGAGATACATATAGCTTTCATATCACTAAAAGATTATAAACAATTCAAAGAAAATAATTAATTATCAAAAAGACCCATGGGATAAAAAGTAAGTTATTATTAATTTGGTAATTACTGGACAATCTGACTTAATATGCCATCACATTTATACTGATTTTATTGATTATTCTTTGATCAGTTTCACATGCATGGCTTCTTCTTGTATTGCTAAAATATAAAATAAATTCCAAGTATAGTAAAGACACTAGAGTACTTGAGATTCATATGGAAATAAAAAAATAAGTGTGTCATTGATAGAGTAATGTTAACAATCCATCAGTTTCTTGGAATTTTTCTTGGAAATTTTTAAGCTCATCCGATATGATTCTTCTAATCTTTATATCCATTATCACTAATTAGAACCCTATATGCTTTCCAAATTAATGAGACTGCCAAATCAAAACATCTTATTCACTTGATGTGCATAGAAGACATCAAACTGCATGCCTTCATTGAAAAATTACATTAAACAGCTCCTTCATCTCATGGACTCTTCCACCAAAGATATTGAAATGTCATTTGGACTTGATAAAGAAAAAATGCTTTATGCATGCCAAGGAAGGAGACTAAAGATTCTGAACTCGAATTTGGAGGTTACACAAAACTAATGAATGAAAGTGACAAAAACCTTGTTCTCCCACAGATAAATCCTGCATTAAGACCTCAAAGAAAAGGCTGGGCCTAAATATCTTAAGAAACTTACTAGAATCCTAAATTCAAGGTAGAATGGGAAGAGTAACTTAAACAAATAAAATCTACCAAGTACCAGTCTGAATGTATACTTTTCACATTATAAATTAGACTTTAACAGATTCAAACTGTGTCTTTACAAATATCCCTTAAGGAAACACAGACCCCATTATTATAAAGTAGTTATGGAAAGATTAATATTTCTCCAAAAATGACAAAGGGGATTGATAGAGCATATGATAAATAGGTTAAAAGAATCTACAGAAAAGCTTTTGGAACTAGTAGCATAATTTCATTGAAAAATAGCAGAAGTTGGGGCAGCTAGGTGGTACAGTGAGTAGAGCTCTGGCCCTGGATTAAGGAGGACCTGAGTTCAAATTCGGCCTCAGACATTTAACACAAAAACTAGCCATGTGACCTTGGGCAAGTCACTTAACCCCAACTGTCCTCCAAAAAGCAAAAAAACAAAATAGCAGAAGTTGATAACATATATCCCGTTGGATCCAAATCTGTAAAATGTAATTGTAAGTGGCTTAGTATTGGATGAAAGCTTTGAAATGCCTAACAAATCGGGCATCTCTATGAACTTAGCGCAATATATGTTGACAAAAATGCATCAAACAAATGGATGAGCCATGCATAATTATTTAAGGAAAGGGAGTGGGGGCATTGACAGAAATTCAGGAATGGGGCATTGCCTCCAGAAACTACAGAACAGTTATCCTTAAAGATCCCAGACTTAGTGATCAAAGTATATTACGCAAGGAAATAGCAGAGGCTCTGCAACATATTACTACAGACTGTAAAAATTCAACACCCACCAAATGTCTAATAAGACATGACCACGTGTCTAGAATTATCCCTTAGAAGTTTTCTCTCTCTCAAGGAATGAGAGAAGACATATCTCCACAATGCAAATAAAGACCTCAACATACCCTGGAAAACAAACAGTAAACTGTACTGGAATGGAAGCATTATCACAGACCAAACAGTTGGTTGTAATTTCTTAGACATAACAATGGCCCACAATCACTGGAGAACAATGTTTTCAGTAGGTATCACCATAAAAAATAATTACAAACTCCAAGGTACATAGAACAAAATGTGTTTATAATATAGAGACCTATCAAAGGAGATTAAAATCATGTAGGAAAAAACGATGAAATATCTATCCTTCCTATTGTCATGACTGCTCCCGGAGTTGTGCAAAGGATGCTCTCAGTGAACTTACAGAAAATGAGCTTCCATATTTTTATTCAACTAGAAAAAATATTCATTTTATCTCCTTGTAAAATAGTTCACAGAATATTAAATATAAGAGGACAGGAGCAGAATAGCAACTTGTCCCAGGACCATATTTATCTGAGTTCTATCAAAAAGGATGAAAACTAATAATAATGATGGTAATGATATCTTCATGCCTGAGTTTCCGAAAATGCTTTTCATATATTAACCAGTATATATTTCAGCAAAGAACCCACAGATATGGAAGCACATTCATTTTTAGGTACAGTTAATGTGTATGTACACACACACACACACACACACACACACACACACACACACCCTGAATACACAAGTACATGCAGGTATACACATATACATACATAGTAAGCTTGAGCCTAAGTAGAAAGTCCTGTTAGAGATACTTTGAAAAGAGTTTTTAGGCCCTTAGTGACTTATCTAGCCACCCCACTGCACTGTCCATTCTTCACAAAATAGGTCTTTGCTGTATCCTTAACTTCACCTCCTACAGGGAGGGAACATTTCTTCAGACTGTTTTATTGCCAATGCATTTTTACTTTGTATGATGAAATGAAACAAGGGACTGGTTTCATTAGAAGAGGAGGTAAACAGAGCATTAATTAAATTTGCCGATGATACTAAATTGGGAGGAACTGTGGACATCTGTGAGGACAAAAGAATCATACAAATAGACTTAGAAATAAGGGCAGGAAATAATAAAATGAGATTCAGCCTTAAATAATGCAAGCTAATACATTTGGGAAAAGATAATCAGAAACATTCAGTGGATGGTAGATTCTTGGGAAGTAGTAATGGTAAAAGAGACCTAGGGGGTGATAATGTGAAAAATGATACAGAAATGGACAGTGAAGCAGGCATATTCATAGGTATCTCTGCCCCTCCACCCTTACAACAATCCACACACAGATGCATATACACTCCTTGCATTTAGTGTTGCAAAGTTATAATTTCTCAAATTAGAAACTGTCCCTACAACATTGGTCTGTCTTAAAAACAGGCAAAATTTGGCTTCAGTTTAGATGATTACCCAAAGTTTATGATAATATTAAGGACTGTTAGCTGAACCTGGAGACAGATTTGAAGAAGTATAGGTTTGCTTGGATTTCTCTTTTTTTTGTTTGTTTGTATGATTTAGACTATTATTAGTCCCAGTCAAGGTACGAGATTTTTCCTATTTACCATAGAAAGAATGGGGAATTATATGTGGAAGGAATGGGGAGGATCTATGTAGATGCATGGTCACCCCACAGTCCATGACCTTCACCCTAGGAGCTAAGTTATCTTTCAGTTCTATTGCAGGCCCTCTATCTGTGCTCATCTCTCTCAGGCAATGGGTAAACTCTACAATGAAGAGTTCTTTTGAGGTGGTGTCAATGAGCTTGTCCACAACCTACACATTTGGAGATGCAATTGAAGTCCCAAAGGTTAACTTTCCTATGATATCATCAAGCTGACCAGGTTACCCTGTTTGATCCCTTATATTTATACTTCATTAGTAACCGGAATATTATCTGGAATACTCAAGTTCAGGCAAAGGCCTAGTTGTTCACATGCCAATTGGAATCCATTTTTTAAAAAAATGGTATTGTTGTTGTTGAATATGGTCTGGAAGGAATTCCTTTAAGAAAATTCACTTAATCTGTTTTGCATGTTAGACTGTAGTCTACACTGCAGAATTTCTTGTGATGCTAAAAGGCTAATGGACTTCCCCAGAGTGTCATGGGTAGAACAAGGTAGGACTCAAATCAACGTCTTCCTGACTATAAAGGATTCACTGTACAACCTTGTCTTTCATGATATGATATGGGGAGGGGAAATTCACAGTTTTTGAAGTCCCTGGGGGTTGGGGGGAAACAATTCTAAGGAATCACTTTGAAGCTTACTAACCTTAATTTTCAGGAAAGTTTTTGAAGGGCTGTCACAAAAAGAAGAAATATTAGACATTTTTTTGGTAGAGGGGAGGTGTTCTCTCTAGGTGGAAGAAGAAAATCAGTGGATGGAAGCTGAATATGGGCAGATTTGGATTTGACATAAGGGGAAAAATACTTTCTAGTCATTAGAACTTTCCATAGTGAAATGAGTTCCTTGATTTGCCAAAGAAGGATTGCCAAGATTGTCCTGGAATTTTGTGGATATGCCTTTGCTGGAGCCATTCAAGTAGACTGGTTGACCACTTGTCTGCTACATTGTAGAAAGGTATTCTTGCTCAGACAACAATTGCATGACCTGTAGGATTCTTGCAGTGCTAAGAGATATAACTGGGAATTGCAACACTTGAAGCAAAATCAATTTAATTGAATGGAGGTGGGGTATGACTACTCATGTGTAGATGAAGTAGCCTGGAGACAAATCATGGGGGATGAGGATGCTGAACAATTGGGATACCATGGTGGTTCAAACAAGTTGGGGCTAAGATAGAGAAGAAGACCATGAGCCACTTTCTGAACTTGTAATGGAGGAGAATGACCTAGAAATAAAAAAAAGTGACAGAAATGAGGGTGTAGACAAAATGGAGTAAACTTCAAAGGGGTGGTGGTGGTAGATGCTGAGTAAGGGAACCGGATAAAGGGTCTGAAAGTGGCAGTGGCAAGCAAGATGTATGCCAACTCAATTTTTTTTTTTACTCTTTGTATTAGGGGTGTGAAAAAGGAACAGTTAGCCTAGGAGAGGATGCCAAGAAACTAGTGTTTTCAGGAGGAAGCTTAAGTTTCCTTGACCATGCCAAAATGGACATAATAATAGAGGATGAAAGGACTGCTTATTAAGAATAGACGAACATTTGAGGGGATACAGTAGAATGGGGAAAGGCATGTAAAAGTGCTAATTATGAGTTTCTTATGTAGGGGATATGTTTGTTAAATGTGCTGCATGAATTGAGAGGGAGAGGTCCTAATAACATGCCACAAGGACTCTGTCCTTAGCTATGTTCTATATAGTATATTGTTTCCTGATCTCTTTATTCCCCCATGCTATCTTCCTCTGAATATCTCTGTTCTGTTCACCTACCTGCCTTCCAACCACCCATCCCCCATTTCAGCTTCTTTTAGCATAGGTCTCTCTATTAGAATGTAAGCTCCTTGAGAGCAAGGATTGTCTTTCATTTTTAAAATTTGCATTCCTAGTGTTTAACACAGTGCCTGATACAATAATAAACAAATGTTTGTTGACTGGACTTGATTAAGAAGGATTTGGAGAATTTATGAAGGATCTGGAGGGGAAGCATAATGAGCACAGGCTCCTAGATCCAGAACTGGATAATCAAAGTCTATTTTGAAGATTAAAGAAGTTGCCTGTTCACAAATGGGAACAATTCTGTTCCCAGTCCTCCCTGTACTTATCCCAAGTGACAGGTCCACTGGTCAAGCAAAACAGTGGGAGCTATGTAAGCTGATAGGAAGTCAGTCTTTAGGAGAGGTGTATGATGACCACAGGAAGAAGGAGAGCTCATCACCCTCACTTAATCCCCAATTCTTTTCATGCTGGCTTTGTATCTGACTCAAATTTTGTGTTTTGTTATTAACTACCTATAGTGCTTAAGGGCAGCTAGGTGGCACAGTGAATGGAGTGGGGAAGACGCTACTTCCTAAGTTCAAATCTGGTCTCAGACACTAGTTGCATGACCCTGGACAAGTCACTGACTGTTTGCTTCAGTTTCCTTATCTGTAAAATTAGCTGGAGAAGGACATGACAGACTGCTCCAGTATCTTTTCCAAGAGAAACCCAAATAGGGTCATGAAGAGTTTGACCTGACTGAACAACACACCAAGTTTCTATAAAATAATCCTTGTAGACTATCATTTTCACCCTTTCACCATCTTTTCTCCAAGTCTAAAAGTTGTAAAAGTGCTTTCAAATCTTAAAATGTGTCTTAATTATTCAGCTCTGAATCTATGATTCTATGATCTTACTATCTCTATACTTCTACTTTAAATCTTCTCCATATTCTCTTTAACTGTCAAGTACTAGTGTGGACATAAATAATCCAGAATTATGCTATCAGCTTTTAAAGTCAGAACTAGCATTCCTATTTTCAAGAACAAAGCTAAGATGAGAAATTAATTTCAATGATATCTGCTCCTTACTACAAGAGCCAAGAAAAATCTAAAATTGTAAGTGAGCTGAAGTTCACAAAAAGTACTCTAAAAATTGTGTGTGTGTTTGTGTATGAGAGTGTGTATATACATGTAGTCATTTTTTTCAGTCCTGCCTGACTCTTCATGACCCCATTTAGAGTTTTCTTGGCAAAGATACTGGAGTAATTTGTCATTTCCTTCTCCAGCTTATTTTACAGATAAAGAAACTGAAGCAAACAGGGTTAAGTGACTTGTCCAGGGTCACACAGCTAGTAAGTATCAGAAGATGGATTTGCACTCAGGAAGATTTGTCTTTTTGGCTCTAGGTTTAGCATTCTATCTACTGTACCTCCTAGCTGCATATGTACAAATATACGATGTTAAAACCATAAGAACAAGGAAAGGAAAGACATTATTTGGGATAGACTGTATAATATTAGTTGGTGGTTGTCCTTTCTTCTCAGCGGACCAAAATGGCATGTCTAAGCTAGAATCAAGTTATAGTGTGTCCACCTGTGGCTGATCAGACCAATATGAGCTCAGAATGCTCTACCACAGGTTGGGCATAAATAGTTCATGTGAGCTACTTCAATTCTCTTTTGCTCATAGAGCACATCACCTTCTCTGATAAGGGCATGACATGCTGGGCAGTTCTAGGTCAGTGTTTACCATGTCACGCAATCAGTTCCACAATTCTTAAGAGAGACCTTGAGAGTGTCCTTGTATTGCTTTGTCTGACCACCATGTGAGCACGTGCTCTCTGTGAACTTCCCATAAAATAGTCTTTTTGGCAAGCCTATGTTTGGCATTTGAACAATGTGGCCAGCCCATCAGAATTGTGCTGCCTGCAGTAGAGTTTGATCAAATATTTAAGGAAGGAAGGACTATTTGATTCTTTCTTTCTTTCTCTCTCTCTCTCTCTTTCTTTCTTTCTTTCTTTCTTTCTTTCTTTCTTTCTTTCTTTCTTTCTTTCTTTCTTTCTTTCTGCAGGGAGGAAGGCAGGGTAATTGGAATTAAGTGACTTGCCCAAGGTCACATGGCTACTTTTGTGTTAAGTGTCTGAGGCCGAATTTGAACTCAGGTACTTCTGAATCCAGGGCCAGTGCTCTATTCACTGTGCCACCTAGCCACCCCCATTTCCCTTATTTCTAAAAGGGAGAATCATTTCCAGACTTAAACTCAAAGTGTGAATTGTACCATCTAATAAGGAAAGGTTAGACTAAGAGCATATGACTGCTCTAAACGCATCCTAATCTCTAAATCCAGGTCCTATCTATCTGTGTCACCCTGGGCAAGTAATTTCCCTTCTCTGGACTAGTTTCTTAATCTGTAAAATAAAGGGATTGGCCAAATGGCCTCTGATGACTCTTCTGGCATTAGTTCTAAGAGCCTATGGAATCATCATGCATTCGTTATGTTCCAGGAACCTGAAGTAATTATCAGATGTGATTTCAGAAAAAATTGCCACAATCTGTGTGAATTCTTAGACAAAAGGCATTGTATGCAATTGGATATAATAAAATGTTCCACTTTTCAAATATAGGAAAAGGACAAATTCCAGAATTAGCAGATAGATTACCTTTGATCAGCGTTTGTTCAAAGTGTGTTGATGAATGGTTTGGTATCAATTTGGAGGGAGATTCCTCATAGTATGACAGAGTGTATCAATTGAAATATACTATTCAGTTAACATAAATAAAAACCCTACTCTACTTTTTGCAGGTCAGTCCTATCTGCAGTACTGTGTTCAATTCTGGGTGCTGCTTTTAAATGCTACACAGAGAAAAAGAGAATATCCTGAGAAGACCTAACAAGATGGTGAGGAATCTGGAAACTATTTCATGTGAAAAATATTTGCAAGAACTAGATTTCTAAAGTCCTGTCCAGTCCTAAGTACTATAATCCTATGATCTTTGTGTTTTTAGCCTGGAGAAGGGAAGGCTTGATAGCTGCTTTCACATTTTAAGAGGCAATCATGTAGAAGAAAGATGTTTGTTATGTGTTACTCTAGATAGAAGCCAATGAGAAGCTAAGGGTGGAAGTTAAAAGGAAGCTGATTTGAGTTCAGTATAACAAAGAACTTCCTTCCTAATGAGAGTAGTTCCACCAAGGAACACAGCTGCTTTGTGAAGTAGTCAGTTTCCCACCCCTGGGGGTAGTATTTAAGTAGACACTGGATGGCCATCTGTTTTGACCTGATGAATAAGCTATTCAATGTTCAGGTTTGAATTAAGAAGTTCAGGAAGTGACCACACAAGGGACTTACAGTAATGGAGCAAAGTGAGGTTTATTTGAAGGATGCACAGGAGCAGGTATCATTCATCAGCTCCTTGCACTGGTAGATGCAGGCTCAGAAGGCCCTGCCACATATTTGCAGGCCAATCAGCTATGAATTATTCTGAACCCCAGTCACTCAGTTATTATAGACATTTACATGTCTTTATCAATTAAAACAAAACAAAACTAAGAATGCACAGGTGGGAATCCAGACCGTTATCCTAATGCTGGACGACTCACTGGGCCCTAAAACAGAGGACATTGCATATCCTAAAGGAAGGCTGGATGGAAAAACACTGGCAGAGTCCTCTTGACATCTCCTGGGACAGTCTTGCTCAATATACCTCAAAGGGAGGCAAGGGGCTGGGAAAAACTTGTGACTTGTGAGCCATTAATCATTTTTCTCGGATGCAGGCTGCAGGAGACTAGGGAAACTAATTCCTGGTAAACAGAAACCAAAGCAGAAAAAGCAAAACTTGTAGAATATGCTTATTAATCATACAAGTAGTTAGTCATACAAAGAGCTAATTCAATAAGATAATGCCATTTCTGACACTTCTTTGAACAGGGAAGGCATGGAAAAAATTCTTGCATAGGGTGAAAAGTATATTTAATAAAGTTTAGGGTCCTTTTTGTAACTATAAGTTTGATCCTATAAGCTATAGTTAGGATTTTGTGGGATTGTTACTAAACAATTCACTTTCAGTGCCCTGATGTGATTTTATATCACTATCCACTACAGATGTCTTGTTTTTTACTGCCTGAGAAAAATAGAAGCATGAGGGAAGGAACAAAACTTTTAAGATCTCTGTGCTATATTTGTTGACCTTACGAAGATTCTGATGCCATTAGTCAGTTTGAAGTGTCCTAGTAAGAAGCAAATCTTGACACAATGAAAAGTTCATTAATTCACATTAGCTTTAAAAAATACATTGTTGGTGGAGTTGGGAGCTAATCTTGGGGAGCAAATTGGAATTATGCACAAAGGACAACCAAATTGGCATACCCTTTGATCCTGCAATACCACTGCTAGGTTTGTATCTCAAAGAGTTTTTTTTAAGGGAAAATGACCTATTTGTAGCAGCTTTTTTTGTGGTGGCAAAGAATTGGAAACTGAGGAGATGCCTATCAAATGGTGAATGGCTGAACAAGTTATGGTATACAATTTAATGAAATACTATCAAACTATAAGAAATGATGAATTGGCTGACCAGAAAAATCAGGAAAGATTTATAAAAACTGATGCAAAGTGAGCAGAAGCAGAAGAAGTGCACAGTAACAGCAATATTATATGCTGATCAACTGCAAAGGACTGACCTATTCTTAATAATACAGTGATTGAAAACAATTCCAAAGGATTCATAACAAAAAAATGCTACCATATCGAGGGAAAGAAGTGTTGGAGTCTGAATGCAGGTTTTAAACTTTTTTTTATGTTTTCCTTTTCTTTTGGTCTGTTTTTTCTTTTACAACATGACTAACACAGAAATGCGTTTTACCTGATTGTACATATACAACCTATATCAAATTGCTTACTGCCTTGGAGAAAGGGGGGATAAGGGAAAGAAGGAGAAAATTCAGAACTCAAAATGAAAAAGAGCAACATGCTCAAATTGTCTTTACATGTAATTGGGGAAAGTAAAATATTATTTAAAATACACAGTAGCTGTTCATGTGTGAATTGAGGGCTTTGCCTTTTTATAGTTAATGGAGTGACATCAGGTTTTGTAGTGCATTTTGTCTTCTGCTTGAAAATGTATGTTTCTGACCCTTAGGGAAATTCTTTTAACTCAACAGGCTATCATCTTCAAAAGACCCTGAGAGAATCATCAAGGAACTGATGACTATGACCTTGCTGCACATATACAAGGATCCATGCAGATTATCTTGGGCAGCTTTAGAGAGTCATTATGGAGGGATGAATTGAGAGGAAACCCGAAAAAGTCCTATATATCTATGAGGTTATATAGGCCACAAAAGGAAATATCTGGAAAATGTGTGAAGTTTTTGGGAAATACAGACCCAAAGTCACCATACGATCTTTCTACCTCAGTAGTCCATCTTTGAAAGACTGATATTCTACTTGTATGGCCACAAGTCCTAGGACAGTATAGTTCCTGAAGAACTATAAGTGACTATATCAACCAGAGGTAAATGGAGATGTAGATGGTAGATGTGAATATGCTGCAATATATTACATGCAAGAAATATGAAGGAGAACCAGAGGAAAAGAAGCCAGCAAAGAAATATCTGAATGAGAAAGATAGGCTGGCCAGGAAGCAAGAGTGAGGAGTATCTGATGGAAAGCTTGTCTGTTCTACTAGTATAGTCATTGGTGTCAAGAGAAATTTTGGAAGGTGCAAAGTAGGTGGTCAACCTATCACACTGAATTTATGGTAGATTGTGGACAAGAGGAACCCAGGTTGGCTAGGTGGGGGTGGCTGGTAATCATCATGGTTGAAGGAAGTATTCACATTGAGGAAATCATAGGTGAATTGGGGTATTTGAGAACACTTTGTCCATTGATACATTGATTGACATAGAAGTAGAAAATTGAATCAAGAAGGCCAGAATGTTCTTTGGGAAGTTGGCAGATTGAATATGGCACCAATCTAGGGTCAAGTTTCAGACCACACTGAAAGAATCACACAAGTATCTAACCTGTTTGGCAATAAATCCTCAGCCTGGCCTTGAAAAAAAGTTTGTTGGTATATGGATCTAAGCCATACTTGGCAAGAAAAAAGATTTGATAAAATCATGAACAGCCACAGTACTGGCACTGAAGTAATGTTTATTGGGACATACCTCCTGTAGGAAAGAAATGTCTAAGGAAAAGATAAATTTAGGATATTTAAGTACCTGGTGTACTGTGAGTGGAAATGAAGTGAGCATAGAATGGCTATAAAAATAAAGATATTTCAGGAAAAAAGTTCAAATACTATAACAGTATTAGGAAGTTGCAAAGAAATATCAATCAATCAATCAAGTTTTTATTAGGTGTCTTTATGTGCCAGCATGTAGCTGGTAGATATACAAAGCAGGAAACCATCCCTAATCCAAATGATCTTACATTCAAATCAATCAATCACTTGAAAATTTAGAGTTATATATATTTTATTTCTTTTATAATTAGAGATTTTTAATTCTAGGAAGGCTCCATATACACTTGCTCCAAAGATCTACTGTTTACAGGGAGAGTTTTTCTTATTTCACCTACAGCCAAAGAATCATCATATATAAATGATAACGTTTAAAGTATTACACATTGTTGTACCTTACTAATACATATTCTGAAAGAAATCGTATTTTAAAATTTCAAACCAGGAATCATTTTTGTTATGAAAATTGAAATCACAAACTGCCTCTTTGGTTTACCTTCTTGCTAAAAATTAACCAAATGAAATTATTCTCTTTTTCCTTCAGGTTTTGTAAACATTTGCTTCCAGGCTAAATTTCATCCTTCCAAGTTTCAGCCAAGAATGTTTTTATGGTTTCATTATTAAGTTCTGAATATTGGCATTTACAATGGTAAACTTGCCAGACCCAAAGCTCTCATTGTGTAAATGACACTATCGAAAGCCATTGCTGTGTCTTCCATCTTGAGATGCTTGAGACATATTATTTAAAACCCTCTTGTACATTACTAGAAACTACAGTCCTATAGCATTGAGGCTGGCTCTGTTTCCCTTCCATTGGCTCCAAGGAAAAATAGTTTTAAGGAACTATATTACTAAATAATGAGAGTTGGAGGGTAAACAGAAAGAAGGAGATTAAAAAAAAAAAAACGGAAACTTCAGGTTTGGAGTTCATATAAGAAGAGGCGGCTAGGTGGTGCAGTGAATAGAGTACCCGCCCTGGAGTCAGGAGGACCTGAGTTCAAATGTGACCTCAGACACTTAATACTTACTAGTCATGTGACCTTGGGCAAGTCACTTAACCTCAATTGCTCTTCCTTCCTCCCTCCAAAAATAAAAAAAAGAGGTGCTTATCTTCTATCTTCCTCTCTATCGCTCTGGATTCATAACCCTCTCATTTATATTATTCATATAATTTGTAAATTATTTATTCATATTACACTACCTTGTCTTGTTTCTCAGATAGCATCTCTTTATTTAGCTGTGCATTTCAATTTGTTCTCCTAACTTTTGTGAAATAAGTGATAGAAGGACTGCTATACATTTCAAAATTTAGGTTAAGGTCACTAATGGTTACCAATAAATGGAATTAAATGTACAAATAGCAATGACTATAACCGAAACACAAATATTTAGAAACTGCTTGTTGTGATGACAATGGGAAATATAGGTAGGATTTTTTTAATTAGCAAAATGATTTTTCTTTGGAAATATCAGCTCAGTCAGAGGAGCAGGTAACGAACAGAGATAAGCAATTTGTTCAATTGTTTGTGTTCCCTCCTTTGAAGACCTCACAGGCTTGTCCTTTTTATCTCTTAGTATTCTTAATTTTAAAACAGAGGGTTTCTGTCTCTTTCTGCACCTTGTCATTTCTGTTTTCTTTCTCTTGCCTCTTCCCAGTTCTCTTTTATACTCTCTTGATGTTTCCTGTTTACTCCTTTGAAAAAAAGGAGAAAAAAAACCCCAAACCTCTAGCTCCGAATGTGGCTTTCCAGCAGACACAGAGGCCCCAGCATGAATACCCCAAAGAGTCAGCTCCAACTTGGCCCTTGCACAACATGCTGACTGGCTTTTGCTCTAAGGAAGGTGGCAATCGTGGGATTGTATTAGAGAGGAATGAAGTAGATACCCATCATTCAAAACTGGACAGAGCCTAATTCCAACTCAGAAGGGGAAACCAGGGAATATATTCGTACTTAACTTCAGATTAAACAAAGTTCAGTGCCCCTGGGAAAATTTTTTGTTGTTGTTGTTGAAGACATAAATATTCCCTTAAGGAGAAAAAAATGCTTATCTTGAACTGTTGATTTCTTTTTTTTTAGTATGTAATTTTTATCAGTTTGTTTTGTTTCTGTTACTTTTTTTTTAAACTTAATGCTTATAAAACTAGTAAGCAGAATTCTCCCTGGAATGAGATAGAATCATAAAAGGCTTTGAGAATCTTGTCACAAACTAAACAGTACAAATTGCACATTCTTCATGGAAGTATCAGCATTTAGTGCGTGCTTGGATTCAACTATAATAGATTATCCCAAAGTGGGAAAGAATGAACAATACAAAATTAGCAGAACTGGGAGCTGAGAACGTTGAGTAGGAGCAATATGATCTGTACTCTCAGGGTAGTGGATTCTAAGGCAACTGGAAACAAGTATGCAAAATTATATTATGGCAATGAGGCATTTTGTATGCCCTGCAGAACAGTGCAGGGGAAAGAGCACAATATTGGGAGTCAAATGACCTGGATGCAAGTCCTAGCTCTGTTACTTACTGCCTGTTTGATATTGGGCAAGTCAATTAACCATTCTGTGCCTCCTTTTCCTCATTTGTCAAATGAGGGGAGATGGAATAAAAGGCCTTCTGAGATCCCTCCCATTTGTAAATCTATGATTATAATATCATGTGGTAGGAAAATTGATATGACCTTCTATAGTTACTGGTAATACTTATTGTAGTAACGACTCTGAAAACTGTATATATTCTAGATATAGTAAATATATACACTGTAGAGAGTATAGGACCTTGGATTTTGTCAGTTTAGGGAACACTTTATGCTATTGTCAGTGAAGGTCTGCAACTCTTACACCATTTGCAGTCTTCAAGAGTTCTGTGGAACAACAAGAGGTTGTTCCTTGTGCAGAGCAAGAATGCTTTCAGTGATGCCACTTGAAACCAGATCTTCTTGACTACACGAATGGCTCTCTGTGGCATGTTATTTTGCCTCATACGTACATAAACATGCACAGAAGATATCTGCTCCATTCCAGTTCTCCACCTTACATGTAAATAATATGAAAAATTCCCATCATGCAAATGATCCTCTCCCACACACACTCTGTGATCTAGCAAACTGGGTTTCTCTCTGTCCCTCATACATTATCCTCCATCTCCCATTTCTGTGGCCTTGTGATGACCATCTCTCACCTCCACAAGTCATTGCCTCCTTACCTCTACCTCACAGCACCTCTGTTCCCTTAAGATGAAACTCAAAGATCAGCTTTTGCATGAAACTTTTCCTTTTCTTCCCTCTTCCCATTTTCAGTCACCCTCTTTTCCAAATTACTTTGTATTTAATTATTTTGTATATATTTGCACTCAATTTTTATATTTATGCTTTAGAGACCCCTTTCTGTACTTATGTACTTATAATAAGCATTATTTCGTTCTTTGTATTTTTATCTTCAATTTCTAGTATAGTTTCTGGAACAGAGTAGGTGTTAATAAATGATTACTGATTGATTGACTGTTCTTAGGTATATGCATTTACCATTTAAAGGTAAATATATGTACTTTAACAATACAAATACTTAGTAAAATAACCAGAAGTCTCGAAGTAAATAATAAATATAGGTTTAACTGGGCAAGTATAATTTTTTCACATTGTCACAGCACATGTCATCAGAGTGTTCTTTCCATAGGTCTTCAAAATCATGTTGCACCAGGAAAGGAGTTAAACCAAAGGAAACAGTTAAGGTATGATAATACTTTTAGCTCTTCTTTTTTCAGGTCACTATAATCTACCCAAAGATAACTAATTGTTCAAAGTAAACATTCCACTCAGACCACAAAAGGAATCCATTACACAAACATATAATTCACAGTCATTTTTAGTGGGTTGTAAACAGTTTGGAATGAGCATAAAATGGGACAAAAATCAAAGTGAGCATTTTGAAATGAAAAAGTGTTTGCTACAAAAGGTCAGTCCCTTTGCTTGGCAAACTATGTAGAAAAGCCTGGGAAAATGCTGATCACACAAGCAGTGAGGGGATTTTAAAGCCAACAACCTCCCTGTTTCTTTAAACAGACATCGGAACCTATAACTGGATCCTGTCAAACAAATGACAGCAAAAAAAATATAACAGCTGCTAAGAAGTAAAGTTGAGAGATAAAGTTTTCTGAGCTAAGGACCTTCTCAGAAGTGGACTAAAGGTCTTTCTTAAATCTTTAAGGAAGGTTATGGATCCCAGGGTGGCTTTTAGGCACCAAGTCAAATATGTAATTTTGTATATCATTCCTGTCACAGCATTTTGTGTTCAAGGGGAATTTAAAAAAAGGGAGAGAAAGGACAAACTCACTGTTAACATCTGCAGAGCCATTCAGCAAAGAAGCCTATCTATACCTGTAATCATTGAGGCTGACAATGTTGTATCATTTTTAGCATTCTTTGAATGATTTAGGGACAACTTAACCTGGATTTTAAATTGGAGGGGGGAAGGCATTGTAAAATCATATTTCAATAAAGGAATGCCAAGCTAAACAGAATTAAATTTCATTGGCCAGCTCATACCATTCCATTACAAACTTAAAATATCCTAAAAGCACCCCCCCAAAAAAACATGTTTAGGAAAGACATGTATTCTTTTCGTTAGCATATTGCATCAGTATGAAAACAAAATATCTTGTTTCTGAACTTTTTTGGATGATATATCATTAGTATAATGGTATTGTATAAAAGCTAGATCACCCACATTTTAGGTGTGATTTCTAATATCTGTCAATTCAAGTGCTACCAATTTATGGGACAAGTAAATAATCTGGGAAACCTCTTGCATAAAATTAGAACTCAAAAAACATCACTATGGTCATATCACAAATCCAGCACCAAGATAATTTTTCTACCACCTAGAATTTATCTTTCTATCCTTGGGATATATCCTTTACTTCTAAAGCAGGAATAGTTGAGACTCTAGGACTGTGCACATGCTTGTTCTCTATCCAAATTAGTTAAGAGCAAGCTGTCACCATCTTTGTTAACAAAGAATCAGGAACCTTTTTACTGTGACTCAAATAAAATGTACCACACTTTTTGTGGTGTTCTTCATTTGGCTTAAGTCAACCTGTTTTTGTTTTTTTTTTTTAATCTTGAGGGAGGTAGGCCAAATATATTTTAAAATGAATATTCTTTTTGTCCCCTCTTGAGCTAATATACCCCCAAACCTACAATCTGCATGAGAGACAGAGACAAACTATACACAAATTTTCAGATGACGCTAAATGTAATCTCTACTTCTCCCCGCCCCTCCATTCAACCATCACCTTCATGTAACCAACACAGATTTCATCCAATATTTCAATGCTTTTTGCTGTCTTAAACACATGAGAGCACGCACTCATGCTTGGACACACACACACACACA
>CM053596.1:208093588-208116407 GCA_028646575.1 Pseudocheirus occidentalis
ACACACACACACACACACACACACACACACACACCCTTTTCAGAGTCAGAGAGCATCACAACCATCATGACTTAGTGCCTAAATAGAAATTAACAAAAGGTGTGAAAGCCTTCCTACAAGCAAGCCTCCCCTAAGCAAACTTCCCTTAATGGGCTTCATATGAGGCTTATTAATGGGCAGGGAAGATCTGATATCCCATTAACATTACAGCAGACAAATATAATGAAAAGAAAATCCACTGAACTTTGTCTCAGAAGACTTGGGTTTGAAATACAGTTTTATTCTATTAATATATTAGAGGAAGGAAAAGTCACGTAATCTCTCTGAGAATCAGTTTTACTCATAAGTAAAATGGAAATCACAATACTTGAATTGCTTAATTCACAGTGTTTTGAGAATAAATGTGAGTTACTATTACTGATTACATCACAGTTAAAATATTGGTTCAATTAAAAATATTTAGCATCACAGAGTTAGAACTGAAAGGGAATAGAGAAATCATTTATTCTAAACCTTTTGTGATCAGAGAACTATCTACTAAGGTCCCTGCCTTTTCAATATCTAGTTCTTCTGTAATAGCTAATGATATAATCCTTGAGACTTAATTGGTCTCAAGGATTATGACTCACAACCATCAATTTAGCTTCATAGGCCATCCACAATCAAAAGCCCAGCATTTGAGGAGTCAGCAGCACTTCAGGATTGACACAAACTTCTAACCATTTTGGTCCATGTTGGCAAATGTGAAGGCTAGATAACTATGATAAACTGCATCACTGTTCTACCTGGCTGAATATCCTTTCCATCTTGTTGTTAAGTAAACCTTCTTTTCCTAAATCTTAGATTACCTAATAATATCCCATTAAGTTCCAGTGCCAAATGTAAACCAGAATAACCTGACTCGAAAGAAGCCCAGCACACTCTTCTTGTAGAGACATGCAAAATGAAGTGCTAAATACCTTGCCAAAGGCTACATATCCAATGACAAGATTCCAATTCAGTTCCTTTGACTTCAAATACCATGTACATTCTAGTATATCCGATTGCCATTTCAATCCATTCTACAGTTTCATTATATAACATCAAATTTCAGAAATACCATTCAATATTGGATCTTAGTCCAACAATTTATTTTTGTATGAGTATAAACTGTGAACTACTTTGGTTTTGAGCAATGCCCTTGGGAGAAATTTATATTTTCTCTGCCAGGCAACAGAGGTCCATTGACATCCAAAATAGGAAAAATATTTTGTTTTATTACTTGTTTTTTTTAATGCAATGATAAAAAGAACATATTTGGTTTTGAACTAAAACTACTTACTTTTGAATATTACATTGTAATATCTTAATATATCTAGTCTGAATACACTTATCAGAGTTTCATTTGGGTCTTAAGGTTATTTCTTTACACTGTAACAGCAATGGCTGACATGTCTAAGAGGAAAACACATAGGGTTAAAATCACTTTCTGTTCTAAGCCTCTGGTTAAAAGCTATTTCAGATGCCTGATAAAGGCATTCTTTGGCACCCAGCATCTGCTTAAAAGTGTCTTTGATGAAAAGTGCTTTGAACCAGGTAAAGTGATTCTATAAGAAACCACATTAAGGTGTAGGGGAATCAGTGTAGGGCTGTAGAAGTGTTGACGAGTTGCATAGAGGTGTGGGGCAAGATGGGTTTTGAACTGCAAATTCCCAGCGGGATTTTCTGAACAATGCCATGCACTGTTGGGTATCTGTAATGAAAGTGAAATGTATTTCTAAGAATACAACTGGTGAGATAGACTATGTAGCCAAATTAGAAGACCTGAGCAGTACATATATTCTCCAACCATTTTCAGTCCTCTGGTTATCTAATCAAATGTTTGTATTTCCCATTCTTCAACTTTAATTGAAGAGAACAACAATGAAAGTACCTATAAGGACCTTCTCCCAGTCTCTATAAAAGGAGAAATTATAGATATCTTATCTGAGGGAAGACTCCAGGTAAGATATCTATCCAGTACCTACAGAAGCTAGTCTTGTCTTTATATTGTATGGCACCACCACACACCCTACACAAAAAATAATTTTTATACCTCTTTGGAGTCTTACAATAACTTTATAAGACATCTACTGCGTACACAGTTACTAGCTTACTATTAGGCCTCTTTCTCTAGCTCTTGGGGTCCAATAATGGAGAGTTAGGGGGCCCTCCACTATGCATACATGTATTAGGATCAATGCAGCACAGCATAAATGAATTTGCTGTTCTCCTCCCATTTTAGTGGGACCTGTCCCAGGACTATGTTTAGCACTAGGAGATCCTCTAGAGACAATATCTAATCCGTCTCCTATTCTCCTAAAGGCCTTCTCCAGGACAGCTAAGGTACCCTTGTCTCCTGACCAGGCTGTCCTACCTCCACCCTCTCCTGAATGCTTGAAGGTAGGCTTCCTGTGGCCTCAGAGGACAAAGTATCACTAACTGCTACCAGGTTGAAACCCCCTATACAGTCCAAATTAACACCTCCTTTAATAGATCTCTCTCCAACTACTGGTACTCTTCTTGAACTGACTATATAGTGGTTATTTTTTTAAAGTTTTATTTATATGCCTTGTTTTTACATTATAAACATTTACAGATTACCTCCACCCTGTGAGAGGTCTCTCATTATAAAATAAAACAATTAGGTAAAACTAACAATACTAGGACTAATCTGAAAATGTATGCAGTATTCTACAACTTTAGCATCCCTTACCTCTATTTAAAATTTTTAATAGAAATTTTTCTTTCCCTTCTACTCCCCACTTCACTGAAAAAAAGAAAAACAAATTATCTTTTAAAAATACACACAGTCAAGCATAGAGAATTCCTTCAATGACATTATAATATATATACATGTGTATGTATGTGTATATATCTATGTATATATATACACATATGCATACATACATATGTGTTTCTATATCTATTTATATGCCTTATTTTGCATCCTAAATCCATCACCTTTCTTTTAGCAGGTGGAAAGTATATTTAACCATTGGTCTTTTGGAATCATGAATGGTCCTTCTACTGATCATAGTTCTTACAGCTTTCAGAGTTGACTTTATAGTGTTGTTACTGTATAAACTGTTCCCTTCTGCTAATTTAATTCTTCATTAGTTTATAGAAGTTTTCAAAATTGTTTGTTTTTATAATGTAGATGTTATAATATCAATTGTTCTCCTGGTTTGACATCTGCCCATACAAATCTTGTCATGTCTCTTTGAAATCACTTACTTCCTCATTTCTTACAGCAATAAAGTATTCTATCAGATTTCCATGCCACAACATGTCCAGATATTCTTCAATCGATGGGCATTCCTTTAGGTTCCGTTTTTGTTTTTGCAATCACAAAAAGAACTGTTATAAGGATTTTTATACAAATAGGGCCTTTTCTTGTGTTCTTGATTTTTTTTTTACCACCTAGCAGTGATAAAATTGGATCAAAATTGTCTAGTAACAACATTTGTAAGTAATTTCAAATTGCTTTCTAGATGATTATATCTACTCATCACTTGGTCAACAATGCATCAATTTCCATATTTCCCATAGTCCCTCCAACATTTTTTATTTTCTGTTATCTTTACTAATCTGATAGGTATGAAGTGGAATCTTAAAATTACTTTAATTTGCCTTTCTCTAATTAGATGTTATTTGGAGAATTTTTTTTTCATACAGCTATAGAAAGCTTGGGTTTTTAACCTTGAGAACACTTTATTCATATTCTTAGATCATTTATCATTTGGGGAATGAATCCTATTCCTGTACATTTGAAACAGTTTCTTATATATCTTGGAAATGTAGTGATTTTTCCCAGGTAATTGTGCCTTTTTAATCTCAACTTTATTGGCCTTGTTTGTACAAAATCTTTTTAATTATATGTAATCAAAACTATTTTATCTTCTGTGACCCTTTCTTCTATCCCCTGCTTGATTATGAACTTTTTTTCTATCCAAAGATCTGATAGGTAATTTTTTTCTTGTTTCTCTAACTTGCTTACAATGTCTAGGTCAAGTATTCATTTGAGCCTTATCTTTGTATATGGTGTGAAGTACTAGCTCAAATTTAGCTCATACCATTTTTTAATTAAATTTTTTCCAGAAGTTTTGGTCAAATAGTGATTTCCTATCTTTGTATTCACTGGGTATTTTTATTCACTGAATATTAGGGTGCTAAATATATTTGTTTCTATAATGCATCTAACCTTGATTACCATAATGGTAGCTCTTGGTTTTAGTTATCATTTTAAGGAAGGGAGTATTTATTTCAACGTTTTTAGTGTTTTAAAAATAACAATTAGTTTTGTCTAAACCTTTTTTCTGCATTCATTGATATCATCATATGATTTTTGGTACATTTTTGTTATTAATATGGTTAATTAAACTCACAATTTTCCTAATATTAAACCAGCTCCATATTCTTGGTATAAATCATACTTGGTCATATTATGTATGTATGTATGTATGTATATACATATATATAATATGACCATATATATATACATATATATGGATAGATAGATATAATCTTAGTGATATATTAATATAGCCTCGTTGATAAAATTGTAAATAAAATTTTAGCATCAATGGTAATTAATGATATTAGTTTATAGTTTTATTTTTTTCTGTTTTAACTCACTCTTGTTTATGTATCAAGACTGTATCTGTGTGATAGAAGGAATTTAGTAGGATTCCTTCTTTTTCACACTCCTTAGCCTCATTCTAATGACTGTGAACTACAGTTACTGTTCTACAAACCCTATTTCCCACACCCATCCAATTATTCTCTCATGACTATCTGCCTCAACCTCACCTTCTGACCCTCATTCTCCCAGTCTAGGTCCACTCACCTGTTCTACTGTGACTTTTGGAATGTCTATTCCACAGAGAACACATTTTCCTTCACCTTAAAGCTCTACCTTTCTCACTTCTTTTACTGACCCTCGTGAACCCTAGCTCCCTCCCAAGGACATTGCTATCCTTATACCTTTCCAGTATAGGTTACCTCCTTTCTCTCATATTACTACCTTCCTCCCCAGTCACTGGTCATGGAAGGGGAGTCAGAGAACATTTTGATCTCCATTACCACTCCCCAATTTTCCCTCTATCACCATCACCAAACAACGTCTCCTCTATTAAGCTTGACAGCAACCAAGTCACTTATTATCTATTGACCCCCCTCCCAAATACAATTTTATCATTCCATTATCCTTTATATTTTAAGATACCTAACCCCCTTTTTTATTCTCCCTGTGGCCTCCATTCCCTCTACCCTTCAGTTCTTCCCTAAGCTATCACCCTTGTAGTGGCTATAATCTCTTTCCTCCTGCCTCTCAAACTGTTGGTGAAACAATTCAGTTCTACACTATTCTTCGCTCACAGATCCTTTGTCCTATTACTGATTAAGCTTTGCAAAACTCAACCATATCCCTGTTCTTGTTTTCTCACCTACAATTTGAGAAAGTTGGCATGACATCTAAGGTCTCTTCTGGGTCCATTCTGTCCTTTGTATCAAAACGGACTCCATTCTTATGTGCGTTGCTATTTCAAACCATCTGCACTATTTCAATAGCTTCCTAGTAATTCTTGTCACTTGAACTCTCTCTCTCTCATCAACAGATTATCTCTAATACCACTGTCAGAGATCTGGTCCTACAACTGCATAAAAACTTTAGTGGCTAATCATGATCCTTGGAGGGAAGTAAAAATATGTGTACTTAGCATTCAGGCTCCTGTAAAATTTAATGGTGTCTACAGTTTTTCAGATTTATATTTCATTCATCTATGCACACTATGCTTAGAAACCAGGACTGCTGTTTGTATCTCAAATTCATTGTACCGAAGAGACTATGGATTTGACCCTAGGCCTGCAAGGATCATTACCTCCAGCTGATTCCTCTTTACCTAATTTCTACTATTATCATAAATTGGTGGCCAAGAAATCACTTAGGTTCTAATCTAACTCTCCCAGTTTTCAAATAGTGAAAATGAGGCCTAGAAAGGGAAAGTGACTTGACTAAGGTCTTACATGTAGAAAATGGTAGAGAACTTATATTCAATCTTAGGTCATCTGACTGGAGTTTCAACATAATTTTGACAGGGTCACTATGTATAAAGATCCAGGCACTTAGGTTTTGTTGCTGTTGTTTTTTAAAGTAGTATTTTATTTTTTTCCCAATTATACATAAAGACAATTTTTAAAATTCATTACAAAACTTTTTAAGTTCCAAATTTCCTCTCTCCCTCCCTTAACTTCACCATTCCTAAGATGGTAAGCAATTTGACATATATTATATATGTGCAAACATGTAAAGTGTATTTCCTTATGAGCCATGTCACAAATGAAGAAAGAGATCAAAAGAAAAAAATTATGAAGAATAGTATGCTCTGATTTCCATTCATATTTCATCAGTTCTTTCTCTGTGTGGATAGCATTTTTCATCATGAGTCCTTTGGAATTGTCTTGGATCACTGTGTTGCTGAAAGTAGCTAAGTCATTCACAGTTTTAATCATTGAATAATATTGCTATTACTTTTACAATGTTCTCCTGGTTCTGCTCACATCACTTAGCATCAGTTCATATGTCTTTCCAGGTTTTTCTGAAGTCAACCTGTTCATCATTTCTTATAGCATAATAGTATGTTATACACATTATATACCACAATTTATTTAGTTATTGCCCAATTGATGGGCATTCCCTCAATTTCTAAGTCTTTGTTTCCAGAAAAAGAGCTGCTACAAATATTTTTGTACAAATTTCCCTTTAAAAAATCTCTTTGGGATATAGATCTAGTAGTAGTATTGCTGAATCAAAGGGTACGTACAGTTCAATTACCAGATGGGCATGGTTACAAATTGCTCTCTGGAATGGTCACATCAGTTCTCAACTCTACCAACAGTTTGTCGTGTCCTAATTTTCCCATATCTCCTTCAAAATATATCAGTTTCCTTTTCTTCATATTAGCTAATCTGATAGGCATGAGATGGTACCTCAGAATTGTTTTATTTTTCATTTCTCTAACCCAGTGGTTCTCAACCTTCCTAATGCCATGACCCTTTAATATAGTTCCTCATGTTGTGGTGACCCCCCCCAACCATAAAATTATTTTCATTGTTACTTCATAACTGTAATTTTGCTACTGTTATGAATTGTAATGTAAATACCTGAAATGCAGGATGTATTTTCATTGTTACAAATTGAACATAACCCATAGTTTGAAAACCACTGCTTAATCAATATCAAGTACCTATATTTTGCAAGTACATCTAGGGGATAGGCAAAAAGAAAATTTGGTTAGATCCAAATGCCCTGGAAATCTGTCTCAAATTAACTTCAATCTTTCTTCATTGCCTGGCATATTTTCCATAGTCCCCTTTCATATTATTATACTAACTCCCATAAACAGATGTGAGTTTCTCCTACAGGATGTTATCATTTGGTACTTTCAAACATTCTTGCTTTTCCTCAAGATTACTGAACTTGTAGAAATAGTCCTTTCCATTGTGTGGGTTTTTTTGAGCATTTGTATATGTGGATAGAAAGAGATTTCACTGAAATTGTCACAGTCTATTATGCTGTTAGGGATTATTTTTTTTTGACAAAGACTGAACTGGGTTCAGTTATCTTTATTAGATGTTTACGACTTCTTCCTTAGTTGGTAACAGATTTATGACCAAAAACCCCCCCCAAAAAACCTTGCTCTTAATTCCTCCTTTGACATGTTAATTGTTTTTCAAAAAATTAAGTGAGGTCCTGTCAAATTCTTTATATGATTTGGAATGTTCTCTGATGCTAATTAATTTTTTTAAATTAAAAACTTTAGCATGCTCAAGGCCTCAGAACATTAGAGAAAAAATATTGTCAGAGAAGGAAACAATAGGTTGTATGGTTTTAAGGAGAATGTAACATCTGAGGTGATCCCGAAGGATAATGAGGAGAACAGCAACTTCTCTGGGGGATATAAGATTGTTTGACAAGTGCTCAAGATGTTGTTCTCAAGCCACCTACATTGTTATCTATCTGTATCTGGTTTTGTGATCCTCATTCTGGAGTTAGCAGAAACCAGTCTGCGTTATTGGATCAACTTTCCTCTTCCTTTCATGGTTTTGAGTTCCAAGTTCAAAAGGAACATTTTGGAAATGAAATATTCAAACCAGTGACCCTCATTGGTGTTTAACTTGGACAACATCTCATCCAAAATACATCACTTGTCTGATATGAATAAATACGGAAATGATTTTTTAAAAAAGGGAAACTGACAACTGCTGAAAGGGAGTTGTTACTTTTTGTTATTGGTGTTGTTCTTACCAAAAATAATATTTCAGGGAATTGTAACTTAGGAGCTTTCAGCTTTTTGACCATCTATAAGAAAGACCTTTACATAAACAAAAATACAATCTTGATGAGCCTGGCTATCTCAAGGAGACATGAAGCAAAGCATTTACAATCTATAGGTGTGCAAAGTCTGTTTTTAATGAAAACAAAACAAAATGAATCAGAATGAACCCCTCCCCCCAAAGAAACAACTTTTAAAATCAGTCCCTTCATTTTTTCCTTTTAATTACCACAGGGAAAAGTCCAGCACTATGTGAGTATGTCTGGGTGTGTTGTGTAATCTAGGCATTCTGAGTTAACAGATTACTGACACAGAAAATATTTGCTACTTAGATGATGCTCTATTGCCTTTTGTCCATTCAGGGACACCTAATCTTCTAACTGTACTATTGGTAATTTTTTAAAAATTGCCAATATTTTTCTATATGTTCTTATATTAACCAAACTAATTAAATGACCTCAATTTTCCACTTGATGGACCTTAATAGGTGTACAAAATTTGGGCAGGCACATTAATCACTTGAACCCATACTTTTATATTAATCTCAATTTATTTAATTTTGGTAAGAATGATTATGTTTACTAGATAAATAGATCAAACAAGGCATACAAGCATGTCCATTATCTATCTATCTATCTATCTATCTATCTATCTATCTATCTATCTATCTATCTATCTATCTATCATTTCACATACCAAAGATAAAAAAGAAAGACAAAGGAATGGAGTCAGGTTATGCTATTATGAAGCCAAGGAATTGAAGTATTGCTATGTTATCAGCTGAAGAAGGGATTTATTAGAAACAAATTTTTTTTTTTATTTATTCCCCCTGCCCTGCAAGGAGAACTATCCGTATTTTTCTGTAAGCAACTACATTAAATTGAAAACAAATCACATTTCCTAATACTTTTTTCATTTCAAGCATTTCTCCTTCAGTGGAAAAAAAATTTGTCATCGTCCCCACCCCTTTTAATTCTTTTATTCCATGTGTGGAAAGAAGGGGTCCAGAACATCTTTTAAAATAATGAAAACAATAATAACTGTTCCCCAAAGAATAAAAAAAAGCAAAAGGAGGGCTTTGTTTGATTTATCTGCGATGGGGCACTTTGGAACTTCACTTTTTATGAGTTGAAAAAAGAGATGTACACCACACTCCTACCCTCCTATTATGGCAGTTTATGTTTCCTATATAGCTTATTTAACTCAAATGCCTGGGAAATAGACACAATTACCACCTTATGGAATGCTACTTAAATTTAAATGCTCCCTGAAGAATAGAAACCTACTTTATCTGCTCAAAGTTTATTTCAGTTTCTCAGAAATAATTCCCTCTATAGACTCCTGAAATATTCTTGTTCATCATTTAAAATTTTAACCTAATGATTGTGTAAAAATGACTATCATAGGAAAAAAAACCCTACATAGTCGAGACTGCTCACAAAAGCTTATACAAAAAGACTGCATACTATGCCCATATACAGCTTTAATCATTCACTCTTTCAGCTGTTATCAATTTAAAACCAATGAAACTCCCACACTGAGTCCATTTGAACAGTCAATTTTAATATCTTGGGGCATCTGTAGTTATTCTGAATTGGCTGCAAAAGCAGAACTAACAAGTTAAGCTCTAACCATAAGTCTACATCAGGCTGGTAAACCATACATCAAACAGAGACAGTTAGTCAATACTCCAGTATGAAAAACCAACAAGCATTTTTAAGAAGAGCAATATATTCATAATATGCTTGGCAGTCTGGTTTGCATTGCTTCCTGGAGAGTGGTACATTTAACTTTGTAGTCAAGATGGTGGACATGGAGAACTGACACAGCTCCTCATGCTGGCAGAAGAAAGAAATGATACAGAGGGAATATGTCATTCAATTTGTGGGTCATATCATAAATGAGAATAAAAGCCACAGGAAAATGCACCTTTTAAGAGCAGGAACCAATCTTCAAAGCTGCCTGGAAATAGTATAATTCACCTGATCCACTCAGTTATGCTCACATTGCTACCCTCACTTCAGTCCAGCTAGAAGATAATGAATAAGGCATATTCAAAACAAATTTGGGGCATTCACCATTTTTATCCTGTAATTTCCAAATGTGAGAGATTAAAAGCGTGCACATGACATATAACTACTAGACCTCTCAAACTCTTTTATGTATATTATCATCAAAAATAAAAAGTGTGTGTGTTGGTGGTACAGCCAAGATGGCAGATTAGGGGCAGTCATGCAGTGAGGCGGCTGAACTCTCCCAACATTATCCTCCAAAATCTTTAAAATAACATGTCAAATCAAAATTTAGAGCAGCAGGGTCAGCAACAGGTCTGGGTGAGACATTTTTTCTAGCCTAAGAAAACTTAAAAGGTCAACAGGAGAAGTCTGTGTCACTGGGGTAGAGGCCTGCTTAGAGTCCACACATGCAGCAGTGGCAAGAGCAGCAGCTTCAGAAGCTCAGAGACAGTAAGGGAGTAGGCCAGCTAGTCAGAAAGAGATTATAGGGGACACTTTGCTGGCACTGGGTATGGTTGACACTGATTAGCAACTCTATTGCACACAAACAGTTGAAGGTTGCAGTTCCAGGGTGCAGAGGAGAGCTGGTAGTCAGTCACAAGGGAACCCTGGTCACAGCAAAGAAGAGCACTAGTACTTGTGACTGCAGGGCACCAGAGGCACTTCCTGGGTGAACACCAGAGCACAGACAAGGACATGAAAGAATATACCCCTCCTAGGATAATACCACCTTAGAAATACCAAAAATTTGCAGACTACCATAAGTAGCTCTGAAAGCAGGAGCACAAAAAGCCTGAAGTTTGGTCAGTGCTGCCCCAGGCTCAGGTGAACAGAGCCCAACATAAAGTCCAAAGTTAAGAAATAGACTGGAAAAATGAGCAAAGAACAATAAAAATCTAATTTGACCATAAAAAGGCAGGGAACACCAAGATATAAACTCAGAAGAAGACAGCCAATGTAAAAACACATGCAAAAAAATACTCAAAAAAAATGCTAATTGGAACCAAGGCTAGTAAGAATTCCGGGAAGCATTAAAAGTAGATATAAGAATTGTAGAAGAAAATTTGGGAAAAGAAATGAGAGTGATATGAGAACTATGAGAAAAATTTAATGGCTTGGCAAAAAAGGGATCACAATCATGATCCCAGACAAAGCAAAAGCAAAAATAGACCAAATTAAAAGAGATAATTGGAGAAACTACATTATGTAAAAAGGTACCATAGGCAGTGAATTAATATAAAAATGTTTACAACAAATTTCTCTGATAAAAGCCTCATTTCTCAAATACTCACCAACTATAGAACTAAGTGAAATTTATAAAAATAAGAGCCATTCCTCAATTGATAAATGGTCCAAGAACATGAACAGGTAGTTTTCAGAAGAAACCAAAGCTATTTATAGTGTTATAAAAATGCTCCAAATCACTATTGATTAGAGAAAGGCAAATTAAAACAACTCTGAAGTACCACTTCACACCTATCAAAAAGGATAAATGCTGGACAGGATGAGGGAAAAATAGGCACACTTATGAATTATTTGTTGGTGGAGTAATGAACTGGTCCAACTGTTCTGGAGAACAATTTGAAACTATACCCAAAATGCTATGAAAATGTACATACTTTTTGATCTAGCAATAGCATTACTAGGTCTGAATTCCAAAGAGATAATACAAGAGAGGAAAATGACATACTTATACATAAACATTTATAGCAGCTGTTTTTGTGGTGACAATGAATAGGAAATTGAGGAGATGCACATTGATTGGCAAATGACTGAACAAGCTGTGGCATAATGGTTGTGATGGAGTACTATTGTGCTATAAGAAATGGGTGATAGTTTCAGAAAGATAACTTGAAATCGAAAGTATAGAATTGAAATGTTTGTATTACTATTGCCTTTATTGGGGCATTTCATAATTTCAGTAAACTGAAATCCTGGTGGACAGGTACTGGTCCTAAGTTTTCTTATTCTCACTGCATAAAAGCATGACTGGTGTGAATAATGAGAGCCCTCAATTTATTTCTTTATAATGAGCAATTCCATTTTACTGCCTCAATTGAAACCCAACTCTCTCCAAACCATGTAAAACATTTTATCCACCTAGATACTTGTTTAAATTATTATTTATTAGATCACTAGGAAATTTAACTCCCTCCCCATCAGTTAAGGGTTACCCATGTTCTCACAAAGATCAGTCACAGCCTCAAACAGAGTTTAAAAAGGGGAATTAGAAAAATTACAAGTGCTGCAGATCCTGCTCAAAGGGTCTAGGGAGGCTCGGGAAAACCCAACAAGAGCTAAGCTAGAGGATATTCATAGTTGCTTGTGATACTAGCTTAAAGTGTCATGAGGGAACTATTCAGTAAAAGAACACCTGCTGAAGGAGAGCAGGGTATCCATAACCAAACCTAACCCAAATTTTTTAAAGATTCTTTTGAACACTGACAAAAGCTCAATATCTTTTTCTCCTTTTCTCAGAGAAGGAAAAGTTTAAGATCTGATCAGGGAATCAGAATGGTCATAGAGCACCTCTCCTGAGGGCAACATCTTTCACTATTCTGACACGTGAAGGAAACGATGTATTAGCTTGACATTTGGTCATCTGTATCTCATTGAGGATGTGATTTCGGAAGCACACTTGCTTTGGCAGAAGGGGAGAGGTTTAGCGTCTTTTACACATCCCCGGCATATAAATCATAATTGGTGCCCAATGTCCTCTCCGAAGCACAATGTGAAGTTATACTATAAAACAGTCAGACACTGAGCCTATTAATGTGTGATCTTTGCCTTTACCTGTTTATTTTCGGGAAGTTGCTTGGGTTTTTAAATGTGAGTTTTAGACCAAGGATCTTTATTTGGGAGATCAGCACCAAGGTCTGACTAGTATCTCAGGCAGGGCTCTTCAGAAAAAAAGGATTGAACAACTGGAATTACAATTTTCAAGATCAACCCTATCTTGCTCAGAGTGAGGAAATCCCACAGACTTGCTAAGGGGCAGGGCTAATGGCATGATGATAGGTCTAGGGGTGGCTAGCTGTCATCGCCCTTCCATATCTACATAAAAAGGCATAATGTGCAGGGTTTTTATCCAAATTCTGGTGTTGACTGGGAACTTATCTTTTTTTGTGAGAGGTAAATTGGTTTGAGAAAAATACTTTAAAAGTAAAAGAAAGGAGGGGAGTAAGAAGGTATGCTATTTTTTAAAAAAAGTTTTCTTAGTAGTAAAATATAAAAAGTAATGGGTCATCTGAATGAAAATCTTATTTTTCTTTCACATGCTAAAAATCAAATACTTGTGGTGCCAGGATCTCCCCAACACATTATTACATGTTACCTCCTTTAAGGTAGGTGCCAACCCATAAGAAAATAATTTTATGTGCTAGTGGAAAATGTATTCATTGTCCTGGCTTCTTTTTTTTGTTTTCTTTTCTTATCTGTTTCTCTCCCATTTCTGGGGGCTCATTTTCTCTCATTGCTCTAATTTTATTCTGCCTTTAACTCCTCAAATAGCCTGAATTAATTTGTCCTGTGGAGAGCAAGCTTTGAAACATTATGGGCATAACCTGCTACCTAGGTAACATTTTCTTCCAACTTTCTCCATCTTTCATTGAGACTGGTATTTTATTATGGAATGAAACCAATCGGCTAGTACCCTATTACCAACACATTTGCTCACCGGAGCCTTTAAATAATAGTAACTGGATGTGGACTATAAATGCAAAGGAACCAGGAAGCTCATAGGCCAAGATGAAGCTTGAGGTTGGCTATTAATTTTGGCCATTATTAAATCATGACATAGCTCACACGTAAGGATCACAGTTCAATTATGAACCACAAAGTAGTAAAAAAGAGAAGATTTATAAGATATTTTCAAGCACATTAGTGCATATTCTAGAAGTTGTGTGAGTGTTTCAGGCAGAAGACCCCTGCCCCAGTATATAAATTCGAATACAATTATTCTCAGACTAACACTGATAAAGTGACAAAACCGGAGCAAGCCTCTGCTCGAAGCTATATTGCAGTGTTGCTCATATATATTTTGCTTAAATTAACAATATGACAAATAGGTTACACTGTCATACATCAGCTCTAACAAATTATTTTAAAAATATTTTCCTCTTACTCAATGATCCTTATATATACATAGACATAACAGAGGTGGAAAGTTTAGGGCTGACAATTTGCAATTACAATCTGTACTGCAATTCCCTCCTTCCCCTCTTTAAAAAAAGATATTTGACACACTTTACAAAAACACTATCATTTTAATGACATTAGTTTCTCATATGATGGAAACCTTAAACAATTAGTTGTATCTCTCTGGGTAATTACTTGGATGTCCAGACAATTAGATGACAAAATGCAAGTAAGTGGGTGCACTTAGAAGGGAAAAAACATATGACCTTGCACGAGTATTCAGTGAGCCTCAGTGTGAATCAGATTTGAGAATCCAGGGCATCCAAGTGTGAATCACATTTTGATGACCATAACAAAAAGGAGGAAAATTACTACCTTTCCCCAATACCATCTCCACTCCAAAAAGAAAAAAAAAAAGCCAGATTCTATGGCTTTGATTTGAAAAGTGGTTGGTGTACCTGTATCAAAACCTCAACTAAAATTCAAGTGGGCTAGTTTGTATGACCATCTTGGTTACTAAATTGCTTTACAGGCTTAGATAAATTTTTTGATTCTTCTGTTCTTTAGATTTGATTTGTGTATCTAAAAGGTATCCTGTGGGTCTTTCAGATACATGCTAAATCAAAGGGAGGGTATAATATTATTTCAGTTCTTGCTAATCTTAGCAGTGGTTATATGCATGAAAGTATATCCAAAAGCATCTAATCTATGAAATTTGAAATGACAAGAACTTTGCCATCTTGGTGCTTAAGATAGTTAATATAATGTTGGACAGCAGTTTGATATGTAGAATGTATGCTTCTGGAGGATAGAAATTTTTTTTATATTTTAAATGGGATCACTGAATCGTTAGAAGGAACATTGTAATCAAACAGTACATTAGTACATTTGAGTATTAATACTCCCAGAGTTAAGCATAAAGCTTTTCAATATAGGTGTTCAATGCTTATTGAATTGAGCTGAATTAGTTCTATATTTTAACAGAAACTTTTCCAATGACTTCAGAGATAGGCTAAGTTCAAAAACTTAATATAGAGGTACCCTGTACTGATACTCTACAACAAGTCAGCACAAGAATGATGTGAGGCACTTAAGAACAAAATTCTAGCAACGCATTTTTAATTGATTGTGATGGTTTAAAAAAAGCATAAGGGGTCTAAAAATTCCAGAGTGGCCACCCAGAAAACTCATCTAAAACCCTCAGATTTTTCAAAGGATATACATGAGAGATACAAGTGTGTATGGAGAACTGTAGATAAATACTAAATAATGGCAAAATTCAATAAGAATAATGACAACTAGGTTAAGGTGCAATCTGGTATAGGTAAAAGACAATCATGGAAAAGCAATAATGGAGGCCTTGCAAAAGAAAAAAAATATGTTGGGAGCTAGAGGAAGATGAAAGAAGAGCTAAGACTCTTGTAGTCACTGGGAAGATAATGGAAAATAAAATGGAGGCAAAACTAGTCATCTCTCTCCCCCCTCCCTCTCTTCATTCCTTTCTTCCTCCTTCTCCCTGTCCCCTTTCCGCACATTGTATCTTGGTCTCTCTGTCTCTCCTCTGTACTTAGAAGTATAATCTTTGGGTTAGTAAAGACATAAAAAAAAACAGTTCAAAAGAAACCAAGACAGTGAAAGAGGACTTTGCTGTTCTTAGGGAGGTGAAGTAATCTGGCTTCTCCAAATTAACATCTCCAGATTCTGAAAGAATATGTGGATGTGATTGCTTCAGTGAGATGAATTGATCTGGCATGGGGGTAGAACAACTATTCCAATTTTTCAGAAGGTAAAAAGGTAGATAATTCAGAGGGTAAATAATTCACTAAGTGGAATAATGGATAGAGGACTGAAGCTGGAGACAGAGAGACCTGAGTTAAAATCCTGACTTGGATTTTTTTTTTTTTTGCTACGACCCTGGCCAAGTCATTTTACCTTACTTAGTCTCAATTTTCTTATCTGTAAAATGGGGTTAATAGTAGCATATATCCCACAGGATGAAATTGAATATCAAGTGAGACAAAATATCTAAATAAGTTTGTAATTTTAAAAATACAAATGATAGTTATTACTATGGATTAGAGGTCATGGAACTTGATATTAATTTGTAGTAAAATTTTAGAACAGGTTATTAAGTAGACATTTTGTGAGAACCATAATAATTAAAAACAAGCAGGATCATACTATACTTTTTTAAAATTAGAGTTACTTGTCTGTCAGGGAAGACTAGAAATGATCTATTTCTGCAAGACTTTGACAGTTTTTCACAACAACCTTTAAGGAAGTATGGAGAGGTATGGACATAATGCATTTAGGATTGGAATTAGTTCATTAAGGGTAAGTACAATGGAAGGCCCTCAGAGGTATCTAGTCCAAATTCCTCCGTTTTCAGATAAGAAAATTGAGGTCCACCACCGGGGACAGACAACTTTCCCAAGTTTACATATGTAGTGAACATCCCATTTGAATTCAGGGTTTCTGACTAGAGAAGTCAGATTAGTTCTAAACCACTGATTATCTCTAGGGCAAACTTGAACAATGGATTGATTTTAACCTGGTGGATCATCTGTACCAGAGCACCTTCAAAGATTAGTCCTTGGCTTTGTTTGACCAGTGACTTCAGAGAAGTCATAAATGATATGCTTATCAAAATTATGAATGAGAAGAACTATGTGGTGTGATAACTAACGTATTGATGGTGCTTATACAGTCTTTTGCAACTTGACTCCAACCTAACTTTTATGTCTAATTAAGTATTATTCCTTTTGCTGCACTTTATCATCTAGCTCTAGTCAAGTTAGCCCTCCCTTCATCCATTACACACGTCATTCCATTTCCCATCTTCCTGTTTTTTAAACGGCCATCTCCCATTCCTGGAATTCAATTTGCTTCACCTCCACCTCATGGAATTTCTCATTTCTTTCAAGATACTGTGCAAGCACCATTTTCCATGTAAAGCCTTTCCTTCTATCTACCTATCCATCATCCATCTAGGTAGAAAATGTTACTTGAACAATGCCTTGAAAGAAGAGAAATATTATGTATATTTGTATCTCTATAGACATTCACATATAGTTGTATAAAATGTACATATATGTATATATGTATGCATCTACATCTTCACTACAACAGAAGCTTTTGAAATATTTTATTATATCTCTAGTATCTAGCACAGTACCTGGAATATAGTAGGCACTTAATAAATGCTAGTTGATTGATTGATAGAATCAGGAACTGGCTGAAACAACTGACTGGAACTTTCCTGATAATGAGATTGGTCCAAAAAGGATAAATAGCCTTAGAAGCTGATATTCTCTCCCCTTCCACTTTAAAAATGAGGAAATTGAGGTTCCGAAAAGTATAAGCACTTCGCTAAGGTAATCTAAGTATAAACAACAAAGCAGGGTTTTAAACTCAGTTCTTTCCAATTCACTTCTCTTTCTGCTACATTACACTCCTAGCATAGGACATATATAAGCAGAAGTTGGCCAGAGCCTCAATGCCGCTGGTTATCTGCCTCTCTAGAATTTACCTCTAAGGAAATATTAATTTTGGTATAAAAAATATTACCTTATTTCCTGAAAATTATGTTCAAAGTGTTTCCTATTTTTGAGTATCAAATTTATTATTTAAAAACTGGCATATTTAGGTTTGGCAAGAGTGACAGAGTTATTACCCCAATGTGAGCAAAAGCAGGTATAAAACAAATGGAGGATACACACAAATGCACCTAAGAACCACTCCAAAATACATTCTTTTGACTAAATTTACACATTAAATTGATTGGAGCTTGGGTTCCAGTCTGATATATAATTTAAAAAAATAATGAAATTCCATACACATCTGAAAGCTTGACAGTGTGTTTGGCAAATATGGATGGCACTCGATGGAAACTGAAGGCTTTTTAGAGCATCCACACTTACAATGGCATAATTAACACTATGCTCACCTGAGTTATTTGGATGAGTTTTCATAGGGGCAATCACTGTATATTATATACTTGGTGCTTCCTTGTTCTATTGGTTATCAGTATTCTCTTGCACTAGGAATATTTTTTTCTTATTAATCCCATTAAGAAACCAAAAATATTTCATTATGTTAGTAATTATAGAACCAAATTGACATAATTCTGGATATTTCTATAAGACTTGCACAGTACACATTTTTCAGAAATAGCATATGACTCACTTTGAAGTGATTTTTGGTCTCCTAGATGCACGTTATTTTCCTATCAAGCACTCTGGAGATGCTGCTCTGATAAGTAGTATGATAACAAGGAAAATATCTTGATTCCCAACATGGGCTAACTTTGTTCTGAGTAGAAAATGGGCATATATTCCTTCAGCTTCTTAGGATTTAGGGCAGGATAGAAACCTTAGAGATCTCATAGAATCATAGATAAAGAGGTAGAGGGGACCCTCACATTGTGCTTGTTCATCCTATCATTTCATAGAGGAGGAAATTCAGGTCCTGAGGAGTGATTTGCCAAAGGCCACGCTGGTAGCAAGAAACAGAACTATCTGAGTCCTGATCCAAGGGTCTTCTTATTATGTCACTTCCTCACACTCTATTTTGAGAAAGGTTGTTTTAGTTTTTTTTTTTTTTTGCAATAATTTATCAAAAAGAAACTAATGGGGCAAAGGACAGAAGGTGGTTAAACAAATTATGATATATGAATGTCATGGGTATTATGCTTTAAGAAATGATGAAGGAGATGGTTATAGAGAAAAATTTGAAGACTTATATGAACTAATGCAAAGTGATGTGAGTAGAACCAGGAGAGCAATTTATGTGATGATAACAATATGGTAAATACAAATACTTCCAAAAGATTTAGGAACTCTGATGAAAACAATGACAAACCATAATTCATTCTGATGAAACATGCTACCCTGCTTTAGATAGAGAGGTGTTGTAATGACAGTGCAAATTGAGGCTGATTTTATTTGATTTTTTTGGACATGACTGGCGTGGGAATTAATTTTGATTGACAATACATTTTTTGTAATGGATTTTGTTTTTCTTGATTACTTAATTGGGGGTGGGGAGGAAGGGATGGTTGAGGGAGAGAATTGTGACCTGGAAATAAAATAAAATTGAATTTAAAAAAAACAAGCCACTAGTTATGATCCTCTCCAATTTATTAATAAAGTTCTTTGTCCAGATCAGGGAAATTATAAGTAGTAATGGAAACAATCTTTACTTTGTAAAAAATATACAATGGTTAGAGAAAGATTATGAAGGACCTTAATAATTTTGATAAAAGAATTTTACTTCTGAATTCTAATCCCAACTCATACACTCACTAGCTACCTGACCCTGGGAAAACCATCTCTAACCTCTCAGAGCCTTGCTTTCTTCATCTGGAAAAAAAGGGGATTATAATACCTGTAATTTCTGCTTTAGTTGCTATATAAAATACTTTTTCAAATCTTCAAGTGCTACATAAGTTGGAGTTACAATAATCAAGGATTTTTTCTTAGTTGAAGGTTATTAAGCATACTTAACCCTGACGACATTTTAAAAATACTCCATTCCTTCCTTCCTTGGTTCCTTGGTTCCTTCCTTCTCTCTCTCTCTCTCCTTTTTCTTACTGATCAAAACTTATTGGTATTAATGACAGAGTGACATAGTAAAGCTTCCATACCTGTAATATAAGAATTTTTATGGAAAATCTGACATGTACTGTGGTTTTAAATTTAGATTATTGACTTTTGCTCAGTTAAAAAAATCATATGCTTCATATTTTTTAGGGCAAATAATATTTAAAACTAAATGATAACTAAGAAATATATTGGATTTTTAAAACAGGAAATATATGAAGGAAAAACTGCCACTTAATAAAATAATTGACCTTTATGAAATCAACATTTCATGTCAATTTGCCATAATATTATCCTTGTTATTGAATCCTGAATTTTTGGGCTAGTGAGGGTTAAAATTTAATGGAGCTATCAGATATGCAATTAACTCATCCGATTTTTCCCTAACATTCCATTATATCAATATTAAAACGACATTCAGCAATATAGTTACTCTTGAGTTCTGAGAAAGGTCCGAGTTAATAGTTTCTCAACATTTTGATTGGGTCATGGCTCTACTACTGAAACAAGACTTTTTGAACTCTATGTTAATCTTGAGGCTTTATGCATAAGTTTGAGGTGGTTTGAGTCCAATATATGCTTAACTTTCTCAGGGTAGTAAGTTAACCTACAGCAATACTCTAACTCTAAAAGTGGTGCTTTGCCAAATAAGTTGAACTTATTTGTTGATTAGAGTTTGATTAAAGTTGATTAGAAGATAAATTTTTGTCCCTAAAAATGAGAGAAATAAAGAGAAAAATCCAATATAATGCTATGAAATGGTCGTGAGTACTGTCTCCCAATGATACCACCATTTAAAAAAAGCTTCCTCTGTCTTTAAGACCATATGAATGTGTGTTTCTATATAGTATTTAAATCAAACCTGTCTTATAAATACACAGAATACATATCCATTTCTATCTTACTGATGATTATTACAAATTGTATTCTAGAACTTAATTCTTGCATTCGTATGTCAAACTAATTGTAAATATTCAAAAATTTTCATATGGAACAATACAAGTATGTTTTAAGATCTCTATTTTACTTGTTTATAAAAGAATATCTCTTTCAACTTAATTGTGAAGATGGAAGAGTTCACCTTAACCAGTTTTCTGTGTCTTACATCTGGACTTTCTAACATTTTTGGCTTTTTATTTTATCTGGACAGAAAAGAATAAATCACTTTGGGCTTGGGTTACATATCTGCAGAATGAAAGCATTCATATGATATAGATATATGGACCTAGAAGGAACCTTAAAAGCCATCCAATATAATTCTTTCTTTTTATAGGTGAGGAAAATATGTCTGAGGTGGGTATAAAGTGATTTATCCAAGGTCTCATAGTCAGCAAACATCAGAGTTAGGAATGAACTTAGGTCCCCTGATTTCAAAGTCAGTGCATCCTTTCATTGTCACACTACCTTAGATGATCCTCCTCAGAGGCTCAGAGAATTAGGTTGCTTGCCTAAGATTAACAGTGTTAAAATTAGTATAGTCATATTTAATTATTAATACTATAACTAAGACAGAGAAAATGAATGTTGTCCAAGTACATCAAATTTAGAGGGTGCTGCATCCCTTCCATATTTTTGTATCCCTTCATCAGCAAATACAATAAAACTTAGCACTACTTTACAAAGAAGAAAAAAGCGGCAATAGGAATTCCTATATTATGTTGCTCCATTCCCTCCAATCCTGCTTGGTATCCACAGAAATGACTTCATGATATTTTTCCAGAATCTCTGCTTCTTTATCATGCTGTCCTACCTCCCCCTCCCCATCTGTTTAATTGAAGCAGGTAGGTGATACAGTGTCAGAATGTTGGACTTGAAGTCAAAGAGAACTGAGTTCAAATCCTGCCTTACACAATTATTAGCTATGTGATCTTGGGAAAGTTATTTCACTTCTCTTGGTGTCAGTTTTCTTATTGGTGAAATGGAAGTAATAATAAAATTTCTCTTAAAAGGCTGTTAGGATCTAATGGGATAGCCTGTATGAAACACTTCACAAACCTTGAAACTTTATATATTAAATGTTATAATCTTCATCCTCATTAGTATACGTATTACTGATAATTTTTGCTACTAATGAATAAATACCGAGGGCACATTTTGTCCCACTTGTCATAGGAGTAGTTTGTAGCAGAGGTTCTGGGTACAAAAAATACCTAGTTACAATTCTTTTAACCATTAGATTAAAAACACAAAGTCCACGGTACCTTTAATAAGGCCTTTTTCTTGAAGAGTTTTCAGGGAAGGTCTTCGATTAATGAATTTCTTTAATCTGCTTTTGACTCTGCTTTTGTCACTTGTATCAGAAACACTGTGCTGTAGTCTGAATACTGGAGATAAAAAAGAAAGACTTTTGGTAAATCTCCCTTTCACTGTCATTACTTCATGAAAATATAAATTGAGAATGTTAATCATAAAGCATATACCTGCCATAAGACAGACTGACTTTCCCTCTCTCATATATATGCGTACGTATATGTATATGTGTATGTATATGTGTAGGTGTATGTATATGTGTATGTATAATATGCATATGATGTGCATGTATATGTATATGATGTAGATGCATATGTATATGTATATGATGTAGATGCATAGGTATATGTATATGATGTATATGTATGTGTATATGATGCATATGTATATGATGTGTATGTACATGTATATGATGTGTATGATGTATATGTATATGATGTCTATGGTTATGAATATATGCATA
>CM053596.1:208116907-208135635 GCA_028646575.1 Pseudocheirus occidentalis
CCCTTAACTTAATTCCCCCCCCCCTCCAATATGCAGGCTGGTATCTTATGAAGTAGCCGTGTAGAAGCAGCTGCAGGGCCACCCACTTCTGGTGCTTCCTTGCCCTGGAGGCAGTTCAGTCTGAACTGCTTTTCTCCCCTGAATGTAGCCAAGTTCTACTGACCTTTCACTTAGTCCTTGTTTCTTATGGGTTAATAATTCTGGAAATCACCACAGCTGCTGCTGATCCACTCTCCTGAAGACTCCAGCTGAGCCTTGTCCTGGAGGCCCTGGGGCCAAGCTGTGGTTTCAGATTGGGCTGGTTTCAGCTCCCAGAGTGCTGTGATGAGCCCTTCCTGTCCCATCTACTTAGCTGCCTTCAGCGGGAGATATGTTTTTCTGTAATTTTGTGAGTTCTGGAGCCTTTAAATTTGTTTAGAGTCATATTTATGGGTATTTGAGGTGGTCGTGGGGGAGCTGTGAAATTTTCCTGCTTCTACACTGCATTCTTGGCTCCGCCCCCCACAATCTATTCTTAATAAATTTGCAGAATAGTAGTAAGCAGTCTCAGTATCTTTCTGAGAATAAAAAGTGAAAAAAAGCAAATTGTTACCCAGTAGCTTACTCTCTGGTGATGAGCCTACCTACACTTAGGCTTATCCTGGGATAACAGATTCAATTTCTCCTTGGGTTCATATGTAATGTCTTTTCAGCCTGGTATGACCTGCCAGTAATTGGCTCCCTGCTATACCTACATGATCAAATATAAAGCACTCTGTTTGGCATTTCAATCTATAATCGAGTATTTCAGTCTATAATCTTGAGTATTCCTTATACATTACTTCTTCCCATATGTTCTGTGTTCCAAATATGCCAGCTTATTTGCTCTTCCTCACACACGGGCTATGAACCATACTAACTGTACCACATACCTCAAACATTATTCCTCACTTCTAACTCTTAGAATCCCTGGCTTCCTTCAAGACTTGGATCAAGTACCATCTTTTCCAGGATTATATAGTAGACATAATTTTGCTGTAACGATTTAAAGGACTTTCTTGAGCCTTCCAGTTGCTAGGGCCTTCCAATCTAAGGCCACTTTCCATCTATGTGATATATATATGCATACTTAAATACGTGTTATCTTCATTATAATGTAAACTCCTTAGAGGTAATACTAATGCTTATTAATTGTTTAAAAGCTAACACATGAAACTTTTCAGATAGTAAATTGAAAGTTACTTAACAGTAAATACCATGCCTTGGGCCTAGCTCCCTCGCTTCCATAGCTCCTAGAAAAAAAAAATGAGCACAAAATAGATATTCTTTGAAAAGTGATAGAGATAGGGACTGGGCCTGTGATATCATTTGCAGTGGGAATTTTTGACTTAGGTAACACCCTCTATTTGTTGAAACCATCAGCTTCTCTGCAATGTATTGTTTTGGAGAGTTACCTAGAGTATTATGAGATTAAGTGATTTGTTCAGGTCACATAGCCAGAAAGAGTCAAGGGGAAGATTTGCAATCAAGTCTCCCTCTTTCTAAGACTTACTCTCCATACACTCTCTCATGCTGCATCTTCATGAAACTTAACAAATATATGGTTTTAGAAGATTGAGAGCCATAAATCTCTAGTACTTACTCATGTCTCTTGAAAGTTCTGGGAGAACTATTTTTTTATTATATACAGGGAAAAAAGTATAGTAAAAGTTCAAAAGATTCATCATGAAATTTTACAACATGTAGCATAGAATCCACATTTGACTGATCACTGTCTCAAAAGAATAGCCGCGGTCCAAATTGGAGACAACAGATCTACAGTCTCTGTGTGCGCATGCTCATCTGTGTATGTTTGTGCACTGGAGAACAGGAACTCAATATAAACATTTTCTTTCCCACCACTAAAACATGCACACAAGTCTTAAAGTAGTTTGGTTCAAGGGTTGAAAATGTAAGGAGTCACAAGGTCATTTAACAATAGCAGAGTTAAGTCCACGGTCTTGCCTTAAGTGACTTGTAAAACAGAGATCTCTGCTACAATCGATATTCCCCAAAGAAATAGCACCATAGAGTCCTAAAGTTTGGGGATTGCTCTCACGGTTGCAGGTTGATTTTTGTTTATTTGTTTATTCATTTGTTTCATTCACTGTTCAAACCTTTCTTTTAGATGCATTGATATGAGCTTGGGCATTATTATAAATAGAGAGGAAGGCTGTAATAATGTATTTCAGTTAGGAAGAGGCACTTGAAAGAAATTGGTTTTGCTATACACATGATGTGAAATAATCAATAGTGGTTTAGTCTGACAAGCACTGTCAATATCCATTGTCACAGTTCAGAAAGTCATTAATGGATAGTTCTTCAAAAACTAATGCTTTCAACACATGTTAAAAGTACTGAAGTTTACTGTACCTGGCAGGAATTAATCACATGTGAACTTGTGGAACTGTGTATAAATTGTCGTTTGCGTACCACAAACTATTATGTGACCATGGGGAAGTCGCTTAACCTCTGCAAGTCTCAATTTTCTCATACATGAAATGGGAATACTAACACTCATAATACCTGTCTCACAGGATTGTTGTGAGGGAAGCAATTCATTAACCTTGAAGAGCTAAGTTAATTGAGTCATCATATACTCCATTTTTAGCATAAACATGCCTCCTTTCTACCTAATTTTCCCTTTTATTCACTGATCCTGAAGGTTGGTTACTAGTGACTTCTGGCCACAACATAATGCCTACCTTAGGACAATACACAATATGAGCTCAAAGCTTAATTCTAGAGGGCTAAGCAGAGCACTCTGTGGCTTTGACTGATACTCTAAAGTGTCCAGAGCTATCTCTTCTCTTCTTGACTCATGACTCAGTGGTATAACCTCAGGCAATTCATTTTGCACTCAGAACCATAATGACTACCTTCTGAGAAGGGATGTTTTCAGCCACAGGGAGTTCATGGAGGTTGCATGATTTAAAATCTCAGAAAGAAAGTGCCTCACTCTGGCACTTGGCTGCTCTTGCTTGTGCTTTTCACATTCAAATAACCACTTTGACAGTTTTATAGCTCAAATATAGGGTTTGGGTGATCAGATTGGCCAGCCACCCTTGAAGAAACTGATCCTACAATTCAAAGGAATTGATAAGTTAGTTTTTGTTTATTTTGTTTTATTTTCTTAGGCTACAGGAGTCTCATCTCTTATTTCTTATAAAATATTAATTTCCTTACCAATTAAATACTGTTCAAACTACCTCTGCCTTTCAGTCATTTTCTTCTTCTAGTTCTAATTTTCTCTGGGGGAAAAATTATAGATACAGTCAAGAAGATTCATGACTGTACTAAGTGCTAGAAATTTTAAATGATTTAAAACAACAACAAAGGTACCATATGCCCCTCCCTTCCATGCCAATTGATAATGCAGTGTCCTTAACGCAAACCCACATAGTCATATATCAAATGAGATAATGTACAGCAAGATTTTTATAATCAAAAGTCACTAGAAACATAACATTATAACATAAAGATGTATAAGACATCCTCATCATTGTTATGGGAGTTTAGTGTAATGAGCAAAACGTTCTGAGAAGACCTATGTATGTGATGTTGGACAAACTACATACTTTCTCATGTTCTTAGTTTCTTTAACTATAAACTGATGATTAAAAATTGATTATTTCTTTTTAAAAGAAGGTAAAAAAGGATGAACTAGATGACCTCTAAAGTCCCTTACAGCTCTACAAATATGGTCCGTACATGAGTCCCATAGATATAAAGTGGTTCGTATTATAATTGTTATTATTTTCAGAATATGAATCTACATATAAATAGATATGTAGATAGACTTGATTTAAAGGTTAAGATTTGGTGCTGCTAAGTGGCTCAGTGAATAGAGTATCGGCCCTGGAGTCAGGGAGACCTGAGTTTAAATCCAGCCTCAGACACAACACAAAAAAACTAGCCATGTGACCTTGGGCAAGTCATTTAACCCCAATTGCCCTACCTTCGCCCTCCAAAAAAGCAAAAAACAACAACAACAACAACAAATAAAAGTTCAGATTCTATCCAACCTAAACTCAAGGAAGTATCTTTTAGTCTCCATAGATTAGAAGTGAAGATAAAAAACCTTCAACAGTAGGGTTAATGAATTCATATACATATTAAGACCCTCTCTTTCAAACAATCTATGTGCTGGTTTCCTATAGGACTTCTTTCTGTTTTCTACAAAAACAAGATTGTGTGTCACATTTTCCATTCCATTTTTTAATCCTTTTTGCTCATGTTAAAGACTTCTCTTCACATTTATCTCTGATACTCTCCTGGTTTGATTTTGCTACAGTCTATTTCCCATCACCAAGAGAGTTCGTCCCAATATATAATATACAATCTTTAATACACGGACAGAATAATTTCTATCTTAATCTGGATTGGTGCCCTGTGGTTTTCAGTCATTTAGCTTTTGAAAATCAGCTGCCTCCTTTGCTCAGTAGCTACTTTATTAGCAAATCTATCAATGCTGTGAACAGCTCCAAGTGACAAAGTTTCACTTTCAGTATATGAAGCCAGAAGATGCTAAAGATTCAATATTATGTCAATAGAAAGAGGTCTTAATGATCTCTCTCCTTACACTGTACTTTAGATTGTATCTTACAATATACTGGAACAAGGTACAGGGAGGGAAAGCATTACGTTCCTATTTACAAAAAGATTATAAAGAGACCATACCAGAAGTATGCCTCTTGTTTTGTTTGTTTGGTTGTTTTCAATGTAAACTATAGAGCTCTTTCCTTCATCTTAGATTTTCTGAAAGCTTAATAATCCCTCTCATCTTTGATTTAAGAAACACATTAAATGCTGGTTCACCAGTTCACCCAAAATGTTTACAATGGAGGGATATCTATTATTACTTTTTTTGTTATTGAAGAACAGTCAGATTAGACTATTCAGTGCTCTCTAGACATGGCAATTCTGCTTCTATTTTCTCAGTGTCCACATATATGTCCTCATTTCTGTTTTGTAGAATCTCTAGCTTCCTTCAAAGTACAGCCCAGACTTCCCTCCTCTTCAAGTTTTTTTTCTTTCTGACACACACCCCACTCCCAGAGCCTACTCCCTCTTCAAATTAATTTGTACCTTTTTATGGATTTATTTTGTATTCCACCAGTAGAATGTAAGCTCCTTGAGGACAGTAATTGTTTCATTTATGTTTTTCTCCCCAGTGCACAATACATGATTAGCACACAATCCCATTTCTATTCAGTTTAAATTAATTTGTTGTACCATAATCTGCCATGTCCATTCTTAGAAGTAGAATCTCTATAATAACTAGTTATATTGAGTAGTCCATACTACATGCTATAGACAGCATAAAGCAAAGATACTATTCCATAAAGACTGCTGAACGCTTCCACCGTGAGAACACATTAACTTAGACATACATATAAAATCTGCTGACAACCAAATATAAATAATAAAATAGGCTACAAAATGGCTGTGACTGATTTATAATGGTTAAAGATCATATTTGTTTTGGGCATGGTAAGAAAGAAAACTACCAGTTCTTTCCTTTTCCTGACATCGTTAAAATTTTGACTGACAAATGGACTCCTCAAATGGACTCCTCAGCAGATGACTTTCTTTAAGCTATGTGCTCACTTTGAAGTTTAGAAGAACTGCATCTTTAGATGAACTAAAATTACTTTATTTCTGTCCATCTAATGTGGAATAAACAATGGAACCCCCAAAATCAACTTCTACCATAGAGGGGGAAGGACCACTTATCCACAAACTCTAATATTCTCCATACCTTTCCACACTACAAAACTGTTTTAATGTTGCAGGGTTTCAGGGGATTTTTCCTTGTATTAGCTTTTGTTTCATGAAAGCTTCTGTTTTCATGACTTAGAGTCTAGAGTTACTTAATTCAGTGCATTTTTTAAACTATAGTTATCATCAGTTTTTTAATACCAATATTAATATATAAAGTGATGAACAACACATCACAATTTCTCTACAGGAAAAGAAGAATACAATCAACCCTTACTGGAATGTTTCCTGAGATACCTAGTCACTATATGGCTGAAAAATATTGGCATATTCCTTGACAAAGTAGAATATCAGGTCATCTTATCATAGCTGATATAGAAAATCTGAAATTTCCGTCTGATAATGTCCTATGATTTCTCTTTGCCTGACTTGATAATGAAGAAATGGCATGAGGGTGACTAACTTTACAAGCAAAGTGAGGTATACTCTCAGTAACAATTTGGATCATAAGATTATAGAAAGAAAGGCGAAGGTGACCTTCAAGGTCATCTAAAACAACCCCCACATTTTACAAATGAGGAAATTAAGGCTCAGAGAACTTTACATTTCTTCTATTGTACCATTATGGCTCCCATGATGAATGAGATTCAAGTAAACAACTATACTCAAAACCATATATTTCCAAAAAATTTGAATTTTTTTTTACCTAAAATGTATTGCTAAATGCCCCCAAATCCTCACTTTCTTTTTTCTGTCACAAAAAAATAACAACAATATATATGATCCTTTGTTTTCTGAAAAATCTAATAGCCTATTTTTCATTATTGTTGCTTAAAAACGAGAGTTGCATGATTAGAACAGAGAATGGCAATTAAAATATCCATAAACTGTCTTCCAGTCTTTACCAAAGTTAACCAAGTCTTTCAGAGATTCAATAATTTAGTCTCTTAGTCTATAAATGGAAAAAAAATATTGTTTCTCCTTTTTTTTCCACTATGTGGGAAAAGTCACATTTAATGATATAGTAATTTAGTCTAACTATACCTTTTCCAGCCTATGATACAGTACCTCATGTGCAAAGTGAAATTTGTGAAGCTCTTACCCTTCAGTGTAGCTGAGTCTTGATCCTCAAAACAAAGCAGTATTTTTATAGCTTGACAAATAAAAACACATATGTGGTCCCTTAATCAGGTTGTATGACTTCACAAGGGATAATCAGGACTACTAATATGTTGGAATAGCCGGGATGCAGGTTTTAGGTCAATATAAGGAAGAACATTCTAATGATGAGAACTATCCCTAACTAAAATGCTATCTTGAAAATTCATAAGTTCCTATTTTACTATTTGTGCCAAGATTCCATACCTAGCTGGCATAGTGTTCTAAAGAAGGTATTCCTAGTCTGGATAAGAAATTGGACTAGATAACTAAATCTAATTGATTCTGCAATTCTATACATTGAACTTTCTTTCCTTTTCCATTTGCTTTTTGTTAAGATGTCCACATTGGCCTATGACAGGGGAAGACATTGAGAGACAATTTGGTATAATGGACAGAGAAAATATTGGTCTTGCAGCCAGCAACACCTGTGCTTAAGTCTTCCCTCTCTAATACCTACTGGTTGTGTGATTCTAGACAAGTCCCTTACCTTCTTATTGGTATAAACAACTCTAGGACCATAAACTTCACAACTGCATTGGTAAAGGGATCTAAGGATTTGCATCTAAGGATTCCTTATATCAATGAAATTACAAATCCATTCCTTATCCACATAGGTCATTATATTCAGGTAATTTAGAGTAGGAAAGAGAAAGTAGTATAGAAAACAATGATGAGACTAACAACTTTCTTGTAGAATAGATGCACAATGCATTTTGTAATATATTTTAGGATTTCTAGAGGTTAAAATCAATCAAGAAAATAATTTATTAGATACCTACTGTATTCCTCAAACTATACAAAGTGATAGGAATAAAGACTAAAATAAAGCCATTCCTTCTCTCAAGAAGGTTGTGAGCAATTGGGGTAGTGCGGTTGGAGAGGGAAGTACTACATCACTTTATTAAGGCAGTTTTGCATGGTGGTTAGAGTGTGAAACTTGGAAAGACCTGGGTTCAAATCCCACCTTAGACGGTTAAAGCATTCTGATCCTGGGCAAGTCATTTAATGTCTTTGGGCCTTAGTGTCCCCATCTGTGTAATGGAGCCAGAGTAGATGCCCTTAACATCCTTCTGACTCTAAAACTACCATCCTGTTTTGCAGGATGTCTCCCAGCCCTTGACACTGGTCACATTAATAAGAACATTGCAGTGCTAAATCCCAACTTTATAGTACTAAAATTCAACATGCCTTGACATGGTTTGCCTTTTTCTTTTGAGTACTGGGGGGCTCAGTTAACAGACAGTCAGCCTATACTTGGTTTGAATTTAGCACATTAGTCTTTGTGTGTAGTCTGAAAAATAAGTGAGGCCAAGTAGCCTCGAAAGCTTTTGTTTATAATCATAGTTCTAAAGGGTAATGATTCTGTTTTCCTTTGGTAACATCATTGAAACATTAGCTCTCTCAGCATTTCCAAATAAAAAAACATGTAATTGTAACATGGGAATACCGCGAGAACAGCGGCTTGGCAAGAAAAAGAGATATTTCAAAATATGGTCCCAGCAAGAAGAGTTCTGGCAGATGCTCAATTCTGGATCATATTATCCAAACCCTTGGATCTCTGGAAGGCTCGAGTTTTTCTTGGGTCTTCCATACATGCTTAATCGAATGGATAGTGGAAATCCATCAAAAATGTCTTTGCTGCCATTTTTCTCCTTGCTTTTTAAAATCTGACTTTAAATAGGCTGAGACAGCCCATTACAGTAACTCTCTGAACCTCTAGAGGTAGTTTTAACACCATAATTGCTGCTCCAGGTATAAAAATGACTTCAAGGTTAGGCTAACACCAAGTCTCCTATGTAGTGATATTTATTGAAGATCAAATCAAAGATCCCACGATTTTAACCATCCTCTTGTGTGAACAGCTTTGGCATCAATTAAATCTCTCAATCAGTTTAGTATTTTGCTCAAATCAAAAGCCCATGTGTACATTATTATCAATTACAGTTCAGGTTGTATATTGCTATTGGAAAATCTAAGAACTTGAAAAATAATAGATGTATAACTATCTGCTCAGATCCAGAGGAAAATAAACAGCTATCAGTGGAAAAAGAGAAAAGGGAAATGCTAAATGAAAACAAACCAAAAAGCAAAAATTCTGAGATGCCCAGAAAATTAATTGCAATTCTGAGTTACTTTTCCTGGACTTTGCAATATGTGAATTATGAACGCTTACTCTGTCTTCTTTAATCTGGGCTAAATACTTTGGAATTTAAACCTGTCCCTCTTAGGGTACTTTTAATTTTGAATGAAAGATTTAAAACAGGAATAGAAACAACATAGTCAGAGGCTTAGAATAAATCCCCAAACTGAAGGATGCTTCACCCTCAGAAAGTTGCAAATCTGAGGGGAAAGAAAAGGCTGAATTCTATTTTTCATAAATGATGGATTATTGTACCATGCTGTGTATTTTCCAGTAAAGTGTCCTTTTATTTGTGCTATGTGATTACAAGTTTCTAAAAGTATGTGTGGGGTCATGTTAGTGCTGTGGGAAAATGGAACAGTGTGCTGTTAAAATCAGTAGTGAAATCAGAAGCAAACTATGTCCTGATTATCACAGGCATGTGTTTAAATTGTACTTTCCTTAATTGGCTATGTTATATTTACTTAAAATGAACAATTTGGCAAGTTTTTCTCCCCTGACAACAGAAAAGCATAAACTGTTTTATAAGTTTGGCTGTTAAAATGAGATTTGTAAACCACAATATTCTAGGACTTTTGCTGTTATTTAAAGGGACCCCGTAACTAACCAGTACTTTATAATTGAGAACTTCCTTGCTTTCTTCATTTTATTCCTAGCTCTCTCAGGCTCCTCAGCTAATAAAAAGTGGTTCCTACATAACAGTCATTTATTAGCTTTAATTTTCCTCATATATTCTTTTTAAAGTAAAGTTAAATGATACCTGAGGCCTACTTAAAATTTGGCTTGTCACATGAGAATGATCCCTAGTGGTATCAAAGACTGAAAGCAGACTCCAAAATCTGTCTTTTGAAAAGTCATTAATAAAGGCATCTTTGGTGAGTTTATTATGGTATAGTGGACAAAGTTTTGGAGGACTGTGAATAAAACATAGTTTTGTCCTCTCAGAAGAGGTAGTGGACTAGAGGTGCTGAATGAGACTTTTTTTTTCATTCAACATTTCAGAGGAGGGGTTCCATGTTGTTGCAAAAGAGGACTCTGTTGGGTTGTTATTGTTAAGTGAATGTTCCAATAAAAAAAATCAATACAATACTTAGTTTTTAAAAAGGTAGAAAAAAAGAGAGCTCTAAACTAAGCATTAGAAGGTCTGTATTCAAGCCCCTTTTTTGACCCTTATTAGATATGTGACTCGAGCTAGTCAGTTCCTTTACTTGATATATCAATAACTATCTACATATTTAGATATGTAGTGATTTATGCACTTATGTGTGCATGCACACAAACACACACACACACACTCCATATGGTATAATTTCAAGACCATTCTCACTATTCTGTCTGGCATCCTCTGGATCAAGTCAAGTTCATAATCATTCAAAATGAACCAACAATAGGGGAGGGAATAGATAGAGAGGGCAGCACAGCTAGGTACCCAGCAGATAAAGTGCCAGGTTTGGAGTTAGAAAAACCCATTTTCCTGAGTGCAAATCCAGCCTCAGCCACTTTCTAGCTGTGTGACCTGGAGAAGAAAATGGCAAACCACTTTGGTATCTTTGCCAAGAAAACCCCAAAGGGGGTCATGAAGAGACTGAACCACAAAAGTGATACACCAGGCACAGTGCTAAGTGCTGGGAATAGAAAGAGGCAAAAAAAAAACTGTGCTGCTCTAAAGGAGTTCATAGCATAATGGAAAACCCAGCATGAAAACAACTACGTACCAACAAGATATAGGCTGGGTAAACTGGAGATAATCTCACAGAGAACTGGAAAAGATTTTTTGCAGAGGATGAGACTTCGACTGAAACTTGAAGGAAGCCAGGGAAGTCAGAAAGTGAAAATGAGGGGGGAGAAGAAATTTCTAGAATTGGGGATGGCTAGTGAAAATGCCCAGAACTGAGAGATGGAAAGTCTTGTGTGTGCCTGTCCTTAAATGTGTCAGCCAGAACTGAAGAGACCACTTCAAATGAAGTCTGACCAAGGCAGAATATAATGATACTGCTCTGTTTGATGGAGCTTAAGATCAGATTAATTTTTTGGATGTCATAGTCTGATTCTCCAATGTCTCTTTAGAGTCATAGTTTCTGAACCTAGAGTTTGTGAACTTTTACTTAACAAAGAGTTTTAGGCAACAAAACAAAGCAAGTCAGCAATCACTTATTAAACTCTTACTGTATGCCAGACAGGGTATAAAAAGGCAAGCCAAACTGAGTACAATTAGCAGCAATGTTGTAATGATGACCAACTATGAAAGAGTTGGCTACTTTGATCAATTCCAGAGAACCTATGATGAAAATATACTATCTACCTCCAGAGAGAAGACTGATGAACTGTCAGTGGAAATTGAAATATTATTTTCTCACTTTTTTCTTGGTTTTTTTGGGGGGAAATTTTGCTAATATAGACATATGTTTTGCATAATTTCACATCTATAATTGATATAACTTTGCTAGCATTCAGTGGGTTAGGGAAGGATGAGAGAGAGAATATGGAACTCGAAATTTAAAAAGAAAAATATTAAAAACAAATAATATTTTTTAAATGTTCAAAAAAAGACAAAGACACAACCCCCACCCTCAGGGAGTTTGCATTCTAATTTGGCAATAGCGTGTCAATACCTCGGTAGATATATGATATATAAAGTAAGTAGAAGGCAGTCTGTGAGAGGAAGGCCGTAGCATCTGAGTGGTGAAGGGAACTGGAAAAGGTTTTGTTTAATAGGTGACATGTGAACTGAGTCATAAGGGAAGACAGGGAAACTAAACTTGTCCCCATGTCATTGTCCCTATCATCACCATCATCATAAGCATCTTATTCTTCTCCACATAAATTACTCTCGAGTCCAGCTAGACTGTGGACCATCTTACCTTTGTTCAACCCCTAAACCTAGGATATCCTCCCTCCCCATTTCTCTTTGATAAATTCTTATCTGTCCTTTAAAACTCAGCTCACATACCACCGCCTCCATCTGAGCTTTCCCTGATCTCTTTGTCCATAACAATTTTCTTCTTCAGATTTAACATGGTGATTTGTTTTTGTTCTTCTTTAATGTGTACAACAGGTAGGTACAACCTATTGTGTTCAATAGGTATTTGTGTTTGTATGTTATCCCTCTTTTCAGTAATCTTTTCAAGGGCCAGGCTGTGTTTTATCTAAGCTTTTAATCTTCCCCAACTCTAGCCTAGTTCAGTGCTCATCATGTGATAAGCTCTTCGGAAATGGTTGTACAATGAAACAATGGAAGGAAAGAATGATTGAAACACCTACTGTGTATAGAGCAGTTTGCTAGTAATGCTCGACTTTTTCAGGACATATGAAAGACTAAAAGATAGAATATTTGGAAATATATAACCATTTTCCTTTGGAAATCAGTGCACCTTACACACGTTTCTCACATGTAGAGCCAGATGGTGCTATTGAAAACAATATAGCACACATATCTATCTCCCTAATTAAGAATCTTATCACCATAGTATCTAGGGGTTCCAAAGAGATATGACTAGATACATAATTATTTTTATAATGTAACATTTACATTGCTTTCTGTATTTGCAATGTTCTTTCCAATCACATATTTTTTACTTGTTATTAAAAAGTAGAAAAAAAATTTGTGACTCTATTTCTTTGTGTTTGTGTGTGAGTGTGTGTGTGTGTGTGTTTTCATGGAAAATGGTACGGTTTTTTGAGTGGAAACTAATAATAGATCATGTTAACTTTAGTGAACTCTCTTTAAAAAAAATAGTGGCTATTTCATGATATATAAACCCAAAGGTAGAGTTGGAATAAATCTTATCATAAGGCTGACTTTCTCCATAATTATATTATCTTCTTTCCACCCAGAAACACTCAATTTCTTATTCAAAGAATATGACTTATGTGTAACATTTGAACCAGATGATGGCCCAATTGATGTGGCTATTGAGGCCAACTCTCCATTTGTTGCAAACTACAGTGGCTGAAATAATTGTATGATTTGACCCAAATTAAGAGCATGCTTATGTGTGCCCAAGCATACTCCAGGAGAAGCCCTTTTTTCTCTTCTGTCTTCTTGAAATAAATGTAAATTCGTCTTAAAGTCCTGAATCCTTACTTTGCCACTGAGAAGGCCTTTGTTCTGTCACTGACTCAAAATCACAGTTAATTCACACATTATCTTGACATTGGGAAGATACGCTGGATAGAAAACCACAAAGATGGGACTCACCAGAAGGAGGGGTTGTTTTGATCAGTCATGGGCTGGGGCAGAAATCCTTTCTATTTTCTATTGGGTTTAAATAAAATTCAATCTATATTCTTTTTTTAAATTAAATTTTATTTTTTCAAGTAACAAAATTTTATTTTCTCCCCCAACTGAAAAAGGAAAGGAAAGATAAACAAAACCTTTGTAACTAGTATTCAAACAAAACAAATTCCAGCATTGGCCACACCCAGGAGGAAAAATAATCTGTCAATATGAATCTGAATTCTCTTTCAGAAGGTGGTTAGGATGCTTCATCACAGGTCCTCTGGGATTGTGACCATTCATTTCATTGATCAGAGCTCTTAATGTTTTCAAAGTTTTTTATCATTGCAATTTAGTTATATAGTAAGTTGTTCTATTAGTTCTTATTTCATTCACTCTGCATTAATTAGCACTGATTTTTCTAAAATATTTCCTTTCATAATTTCTTACAAAACAATAATATTCCATTATATTTACATACCATAATTTTGTTAACCTTTTTCTAGTCGATAGGCAGCTGATTTTTCTAGTTCCTTGCCACCACAAAAGGATCTACTATCCCTAACTTTGTACATATGGTTTTTTTCTTCTAAACTATCCTGGATTCAATGTTACATCAGTCTTGGTACTTACATGGGTACTGAAGCCTCTTAGAAATAAATAAATCAAATCAAACTCTCATGTCTCTGGAGGAAATCCTGATTAGAAGTATGCTCCAAAGGCCATTGTTATTGAGAAGTTGGCAAGAAGAAAATGGTCCACGTAAAACCCAGATCTGGTCCTAAATCTGTCTATAACCACAGATCTAGTGACTGAGCCCCTGGTTATACTAAAAAATAGTCTCCAAAGATGATATTACTTCCAGTTGATTTACATATCTTCAGTAGCTCTGCAAAACTGAATTTGGCTTCTTTGGATCACCAGAAGGTTTGATACTTCTTCCTAACGACCACATAGAAGCCATTTAAATTAATTAAGAAATCTCACTTTTTACAATTTTTTATTTTCATTTCTTTACTCTTCAGGATTCTGTTGTTGCCTACAAAAATTCTGGTATTCAAGGCTCTCCACAATTTGACATTCACTTTTCAACTGCTTAACCCACTGTCACCCATCATTTGCTCTCTGTTCTGACTAGCCTGTTCTTAATATCTCATGAAAATACTCTTATCATCCTATGATTTGAGTCTAGACTGACACTATTTCCTTATCTCACATGCTCTTATCCTTCCTCTTCACCTAGAAAATCTGACCAATCCATCTGGACCTAACCCATGTTCTGAATCTTCTATTTAGTCTACCCTGACAACCTTACAACATAATGATCACTTCTATTCTCAATTAATCTAGTACTTATTGTCTGTACCACCCACCAGCACTGAGGGAATTAAAACAGCAAGTGGTAGTGGGAATTGAGTGAACCACACTGGTTCCATCTTGTGACTCAGTTCTGGAAATAGCTCACTTCTCTTTCTACTCAGTTGTGGATATAGCCCAATTTTTGTCTTGTGAGAAAACTTTATGCAATTTTGGGATTTGTAAGAAAACCTTATTGTATTGTTTGAACCTGGGAAGCTTAACCTTCTCTACTTATTGCTTAGAGAGCATCCAGGGCCATCTCCAGTTGTCCTGATCTATATCTTGGCCCTAGACCCTGATGACTATGGAGGAGAAAGTGATTCTGGTGACTTTGCACGGCCATCTCTTACATAATCCAATTTGCTTGTTAGTCATGATATCACCTTCCTGATGCCATGATCCTCTTTGGGAATGAAAGACAAAGAACAACAAGCAAGTGAGGACCTAGATTATGCTGACCAGAAAGTCAGTGCAATCTCAAGAAACAAGGAGTTTTCTCACAGTTATACATCTCAGACAATCCATATGTCTTATCTGAAAACTGGTCCCATACTGATCAATCAGTTATTGTTTCTCTGTTTCCTTGATTGCACACGGATACTTGGGGGCGGGGCATCTCTTTTGCTGATGTCAGGGAATGTCATCTGTTTACCCTCCCCCTCCCAAATTGGAAAGTGTTCTAATCTTTCCTCCAGTTAAAAATCAAATTACTTCTTTTAGTATTCTGGTTAATTATTTTCTTTTAATTAATTGATCTTTTTTGATTTAATTGTTTTCATTGCATAAAAATTTGTCTCTTCTTACATTCAGGGTCCGGTGCCAAAGCTGAAGAGACCTGGCCTCGAAAACTGGCATGCTTTGATTAATAAATTGATATGCTCAGAAAGTTGAACTTTTGTTTCCTCTGTCATTTCATCTTTTCCCCACAACAGCACTTACTATGTACTGTCTTGTATTGTTAATTATTTCTTTCTTATCTTTACAACTAGATTATAAACTCCTTGAGGGAAAGAACTACCTTAAACAATGTTTATTAGTGCCTGGAATATGGTAGCTAATCAATCAATATTAACTGATTGAATAACTAGTTTCTGTTCATATTCCTATGCATAGGAACATTTCTTTTTTGTAGAAGTAACTGCATTGTCAATGTTGCATTGAGTTTTTCTCTCACTTTTTTCTGTCTTTTTTTTTAGCTCTCATATGTTTTGGCTCTCATTACTTTAGATATCAGGTTCTATCCTGTGGGATTAGTATGGAACTATACCAAGAAAGAAGAGATCTTTGATGAGAAATTATTTGAGGGACATTTTTACTGTCCTGAAATTTTTCCATTATCCTCTTCTCTGGGTGAAGGAATACACTAGAGGTTCCTGTTAAAATATATGCATTATCATGGAGGTGTGACACATTAAATTAGTATCAGTTCTTAAGACTTTCCCTTTAATTAGTTCAGCCAGTCTCTTAGTAGGGCCCTAAGTAAAAAGAATGCAATATCAGAAGAGTGAATTTAAACAGAAGTGCTGTGGAGAATTTGTAGAACTCTGGGCAATGTAATTTAAGAAGGATGTTGATTGGGGCAGTTAAGAAGGCTTTTCAGAGTGATAATGAGAATAATTAGGGAACTGCAGACAATGGTATATGGGAAGAGATTGAAGAAAGTGATAATGTTTGAGTAGGAGAAAAGAAGGCCTAAGGGGGAAGGGATGGGGCATACTCCGGATTTCCAAGTATTTTGGAAGGTCTTGTATAGAAGAGGCTTTGTCCTGTAGGATTAGTATGTGGAATCTTGTTCTGCTTAGCTCACATTTACAGAACTAGGAGCAATGGAGAGGGAAAAAAAAGTGATGAAAAATTGAGAATTGTTGAGAAGATTTAGACTCACACAAAGAAAAACTTCCCAACAAGTAGAGCTATCCAGATTGGAATGGAAAAGATAGCTAATAGATCCCCATTGCTGGAGGTCTTCATAGATGATTTCTTAAAGGAAATATCTACTCTGTAAAAGGGATTCTTGTTCAGGTAAATGGATGGATTTCATGAACCTCTAACTGCGAGTTTCTCTGAGGAATGGAAGGTTTCTGTTGACAACAAAATGCACCTACATTTGCTTAGGGCAAACCTTAGGATAGTGAATACAGAATCACAAAGTTTAAAAGCTAGAAGGGACTCAGGAGTCATGTATTTAAACTAGTCAAACTATCCCCCTGCGCCCCACCCCCGGGAAAATAAGTCTCTACAATACACTCAACACATGGTTACTAGTCTTTGCTTGAAGACCCCCAATAAGGAGATCGTATTACCTCCTGAAGCAACCTGTTCTACTTTTGGGTAACTCTAATTGTTAAGAAATGTTTCTTCTTATCAAACTACCCTACCCTATGAGTATGGAAGCTCTCAACTTATCAGTTTCCTCTTTTAAATGTGGTGTCTAGGAGAGAACACAATATTCTAGATACGGTCTGAGCAAGGCAGAGAACAGTAAAGCCATCAAGACACCCCTCCATTTATTATGTATCATATAATATTATATTCATGATATTATTATGATATATAAATATGATATTATTCTATCATAAGGGTCATAGCAGAATACTGACTTGTATGGACTTGATAATTGATCACCAAGCCTAGATCTTGAGACAAACTATGATGTAGCCATGATTCCCTCAGTTTGTGCTCATTAAGTTTTTTTTAACCAAATGTCAGATTTTGCTTTATCCTTATAATTATCATCATATTACATTCAGGCCAGTGTGCTAGCCTTTCCATATCTTTTTGAAAGCTTACCCTTTAGACGAGCATATTAATTTTCTTCCCTAGATATTTGTCCTCTACAAATTGGAAAAGAAGGTCATTTGTCCTTTATCTAACTCACTGGTAAAAAGTTTAAGCTCAAGTGGAGTTCCACCTGAGTAACTTGCATCTTCTTTCCGTTTTCCTTCAGGTCCTTGCGATCCCTACCTATCGTGTTTCTTCATAGAGACACATCTAGCCTGTAGTTGAAAAACGGTGTGAAAAGCTTGCAATGGATTGTAAAAGGTGGTCATTAGTAATTCTCTGAGTAGCAGTTATAATGGAATGTTTTAGTCACATCCAGCAATCAAATATACATGTTATTTCACAAACATTAGTTGTTTCTTCTTTACTTCCTAAGTTCAAACTATAAAAAGACCAAACAATGAAAGCATTCACTTAAACCTAGGTTTTCAGTCAGCAAATTTCTCAGTGATAGAGGAAACTTACTCTAAAATTGGACAGAGCAATGGGGAAATTATATGTGTATTTTGGACCACAAAAGATGCTTAAATTAGCTAAATTCTATGTAATCTTAAGGTCATTTGAATATACAGTTAGGTGTGCTCAGTAATTGCCCATAAAATGCTTCCCAACATTTTCATGGTATATTGTTTTGGGGCCTATTATTATCAAACCAATGGACATTTGTTAATTATGTACTATATGCCAGACAACGATAGATGATGGAAGAAGACATTAAGGAGATAATCCCTGCCTTCACCAAGTACATATTCTCCACGTAGGGGTAGAGGTTGTAGAGATACAGTAAATGCATAGGTAAATAATTGCAGAATATACAAGCATCAAGAGATACGCTGCATATACGGAGAAGTAATTAAAACCTTACATATTTTATTTTAGACATTTAAAATATTATTCTGCTAAGAGGCTTCTTCAGACTGCCAAACTAGTCTGCAATAATAAAATGAACAACTCCTGAAACAAAGGTATTCCCTTTATCCAGATGATGTTGTCCAAAATGAAGTAATCAGATTCAGTTATCTGAGGAACTGTGACTGTATCACGTTGATCAGGTGCACATTTCAAAAACATAAAATCACTAATACACTTGAGAAAGCATCATGCATATGTACTATATATGTATGTATATATACATATATGTGTGTATACATATACACATACACACATACACATACAGATACAGATACTACATATACATAGACATAGACATCATATACATATATCTTATACATATACATCATATACATATACATCGTATACATATACATATATATCATATACATATACATAAACATATTCATATTCATATATATCACACATCATATACACCAT
>CM053596.1:208136135-208180213 GCA_028646575.1 Pseudocheirus occidentalis
GACCTGAGTTCAAATGCAGCCTCAGACACTTAATAAAAAAAAAAAATCTAGCTGTGTGACCTTGGGCAAGTCACTTAACCCTAATTGCCCTCCCCGCCAAAAGCAAAAAACAAAAACCCTCATTTATTATTAATTAATTATTATAATCATTATTAATTAAATGATATTAAATTAATTATTATTTAGTAATTAAATAATAATCATTCTTAATAATAATTATTAAAATTATTTAAAATCCTTATGTATTTACATAAATGTTAATAATCTGAAATATTTATATCAACATATTAATATGTACATATATGTATATATACAATATGCACATAATAATATAAATGCTTATTAAAAGTTTGCTTAATTAAATAAGTTTCCCAAAAATCAATTAACTAATATGGGGGTAGAGTAGGGCAGAGAGGATGGATGAGACACAATATGAAATTTCATGGGAATAAATCTTAAAGGTTTTAAGTTCACTGAAAGGTCAATAAACCCAAAAGAATGACTCTAACAACTGAAAATATTGATTCAGTATTAGACTGTATTAATAAGATCATAAGATTGGGAGTTGCAGTTGGTTTAGAAGTCATCTAGGAGTCATCATAAGGAGGAAAGAGAAACATAGTCTGCAGACAAAGCAAAGGCAGAGTTCCAGGCTACTATTCTTTACTGTTCTTCTTTGGTTAGACCACAATTCTAATATATATATATATGTATATATATAAGCTCTTTGAGGCCAAAAACTATGTCAATTTTACCTCACCATCACCCTATTTACATAGTAGTCACTAAATAATAATAATAATAAATAAATAAATAAATAAATAAATAAATAAATAAATAATGAATTATCAGTTCTGAGCACTACTTTTGAGAAAGAACCCTGCCAAATTGTATCCTTTAGGTCTTCAAAGCCCCAAGTTTTTATGCTTCACTGCCAAAATTCTAAAAAGAATACAGTTGCTAAGCCTACTTCCTCATGACTCATATTTTACTTACTCCCCTTCACTAAGGCTTAATTCCTAGTATTCTAACAATAACCTGCATTTCTATGACCTATTAAGGTTTACAAAATGCTTCCTTCAGAATGAGCCTGTGAAGTAGGTCTTTCGGTAGGTCTTGCAAGTATTATCTGTTATTTAGTGTGCTTTAGTGCAAAGAAAACTGTTCTCAGCACCAGGTAGGCCTTGGTTTCAAGTCCCATCTCTGAAACATACTGAGTGTGTCACCCATGGCAAGACCCTTAACCCCTCAGTATCCCAGGTAACTCTCTAAGGCTAGCAGTAGTAGAACTATTGTGTATCTACCTTAATAGAGGGAGTTTCCTTTCCTGAGAACTCCCTCTATTGACGAAATTATGGGTCTAGTCAAAAAAGGTCTTCATTTTACAAATAATGAAATTAATCTTAAGTGACCAACTAAAAATATTTCCTCTATTTTTTCAATATTGAAATTATAATTAATATAAACCAAGAATGTATTAGCTACTCTGCTTTTTGGGGGGGAAAAGCTCTAGGAAGTATCTGGATACTCGGAATGCCAAATGTGAACATTTCTTGTGTTCCAAGTTTATGTCCTCCATCTGACCAGGTGGTCTGTAGTATACTTCCATTAAACCATTGTTTTGATTCCTTCCTTTATTGTTTGTCACCAGTTTTATCTACCCGCAATAGTTCTACCTTCTTCTACATCTATTCTTCACAAGAATATATCATCTTAACACATTCTTAAGTAATGATTCAATAAGAACTGATTGTTGTAAAAAAAAAACACCTAAATCTAGAGTTTTCAGCAAAGCTGGCAATATTACTGATGATATTAGCCCTGCACATCAATTAAGCAGTCTTTTAGATCATAATAGCTCACTATGGCATATAAAGTACTTGTGAAAATACTTCTTGAATGATGATATTTTCAATGAATTCATTTGAAGCTGTATTATCAAACATCTAATTCTCAAGTGTTTTTCATGCTGTTTAAAGTCCTTTAAATATTCACACCCTTTCATTCATTGCATTTATTTCATTCATACCATTTCAATAGAAAATTTTACATTTCTTCTCCATCATTCAGAATATCTATATACTTACCAATATTTTACTAACATTTCTATGTAAATCAATCACTCATTATATACACAACATAATAGGTGTATAAATAGTAAATGTGTATGTCAATATATAAATAGCAAATGTGGAATTGAATTAACTTGTACTTCTCTTTTTACAGAGAGCAACTATAGAAAGCGGTCTTATAGAAGAAATATATTCATTTAATTGTGTGATGTTTCAATTTAATTGCCCTTGTCTCTCACATAGACCTTGACTCTCAATTATGCATTTAATGAAAACAATGTAAGGGGTGGCAACATTGAACATGGAGGGGAATGAAATCGACTTTAAGCTGTTCTGTTTTGATAGCTTCAACCACTTACTGACCATTTTTTCTATTTGAATCCTAATCAAATATTCAGTATAACACTAAAATATTTCGATGGTTTCTCTTTATCAGGTAAGAGTCTTTCTTTTTCTTCTAGACCAGATATTATGGATTTTTTTGCAGTTTTAATATTGTCTTTATTTTCTTGGCAGATGGCTTATTTGTCTTATTATTTTTGTGCATTGGCAAGATTGTGCTGTTTTCTACAAACTTCTTAATACAAAGAATGTAAAAAAACAAATTATGTATTTATATGAGTCTCCAGAACAGACTTCATAATATGTGTTTAAAACAATTGTCTAATTACATATTTATCCAAGAAACTGGTATGATTTGTTCTTTTTGGATAAATAGTACACATCTTACACATTTTTTTAATTACATATTTACCAGTAAGGTCAAAATGGTCACCAGTTAAAAATATATTTTCATGCAAAAACAGAAAAATAACAAATTAATAGCAATTTCCTTTAAAATATTCTTAATTTAACTTATATTCAGACATTTTGACCTTGATTTAAAAGATTTTGAAGCTGTAAGAAAAAGAATTTAATTACAATAGCAGGCAGAGTTCAAGTCAAGTCAATAAACATTTATTAAGTGTCTACTATTTGTCAGGCACCTTAGTAAGAGACACTTAACTCTAACTGGCCCCATATATAAAAGGCTACCCCAGACTTCCTCACTTTGTTACGTAGACGAGAGCCCAGCTTCCTTTGCCTGCTCTTCTGGTCCTGTGAGTATAGAGGATATCCAGGATACCAATCCCTCTACAATGTTATGAAGGTACAGACTTCACATCTCCCTTTTCCACTTGAATTTTAAGGCTATTAATCTATTCTGAATGGTCAGGTACATAGCAGGTAACCTCTTCTACTGATTGAGTTATATAGGACTCAAAATTTCATGGAAAATGTTATAAATTGTATTTCAGGGCTGTATAGTAATATCAGTACAGTAGTTCAGCGACCTTATGATTTAAATGAACATTTTGTGGATTATCCTGGGACCCTAATAAACATTTATAGTAGTCTTTCTCTGAGAAAGTAAATTCTAAATTCCAAACCAGTGGTTTACTAATGAACTTTTGAAACACAATCTTGTTCTATACTGGGGACTCCCCATATTTTTAAACCTTTGGATTAGTACTGGAAAAGCCCACCATTAGCAGTAAGCCTATTTCTGCTCATCATGGTTATTCAAGTCATGCAGACAAGCTAAGAACATACTAAAAACATTCTAATGGCCTACAACTATTTCCATCACCTATAATATTTGCATCATCCCCATTTGTACTGATCATTTCTATTCATATCTCTTACCTATTATTATCCATTCTACTAAACTTATTGGGTATTTTTGGCCATATCCAAGAATACTATGTTCTTGTGAAAAAAACCCCCATCAAATTCTATAATTAACCAAAATAATAGAAGGAGAGCATATTTTATAATCATCCATCTTCCTTATTTCTTTTAATCATCAAGAATTTGTTTATTTCCTTGGGTGCTTGAGGTAATATGAATGACATAATGAAAGGCTGATATTACAGACAGCATTGTGAAAAAAATCTAAGATGATAAAAGTTTTTGGTAAAATGACATTAGTTTTGGAAAATAAAATAATTTTGCTAACTAAAAATAATCTTTCCACAACAATGCATTCTTTTTACTCAATGTCCTTGCTGTTACATAATAATCCTTCATTTGCAAAATCCCAAGGAGATGCTTTACTTGTAGTTCATGAACTTGGGGAGAAGAATAAAATGATTGAATGCTTAGAACTGAAATCTAGGTCTGGGTATCCAAAATATATATTCTAAAATCAATTGTAAAATTTAAAAATAGGTGGGGGAAACAGAGTCTTATAGAATTAAGAAATTTAGGTGAGATATGTTTTGTCTTTCAGAAGGATGATGGTGAAAATTGAACTCAGTCTAATTTTTAAGGGAGATGCTTATAGCACAATATAAAAATCCTACAAAAAGTTAACAGATTATATAATAGTAATTTATAATTATAGAGATTCTTGCCCATGCAGTGTTTCTTATTAAAGAGATAAACAAGAACAGAAAGTCATTGAAGGAAGAAACATACCATTAACATTTGTATCTTCCAAAGTACCTTGCACATAGTAGTTACACCAAAAATATCAATTGAATTAAATGAATAAATAGATTAAAAGTAAGGAATGTTGAAATGTTGAAAAACTCAGAAATGTAATATCCATTCAAAACTGTTGTTAAGCACTTGTTAGGTACAAGTTATTATTCTAAGCACCACAGGGTAAATAAAGAATAAAATATAGTCTTCAAACACAAGTAGTTTACAGTATATTAAAATACAAAGAATATGCAGAGATAAATCTTATATAGTTATATATATGCATACATATATGACTTTAAGTACATATAAAAGTATAAAGTATTATGAGAATAAGGTAAAATTATTTCCAAAATGGGGAAGGAATTGAAGAAAATTTTATTAAGGATGTGAAATTTGAGCTGGATTTGTATGATGGTCAGGATATTAAAATGTCGAGTAAAGATTTTTAACCACATGTCCTTCTGTTCACAAAAGACATGAATGCCTCATGAGTCACTTTTCAAATTATTTGATGTGACTTTTTCTGAGAATGTTTAGGTAGCTGTTGTCATTTGGATTATGGTAGGGTAAGGGGTGAATGAGAATTCTTGGATGACTTATTTATATTTATTTCCATTTTCAAATAAAATTTCATTTTTAAACTCCTCTGTTTCTGCTAATGACATCACAATTCATCCAGCCATTCATGCCTGAAGTACAGGCACTAACTCTTAGGATTTTAATGTTGAGTACTGACCCTGGAGTCAAGAGGACCTGAGTTCAAATGTGGCCTCAGACACTTGACTTACTAGCTATGTGACCTTGGGCAAATCACTAAATTCTGATTGCCTCATCAAAAGGGCCTTCAGTGACTATCTAGTTCAACCCATACTTGAAAAAGAATGCCTTTTATAATATATCTAAGAAATGGCATTAAGCCTTTGCTGAAAACTCTCCAATTAGAGGGAAACCCCACCACTCCCTGAAATTTTCACTTTAAATATTAAAATAAAAATGTAAAATTAAAAAATTTAAATTTAAATTGTTAGAAAATTTTCCCTATACGAAATCTGAATTAGACTTTTGCAACTTATTTCCATTGTTCCTAGGTCTATCCTCTGGGGCTCAACATGTAAAATCTTCTATGTATCAATTCTTCAAATACTTGATAAATAACATATCTCCATTAAGTCTTCTCTTTTCCAGGCTAAATGCCCTAAGTTCATTCAACAAATTCTCACATGGGATAAATCTGAGTCACTTCCCTATTTTGGTTGAATATTCTTCCCCAAATGGACTCAGAAGTCCAATGAACTCTCCATTTTCCATCAACTGTACTCTTTGGATTCAACTCCACCATCTTCATTCCAGCTCTTTCCTTCCCTCCCTCTTCACACAAGAAGCACTTCACTAGAAAACTCATCATTATGGAGACTGCTTCAGCTTTGGTTCTTATACCTTATCAGAACCCTCTGTCCCTCTGATTGGAGGCCTGACCACTAGAACAAAAAGGTCCTCCTAAAGCCTCCATATAAAGAGGGCTCTGAAGTTCATTGAACTCATTTCATTTCCCATCAGATTTACTCTCTGGATTCTGTTCTGCCATCATACCTCTCCCCACACAGGTGCCATTCTATTTGCTTCCTACCCTACTTCTTCCTTTTTAGCTTCCTTTATTGGTTGTCTTCCTCCACTGGATAGTAGGTCCCTTAAGGGCAGAAACTAATTTTACTTTCCTTATTTGTAGCTCCAGGACTTATCACATAATAGATGCCAAATAAATTTTACTACACTGTTATACTGAATATGGCACTCTGGAACTAAATGACATAATCAATGTTTTCTTACTGGTATCAATGGCAGGGCACTATTACCCCTTATTGTTGGTCTTTCTCAAGGCAGCCTAAGATCTCTTTAGCCTTCCTAACTACCAAATTGGTAATTCAGACCAAGTTTGTATTCCACTAAAAAATCACCTAATTCTTCCCCGCCCCAAAAAATTGCTAACTAGCTATACCTCCACTATCTAGTATGTCTGGATGTGATTTTTTAAATGAAGTGTAAGATTTTATACTTACTCCTATTTTATGTCATTTCATTCAATGTATCTTCCAATCTCTTAACAGATTCAATCACTAGCCAGGTTATACTGATTCAACCAAGATATCTCTTGTATTGATCCTTTTTTCTATTTTCTTTGACATCTTATTATTTGGACACCTTTAGAATATTGGCAGAATCCTAACTTGTCTTCCCACTGACTACTCTACCCTCTGGCCCATTCTACACAACTTAGATCATTCTTTCTGGGAGTATTGCTCTAATCTCATCTCTCTCCTTGCTTAAAAGTCTTCATTGACTTCCTGTTGCCTAGAGAACAAAGTCTTTAGTCTCATCTCTAAGCACTCCACACCTGGCTCCAACCTATTTTGCCATCTTTGTCTTACCTTAGTTATCTTTGCAAACCCTTCTATTCTCTAGTCAAATTAGGCTGCTCATTTCCACTCAGATATTTCCCATGCCTTCTGTGACTTTGAATATGTTTTTCCGTATATATAAAACCCCCAATTTCCTGCCTATCCTTCAAGAACCAGTACAAATGCCACCTCTTTGCCCTGATTCTTTAAGCTGAAGTGATCTCTTGTCCTTTTAACATTCTGTATACTTCTCATGAACTTATCACATTGAATTTCTTCTATCAAGTTTCCTGAAAGCAAGAGTCCTGCATTTTCATTTATACGTGTTCAGCGTGGCCTAGCATGATGACAAATGCAGGCACAATACATGGTTAGTGTTCTTTTATAGTGATCGAACTGTTTTGAATTGAGTTGAGTTCAGTATTTTTTCTTGCTTACAAGTGCTCTTCCTGCTTCTCCTCCCACATATTCTAGTTTATGCCCTAATTTTGTTGTGTGTATGTAGGAGCACACATTGAGTGAGATGGGCTAATATACTGTGTTTTAGCCCCAAAAGTATGCAAAACAATGACAGATTAATTTCCTTTTTCTGAAGATGCAAACAAATATCTCCTTCCATTCATACTCCAGGGAACTACTCCTGAGAGATGCTCTTATGTTTTCCCCAAATGACCTGGCCTTCACTCTTTATTTCCTGGCTTCTTTTCTGTCAGACTCAAATGCTATCTTCAAATCTCTGGTTTGTACTCAATAATATTGGCAGGTTAACAGTATTTTTAAAAAAACATACAAGAGAGTTGAACTTTTAGCTTTCAGAATTTGGTCATTGAGTCTACATATTTTCCCATGCTTTCCAAACTGGACAATGAAATGACCACCTGTTAACTGCTAACAATGTTCTCATGCCTTTTAAAAAAGTAATTTTGGCTTTATCTCTCCATAATCCTGGCGACAATACTTGTGTGAACATCGAGGGCATGGGAAGCCAAAGGCAGCAAACTGACAATAAAGTTTGTGCTTAGACTACTAATAAGGACATGAATAGTCTGATTCTCTAATTCCACATGATTATTTAATCTCAAGGAGATGAAATCAATCCAAATGCATGTTTTAAGAAACCTAAACTAGGGTGGTTAAATATAGTCCTAAGTTCAGAAAGATTTTACACAGCATGCATAAGTCTCTTAAAATATTTTATAGAACATCAAATATGAAACATACCAATCACCATTTCAAAAAGCATAGTCCAATTTGATATCATATGAGTGGACCACTTTTTACACCTCCCAAATGAAAATGAATATATTAAAATAGGATGAGTTCTATCCAGAGTAATAAATGAATATTAACCATATTGACTTACTAACTGATAATTCTTGGCATTAAAAGTGCTTAAAACAGTAAGACCACCCAAGAAATAAGAAACAACTAGTTCCTAAAAATAGACCTTGTTTTAAAGATAAACGGTAATTATTTTAAAAATAAAAGATGGGCCAGGGAAGAGAATTTGGTTTTAATTTCATTTCTGGTAATCTGTTAAAGTGCTCTATGGGACACGTGGATAGAATGATGTATTCCTCAGTTTCATGATTTGAAAATTACTATTAAGGCTAATGCACACCCAGTGAGTTTGTGACAAATAGTTGCCCTGGCATTTTGAAACTTACTATATGTAAAAAAGTGTAAGGTGTCCAATACACAGCCCCAGGGTTATGTATGGCCCATGACACAACTGAGTACAGTATGAACCAGATTAAAATAGTGAGGGAATACTTTACAAAATAAATAATAGTACAATAAAGCACAGATAACATTACATATAAAAACTAAGCCAATATTCAACCCACAATGATCTTTATGTATAAAATTGTACTATTTCTATTTGAGTTTGACATCATTGGATTATAAGATAAACTGAGTTCATTGAGGCAGAAATAGTCAGTGAGTGTCCCAGTGCTTTATCTTGCCATGGAGTTGACCCTGAGCTCTTAGTTATACCAGCGGGGAGCAAGCAGGTCTTTGATGATATCAAGTCAGAAAGACTTTTAATGTTGGCCCAGTAATAGTGTAATTTTAATAAGCCACACTCTACCTGAATGTAGAGATCCTCATTGCAGTAAGTTAGTGACCAAGTGATGAGGATTTTGGTGATGACAATTCATAAAATCTAATTTTGAAATAGTTAAATAAACATATTTAGGGATCAAAGAATACAGAAATGGATTCTCAGAGGGTTTGCCTATCCCTTTGTCTTCAATGAGGGTTGATTCTAAGCTCAACAAAGAAAACTATCTCTCTTTTCTATTAAAAACGCTCACTAATTTCATACCAATTGTTGAACAGTCCTGCTGCTTAAACTAAAGGCCTTCAGGCTTGTTTTTATTAAACACACACGCACAAATATAGGTTATTATTAAATACACACATATATTCCCCATGCCTTTTGATACAGACCATGAAATGACCACCTTCTAACTGCTAACAATGGTCTCATGTCCTTTTTAAAGTAATTTCGGTTTTATCTCACCAACATATACATACATATGTGTCTTTGTGTGTTCAAGATAGATTTCAAATAAATTTTGCAAAACTTTTTATGCCTTGGGTAAATTAGTTCAATTGATCCAGGATATACTTACTTTCTTGTCCTCTTCCACCACTCTCTTCTCTCCCCCTGTGCACACACACATTCTCTCTGTCTGTCTGTCTTTATATGTATGCATACGTATATATGTATGTACAAATTTGTATATATGTATATACACATATACGTAAGTTTATGTATATACCATGCATGTATATTTAGTGTATCGTGTTGTGTGAATATACACACATATAATATAGATGCATACATGCACATATACATATATATAAAATGTCATATTCTATTTGAGTACTTGTATATGCATGAAGATATAAATATATTTTATACACATACATATCTTTATTTAGTATTGAAATAATATTTAGTGCAAGAGGTCTAAACGCTATGTGTTGGTTATAGGATATTAAATATGAATCAGATAAATAGACATGAGATAAGCAAGCAGTGGCAACTATGTTCTTCACCTGTTTATAGGGAAGCTTAATTTTAAGAGAGATAGGAGATGCTCACCGATTACTTGAAGGTACAGTTTGTAAAATAATGATAATTTGAAAATGCCTCATATTATAAACCTGGGTGGCCAAAAGAAATGGTTATTTTCTTAAAAGAAATAGAGAAGTAAGTAGGAGAGGTGTCCTTAAGGGAAAATATAAGGAAATTTACCCTGTGAGGAAACTGGATCTCATTGGGACTGCGACAGAAATGAGAACAGAAGAGAGAAGACAATGAGATGTGTTGAGGACATGGTATCAGGGTACCTCCCTTCTTTCCTTCCTTCCTTCTTCCTTCCTCCCTTCTTCCTCCCTTCTTCCTTCCTTCTTCCTTCCTCCCTTCTTCCTTCCTCCTTTCCTTTCCTCCTTCCTTCCTTCCTTCCTTCCTTCCTTCCTTCCTTTCTTCCTCCCTCCCTCCCTTCCTTCCTTCTTCCTTCCTTCCTCCCTTCCTTCCTTATGACTTGGGTATAATACCTTTCATGTGACAACCTTCAAATAGAAGACAAGGATATTTTTGGATCCTGACTCCAAAAGGTTAGTTATCCCTTCTAATTTTGTGCCAATTTTGATGCATGCTTTGTATGCCTTCATTGGAGTCATTAATAAAAATGTTAAGGCCAAAGTCAGATGCCCTGGGTCAGATCTGACAAGGCCAAAGTCAGATCCCTGGGCCTCTCAATTGAAATGCCAGAGACCATCAACCTTACAATGAATCTTTTTTTTTTGATCCCACATACTTGTTGACATCAAATGACAAATGACTCTTTGGGTCCAGTCATTTAACCAATTGTGACTCAACCTAACTATACTATTTTCTAGCCTATATTTCCTTCCCTCCTTCCTCTCTCTTTCCTTCTTTCTTTCTCTGTATAAGCTTTGTTGATACTCAGTAAAATATAAGCTCTTTGCAGGCAGGGATTGTCTTCTTTTCTCCTGTGCCTATCATAAGTCTGGAACATAGAGGCCACTTGTTGCATCAAAAAGAATGGAAAAAAGAAATAATTGAGAAGACTGGTAAATATCTCTCTAGTTCACCATGGAGGCCTTGGAGAGTATAGAGAAAGCATTTCAAATATATACACATTTTTGAAATTTCCTTTCTAACAAAAGATGAGAAGTTAAATATGTCTTACTTTAATGATAACACTATCCTTTAAAATGCTTAGGAAGGCACAAGGGGAGCTTCTATTGTGGATCTTATTTTGACCACTGTAGCTTAACTTGTTGTTGGAGGAAAAATTGTCAGAAATTTTGGGGAAAATTATTGCACCATCTTAGAGTTTATAACAGAGGAAAAACCCTAGTGACATAAGAATAAAATATATTCTACATTTGTAGAGGATATATTTCAAAAGATTCAGAAAAACCAAGGGTAGGCTGTCATGATCTAATGTTTTACAAATGGGACAATGCAGACATCCCAGGGACAAAATAAAGCTCTTAGGAAAAAAAATCAAAAGATTCAAAGAACAATTCTAATGAGAATGATATGAAGGATGCACATACATACAGCACAGTACTTGTCAAAGCTTCTCATTCTATTTTTGTAGTCAATATGGAGAAATATAGGCTAGAAAATAGTATAGTTTTGTTGAGTCACAATTGGTTAAATGACTGGACCCAAAGAGTCATTTGTCATTTGATGTCAACAAGTATCTGGGATCAAAAAAAAAAAAAAGATTCACTGTAAAGTTGATGGTCTCTGGCATTTCATTTGAGAAACCCAGGGATCTGACTTTGGCCTTGTCAGATCTGACCCAGGGCATCTGACTTTGGCCTTAACATTTTTATTAATGACTCCAATGAAGGCATACATAGCACGCATCAGAAATTGGCACAAAATTAGAAGGGATAACTAACCTTTTGGAATCAGGATCCAAAAATATCCTTGTCTTCTATTTGAAGGTTGTCACATGAAAGAGGGATTAGACTTGTTTTGTTTGCCTCAGAAGTCAGAGTTAGGACCAAACATTTGGAGTGGAAGATTTCAATTCAATATAAAGGGAAAAAAGGTTCCTAACAATTATAGCTATCCCCAAATAGCTATCCTGGGAGGTAGTAGGTTTTTAGTCAATAAGTCATTTTAATTACTTGTTAGTAATGTTGAGGGCATTATTCGTTACATAAAGGTCAGATCATGGAATCTCTGTATTCCTTCTAAGATTCTCTGAAGATTTTGCCTCTGTGATAATTATTAGAAAATAAAATTATTAACTAGCTTGAAGTATATTACCACTTGACGAACTAATTCAGAAGCCATTTACGACGTTCCTCTGTAGTTCATAAGACCTGGGTTGTAATTTAGGCTCTAACATTAAGCTTTCCATAGCTCATTGTCCTAACCTCAAACATCAGAGTATTATAGTAGGTGATCTCTATGGTTGTCTTAAGTATTTCACTCTAAAATAGTCTTTCTTATTTTACTCTGTCACATTCTACATTCAACCCACTCAATCTCACACACCCACTTCCCCAATTTGACTCCTGGTAGCATGACATAGCTCACCAGAAACTCCCAGCAGACTGACCTAGAATCTCTGACTAGTAGTCTGATAAATTCTGTAACATCCTGGCCTGGCCTTAGACTGCTCACCTCAGGCTTCTACACATATATCTTTATAAGCATACAAATCAACTTCATCCCACAGATGGTGGCAGATGATTGACATTTCCCACTTTAAGAATAAGTCACAGACCTGTATAGCCTGACTATCATTTAGAGAATCAGAGCTTTTCTTTAAGCAGGGACCACGACCTCACAGCATATTTTCTCAATTGGCACTACGAACAAGCCACAAGCAAAATAGAGACAACTGCCCTCCAGTGAGTGAAGGGCTTTTCAAGAAATTGCTAAGAATCTCATGTGCGTAGGATGACTTTGGCCCAAAGTCCTATTTCAATGGATTTGTTTTTCCTAAGCACTGCATTTAAAATTAACTGACATGGAAAATTTAAAGGAAATACTTACTTAAAGATTTTCTGTGTTCAGGTTTTTGTTCTTTTATTTCTCTGTCAAAATGATCCAACAATTCTGTGCTAGAAGATCTCTGGATTTTGAACAAGTCCAAATTTCTTGATGTACAGCTTTGATCCTTTGGCTGCAGTGAAAACAAAACAAAACAAAACCACTTAGGTCTGATGTAGACAGCGTTTGTCTATTTCAGCACAGCATTTGTCAGATCTTCTCATTCTATTTTGTGGGCAATATGGAAAAATAGGCTAAGTATGTCTGATGAAAAAAATAGAATTAATGTAACATTATGTTCTCCGGAATTTAATTTTAATTTAAAAAAAAATTTCAAATGGGAAAATGTATGGGACAGAAGCCCAATTACAAACCCCATACGTGAATTTATTTTTCAGATGTTATTATGTTTATCATACTATATCCAGGGTGATAAAGACCTAATTTATTTCAAAGTTTTATCTTTCCCCACAACCCAAACTGGACAAGATTAAAAGCTTATAAATCTCAGCAAAATTTTACAAAAAATTCCCTTATGATTGTCCTATAAATGTCTATAATATGATTTTTTCCCACTCTTAAGATTTTGTAGAAATGAGCATCTTGTCAAGTAATTTTGCTTCAGTGGAAAATCAATTTATTTTGAAGGAATCACCCTTCTAAACAGAAAGCTAGATCTGGCTGGGTAATTAAAAATAGTTTTCTTGAAATATGACATGCTTACTTTCAAAAGAAAAAAATTATAGCTCAATAGGGAAATAATAGTAATCGAATACAAAGGAATATTATTTGCTGGTGTTATTTTTGTAAATTTGCACTGTGAAAATGCATAAAGGGCTAAAATATATTAATATTTATATTTGAGAATATATATTATAGGCTACATAAACTGAAAATGTAAAAATTCATTAGTTATTAAGCGCTTGTGTGCTTTTTACAACCACCAGTAAACCAATGTCCTTGTTATTCTAGAGAAATGAATTGCACCATTCTTTTTAAAGGGAAGAATAAAATGACATTTAGTCCCACAGTACTTTCTGCTGGACCTATTTTTCCCCCTCTGGAATACATAAGCTCAAAATAAATTAATATCTGTCAATCTACATCAGCTATTTAAATGTATGTGGTTTATATCCCTAAGCAAGGAGGTTTAAATGACTGTATTTTAATTAATAAAGGTAACAGCCAAAACAAATACACACCAATTTGTCAATTGCATTTTTGATTGCATGGAACCAATCCAATATGATGAAGTCGATATCTGACTGAAGAAGGAACTCATTTCCTGATACTGTTGTGATCTAGAGGAAAAATTGACAGGTAAGCAAATCATGTAAGATAGATCTTTTATACTTTTAAAAAATATGTTTTTTTCAACATACACACTTTTGTAAACTGAAATACTTTTTATATTTCAGTAATTACTTCTCTGGGAACAAGGATAGGACCATTTTGAACCATTTTCTATAAACGGTTTGCTCATGTCATAACAAATAGATTATTGTCTCAACAATAAGAATTATTAACCAAGTCCTCAAGGAACAGCATCTTTGGGACACAAGCAGCAAGATATCAGGAAGTTCAGAGACAATAGGTTCAATAACAATCCCAAAATAAGCCAATGCACCTGAGCAGGCCAGGATTCACCCGAGGTTTTTGACTCTTCTGTTGTCTTTTTCAAATCTAATGTGTTCCTATTTGATTTCAATTTATTGGAGATTCTGAAACAGATTATTTGCCAGAGAGTCTAATAAAAACTTTTCCAGAAAAGTGGTCAAATGAATGACATCCAGCAATTTCTATTTCCCTTATCTTAGTAGCAAATGATAGGCAACAAGTAAAGAAGCAATTTATTAAGGAAGGGAGTTTAGTAAAGTAAAATTCATTTATATTTTGACCCTCACATAGGGGAGATTTATCAAGTGAACATTCATTCCCTTGAGAGTCAGTTCTGTTATGTTCTTGGATGTTTCCAGAGTGAAAATATGCATTTCTTTATCATGCTGAACTTCCCTTTCCCACCCAACCACACCCCTTTGTCTCATACTTGTGGTCAGAAGCATCAGGTTCATAGAAACTGAGAAATAATCTTGCTTTCACACATAAAGGGCTACTCAGAAAAGCATCTGATTATAGCAGATATGCAAACATTCCATTAGGCCATCAGACTGAAAAGTGAGGCTATTTTCTTCGTGATATCAACTTTGGGCTTCCTCACTAAAACGAACCCCTCTGCGTTACCATTTCTCCACCGATTTCACACAACAAGTAAGGTCTGAGGGATCTTGAGTTCTGATTTTTGAAAATATTCCAGAAAGAACCAGTCATCTTTTCATATTTTTCAAAGACTCAACGCTAAAATGTAGTATTAGTTCTCAGCATCACAAACTATATTCTAACATCAGTATGATTCTATCCATCTTCCAAGTGATCATCAGTGACCAAAATAACTCATGCCACATAGCTCTGTAATTAATGGGACAAATCTTAACCACAGTAATCTCCAAGTCCTTAAGTGTATTTGGTATTATTTTAAAAAAAGCCAAAAATCTTCTCTGGTGTCAATTTCCTTTATGATGTGATCAACCTGTGTCAGGTTATGATCGCTTATCAAGGCAGTGCTCTTCAAAGTAGAAAAAAAAAAGTGTTACCGTACTACGTGCATTTGCAACAATGAAGGATTTGGGTAGTAGAAGGCACTTACTTTCCCAAATTGGAATTCAGACATATTATTGGGAGTAAAACTCTCCTTTTCCCTCTCTTTCTCCTCCATCCTCTCAAAGGAATATAGGTTAGGGATGACCAGAAGTAACTGAATCAGTCCTTTCTTTTATATTTCATCTGCAAGGCAATGAAACTGATGGTTGTCCCATGATCTGAACTGCCATAATAATGTCCCTCCCTTAAGGTCAGTTTAAAGTATTAATAAAGCATAAATAATGCTTTATTTATTTATAATGCTTATAAGTTAAGCATAAATAACTTAATAAAGCAGTGCCACAAAACAGTTTAACTTACAATTAAGTAATTGCTGACTAGTGGCAGGCAGGTAACCAGCAAGATAAATAGGATACTGGTTAATTAGTTATATAACAGACTTTTTACTTAAACTTTAAAAAATGAATTTTTGCTGAAATACTTTGGGGATATGAATGAATTCTGTAACATCACAATTTATCAATGTACAGATGGATAAACAAACTAAATATAATGTTAGATCCCATCTACTACATCTCAGCCACTATAAATAGATCCCTATTAATTTTTTTTAAAAGAATACCATTTGCGAAATAGGAGTAACACATATAAATAGCCTTATTGGGCCCTGAAGGTTTAGTATAGATCCAAGAAAGTTTAGAATTCAGTCTACCAATATTCAAAATCTTTATAAAATGCAAGTAATTCATCAGTACATTAGCATTTCTGTTGCATGCTATGCAGAGTATCTTTTACTGCTAACACAACCAAAAGCAAATTGCATTTGTAAGTTGCTTTGTCTGAATATATTACCTTAATAATCATACATAATCAGTGATTTATGAATAAATTTTTTAAAAGATAGAACAGAGAACTGGGTGAATGAGCTTCATTCAAAACATACTATCAGTGAGTTACAGTTCATATCCCTTCCTTTCTTTCTTCATACTAATCTTCAGAGTAACTAGACAGTTTCAAGAAGACTGCTACTGCTCTCTACAGTTTAAATGCATCCACTTCTTAATTACAGTCAATAATTGACTTTGTTCTGCTCCATTCCAGTCATTCAGAGGAAAGCATTTCCAAAGGCTTTGGCTGGCAAATTCCATTTAATGTGTTCGTTTCCTAACCCACTCTTAGATATTACCTCTTTAGGATTTCTGATAAATAGTTCTTGGAAGGGCTTGCTGAACCATATTTGCACATTGAACAATCGAATTTTCAACACCCTTGGGAAAGATATCAATAAAGCATGCCAGCTTTGACTAAACCTTATGATTGAACAATTTATGATTACCATCTAAAGACATATATATTTTTTAAAAAATAGGCTTAAATGATTCCATGCTAAGCTTGCTAATACATGCTCTCTATTTTAGATTTTGCTGAAATAACCATAGGAGATCAGAAAAAAAAATGAAAGAAGAATTTACAGTAAACACAAAGGTCTCTGGTAAGAGCTGCCAGTTACTATTTTGCTTTAGTCTTCCAGTTTCGATAAATGTCTTTTGAAATCCCTCCTCTCCACTAAATCATAGTTGGAGATATATATTCTGTGACAAGTAAGCTGTCCTAATGAAGTGCCAGTGTTGTCAATAATACATATGTCTAAGTAATGGCAATCCTCTGGAATTGTCTAAAGTAATGTGCTCAAACTTTTTCAGGAAATAAGAATCTATTTGAATACCTGCTGGCAATACATTTATGCTCAAGAAATTTTAGCTATGTTTACTGAGCAGCACCACATATTCTTTAAGACCTTTGTATCAAATACGAATTTAACAATGTTTTTCTTTTGTTCAGTCAAGTTGGACCTCATTTCCTTATGGAGATTCCTTTGAGAAATGAAAGTGGAAGAATTTGATTTCAGAGCCTTCCAAACTGAAGAGATATGTAGTCCAAAATTATGTTTTGGCTTTTCATTAAGCAAAGACTATCTTGTTTATAATCTTAGTTAAATTAGGACCATTTGGCTTTAAGAGCAAAGCATTTCTGTAGTTTTTGCTAAGTATAACTATTTTCTGCAATTATAATAGAGGCCCATTTTTTTTATTTTTTGGCATCTGTGGACAGGAAATGTAACTTGTATTTTGGGTTCCACCCATAGAGTTGGTTATAAATGGGAGTCAAGATATTTCATAGCTATAAGTTTGACTTAGATGAGGAAACTTCAGAACCCATTTCATCAACGAGGTTACATTGTGTCCTCTTATGTACTGCATGAAAGATGATAGTGGAACATGACAGTTTATACTATTCTCAGTTTTTCCTCATCTCCTTTGCCAGAAGAGAAAACATTTAAGATAGCTTATAATTAACCTATAATCATTAGCATTCTATAAACACATGTTTTGTTTATCTTTTATATATTGAACTGTATTTACCTTCAACAAGGTTGCAAAAGCAAGTGGAAGAAATATCAAAAGTGTATGCCATCAACAATTAACTGGGTTATACCTTCTTTTACATGGGACTAGCCTTCCCATACTCAGGCAGATTCATCAGTCAATGAATATTTAGTAATAGCTTGTTATGTGTAAGCACTACATAGAGGTCCTTTAAGAAGGTAGGGTTACATGCCGCTAACTATATGGTGTAATTAATATTGAGGTAATCATCCACAGGTTTCTCAAAACAAAGAAAATCATATCCAGATACAACAAATTTTGACAGTTTACTTTTTAGGAAAATAAAAAGCACACACACACATATGATGCTATAAAGTGTTCAAAGCACTTTACCCATATTATTTTATTTAAACCTCACAATTCTGGAAGCAGATAATGTAAAAATGAGCATTCTCACTGTCTCTATGAGGAAATGGAGGAGCAAAGAGAATAAGTGATTTGCCAGGGTCAGTGGCAAGTATATGGTGGAGGTGAGATTTGAATCTAAGTCTTACAATCTTAAATCTATTATTTTACTACCACTGATTTAGCACCAGCATAAACTTATTTGGCATCTATTATATGTAAAGCAGCACAGTGTGTGCATGCTGAGGATTTATGACCCTTGTTTGAGACGTGGAGTATGCACATTTAAAAGTAGATTACAATATGATATATCATGAGGTTTAGGTCAACTGCCAGGTCAAAGGGTAGAGAGGGAAAAAGAAGGACAGGAAGAGAGGGAGAAAGTCAGAGAGAGAGAGACAGAGACAGAGAGAGGGAGGCAGAGAGATAGAAGATACGAGAATAGAAGTTTGGTATGTTGTCCTTTAAAACTGGGCTAATCATATCTCTGGTATTATAACAATATAAACACCAAAACACGAAAATGTAATTTTCTCCAGGATCTGAAAGCATCTAATGAATATTCACTTCTCTAATCTTCCTAATATTATTGAGTGTAGAATATCTATAAAAAAGAAAGAAATTAGGGCCTGATGGAGGCAATCAGTAATAACAGTAAAAATAACAGGAATAACATATTTTTATGAAACTTTGAGATTTATAATGAACTTTCCTCACACTAACTCTGAAGTAGATATTACAAGTATTACACTACTTCACAGATGAAAAAACTGAGATGCGAACAACTGAACCTTTAATCAAGCCATCATCATAAAAAATTGGCAGCACTTTGAAATTCTAAGGATCCTGGCTTTAAGCTAGGAGGTGTGGTGCAGGTAATAGAGCACTGGAAGACCTACCGACCCTGGGCAACTCATGAAATACCTTTCAGCCTGTTTTCTCTCCTGTAAAACAAGCATGTTAGATTCTGTAGCATTAAGATTTCTTTTATCTCCAAATTTAAGATCTTAGGAGCCTGATTTCTAGTACCGTTGTTTCCTTCTTAATCAAAAGCACACTAGAATATAAATATATCAGAACAGGAAATGTTCAGTAGATATTCATCATAATGTTTTTTTTTACATTTGTGAAATTGTGTGTGACTTTTTTCCTTTATATTTTAAGAAATGCAATCAAAGATTATTTTCCTAAAAGTTCTTTCTTCTTTGTAAACCTTGTCTCTCATCACTCCAATATTTTTTTTCTGATAAGCCATACATAAACTCTCAAAAGACTTAGACATATACATGTCACATATGTTATACATATATGAAAATTATTATGTGTACGTGCATACATATATGGATGTATAATTATGTATCATGGCATAGTGGATACAGAGCACATGTCCCAGTTGATAAAACCTAGGCTTGAGTCATGCATCTGAGAGAAACTGATTGTGTGGCCTTGGTCAAGTCATTCGCTTCACAGCACTTCCAAGCAATTTTCTAGAATTATATTGTATTATGATTGGTGATCTGCACTTGTGGTGACAATTTCTTTTCTGAGAGTCCACCACATCAAAGAAATCACAAGCCTGTATATCATTCTGTCTGTCCATCTGTCTATCCTATCTACTCATTAGTCAGAAATATTAAGGTCCCAAACTCCAGAAATGAGAGTGAAAGAGAGAGAGAGAGAGAGAGAGACAGAGAGACAGAGACAGAGACAGAGAGACAGAGAGAGACAGAGAGAGAGACACAGAGACAGAGAGAGAGACATAGAGAGAGACAGAGACAGAGACAGAGAGAGACAGAGAGAAACAGAGAGAGAGACAGAGAGAGAGAATTATAGGACTTAGTTGCATTTTTTTCATCTTACATCATAAATTGCACACATGATATAGGTGATCAAATGAGGGTTGTCATGGTTATACTAATAGTTAAATTACTTAGTGGGCTCAAAGGTATTTATGGCTACCAAAGAAATTAAATTATCTAGGCTCCATGTCTATCTCAAATTACAGTCTGGCATTAGTAACTCCTAAAGTTTTTCTGACCAATAGAACAAAGTTATCATAAAAGTAAGGGTGAAATATCAGTTCAGAGGAAAAGGTCTTCAACTTGTCTTTCCAAAAATGTTACTTGTTAAAACATTTTGTGAGAAAGTATTTGCCTTGTGTTCCCAATGTTGCTAGATGTTAAGTAAATATATGCTAATTGCAAAAAAAGAGGTTGTTTTGGCAACTCTCTTATTAAAATGCATTTGTAACCCCCATCTGTCATGAAAGTTTTGAAAAGTTTGTTTACTTTGGATAGCAGCCTTATCCAGGGTTACCCTAGCAAACAATGATAGCAGTCTTCAGAAGTTGTGTGAGGAACAAGCCACTGGGGAACCATTTTTGTTTTAATTGGCACACACAAACACTTTTCTGGTCTGTCAAGAAGATCAAGCTAATATGCATGGAGGGTGTTATATTCTGAGCTTTGGGGAGCAGTAAAGCTCCCTTTATTTAAGTAATTTAAATGATAGACTGCAAAAACTTTGCAAGTCAGAAAAATGTTTTATCCTTTCTTAGGGAATATTTGTTTTAAGCAACAGAAAATGTTCTACATATCTAAAGATGTTGAACCTTATGTTATAATCACTCGGCTTCTTCTGACTCTGTGAAATGTTACTAAATCGACTCCCTGCTAAATAAAGCAGACAAGCCAGAGCTCCTGCCTTTCTACAACTCCCCCTGTCTTAACAAATCCAAATCTATTATTTTCCAGATGATTATTAACTAAATTTTCAATGTGTTTGGGTATGACTGATTTGCCTATACATTCATCAGACACTTAACTAGTATCATCATATCAAAATAACCTGATCACATAAGTAATTTGTTTTTTAATAGAAAGGAAGCAACTCTTTGGGTTACACACATCACAGATCTCAAATGAATTATAAATCTTAAAAGTTTAAGGTGAGTCTTTCAAGGACCCATGCTTTCCTGTGTGAAAATGAGCTGTACTTTTGGTAGCCAAACAATTTAATCCCTACATTCTCACATTATGGGTTGATTTGTATAATAAAAATCTTCTTTGTTCTGAAAATTTATAGACAGTAAGAAATGGAAAAATGCCCACACTAGCTGCCCTTTCAGACTTTTTGATAATGAGTAGTGAACTACCTATTCGCCCTCTTTATTCCTTCCAAAGATTATAGAATCCAAGGAGCATAAATAAAGAGATAGAAGGGACTCTCAGTGGTCATACAATTCAAAGCACTCATTTTACAGAGAAGGAAACTCATACTCAGATATTATCAACCTGATAGCAGGTATTGGAGGTGGGGTTTGAACACAAGTTCAATGGATCCAGAATCCCTCAGTATATCAAAATAAATAACAAGTGATAAAAAATATAAATGAATTAATTTTTACTCTCTTCAATAATTATAAATATAAAATAACAATTATTTTAAGCACCCAGTCTTTTCACTGTTACATGCAATTGAAAGCATTTATACATTCAGAACTCATTAAATAATTTTCAGAGAACAAATTCTACAGTTTGATAATAAACTAAGTTGTTTCTTTTGTCTGTAATGCTAAAAATAAATATCACTGAAAAAAATAGTTGACAGAAGTCTTTGATGGCTGAAGGCATCAACTTAGTTCTATTTACAGTTAATTTTTAAACCCAGAGGCGAAGTTTGCTCTAGATAAAGTAATCATCCTAGAATTTCTATTCTGCTAATACCCAAAAGCTGTGTGTCACTAAAACATTTGAGTAGCCACAGGACTACAACTTGCTCAGTCAATGGTGTTAGAACATCTGTTGTCGACTTTACCTACCACCATGTTAAAATGAAGAGAAATTTGATAATTCAAGTCAATGTAGAGACTCTTTAATTATCTGTGCACTTGTAGATGTTTGAATATGATTTACTGTGCCAGTTGCATGCATAATTGCCATGTTACCTATAAACAAGGTTAGCAGATGAATTTTCAATTAAAAAAAAAGTCTTAATGCTTTCTAGTCTAGTACGATATATACTCAATCTTAAGTGTGCATTAGTGGACATGGCATTTGTACAATGTTCACAGATACCACAAAATCATTACTTTACATCAGTATCAAGCTCCCTTTGCTTCTTTCTCACCATATTATTCTGTATTTACAATGTATATAATTTGCATTTCCTTATCCGTATATATGTTGTGTCTTCTGAGCAGAATGTAATGACGGTCATATCCCTGGTGCCTGACAAATAGCTTATTAAATGTCTATTGAATAATTTTCTGATATCCTTGCAAATAGGGCAAAATTTGGAAGGACTTCAGATGAAGGACAAAGAGCTATGTTCACATGTTAATGAGCACTTATGTCTGATTGCATTCTAATGTCATGTACAAATTATTTTTGAACTTTTTTTTTGCAATCACCAAGTATGGATTTTCTTTCCATCCTTCACCTCTTCATCCTCTTCACTCCCAAACCAATTTAAAAAAGAGAATAATAAAATTCATAAAATACACAAAGTCAAAACAAATGTAGACATTGGCCATGTTCAAAAATATATGTCTCATTTTCATTTTGAATATATCAATCTTGTGGCCTGCTCAATCCTGTTCTCTGGAATAATAGGTGCTCACTATATTGATTAGAGTTACTAAGTTTTTGAAAATTGTATTTGCATTGTTATTATTACTTTAATTATTCTCATGGTTCTGTACACTACACTTTGTATCAATTCATATGTTACCCAGGGTTTCTCTGAAGTTTTTCCTTTCATTATTCTTTTTTTTTTTTTCCTTTGGAGGACAATTGGGGTTAAGTCACACGGCTAGTTTTTGTGTGAAGTGTGTGAGGCCGGATTTGAACTCACGTCCTCCTGACTCCAGGGTCGGAGCTCTATTCACTGCGCCACCTAGCCACCCCCCTTTCATTATTCTTAAGGCACAATAACATTGCATTATATTTTTATAAAAAAATTTATTAGCCACTTCTCAATTGATGGGTATCTACTTAATTTCCAGTTCATTATAACTACAAAATAACAATGATTATAACAGTGACAACAAACAATTTATTGTGACATTTTCAGTCATGTCTGCCTCTTTGTGACACCTTTCTGGGGTGTTTGTTTGCAAAGATATAGGAATGAGTTGCTATTTCCTTCTCCAGGAAGGGGGAACTGAGGCGAAGAAGGTTAAGTAATTTGGCCAAGCTCAGACAGCTAGTAAGTTTCTGAGGCTGGATTTAAACTCTGGTCTTCCTGAATTCAGGCCTGGCACTCTATTCACAGTGCCATCTGGTAGCCCTAATAGAGTATTACTAGAAATATTTTTTGTTCGTCTAATCATGTTATGATTAGGTAAGAAGTGTAGTGGCTAGAGCAGTTGGCCTGGAGTCAGGAAGACTCATCTTCCTGAGTAAAAATCTGGTCTCAGACACTAACTAGCTGTGTGATCCTGGCCTTAACCCTGTTTGCCTCAATTTCCTCATCTGTAAAATGAGCTGGAGAAGGAAATGGCAAACCACTCCACTATCTTTGCCAAGAAAATGACAAACGGGGTCACGAAGAGTCAAACATAACTGAAATGACTCGACAACAGCAACTAGTCACAGTATTGCTGGATTCTTTAAAGAGTATAGCCAGCTTTGTCTTTGACTTCTGGACATAGTTCAGAATTATAATTTTCTGAATGTAGTTCATTTAAAAAATAACAATAGCATTTATATAAAACCTACTATATGCCAAGCAATATGCAAATGCTTTATAAGAACCTCATTTGATCCCCACAATAATAATAGGTGCTATCATAATACCCATATTATGGCTGAGGACCGGTAAGGAAGACAAAGATTAAGTGACTCACTCAAGGTTATATATCTTGTAAATATCTGAAATCAGATTTTTTCTCAGTTCTTCCTGATTGCGGGTCCAGTGTCCTATCCACCATACCTCTTAGCGACTCTAATAAAGTTATCGCTAGAAATATTTCTGTATATAGGTCTGATTAGCATATCACCAGATCAAAGGGCATACACAGCTTTGTCTTTGGTTTTCTGGACATACTTTCAAATTGCTTACCAGAAAAATTACAGCAATTCACAGCACCAGTAACAGTGCATTATTGTGCCTTCCCCAACCCCCAACTTCTTCAATATTTGTCATTTTCCTTTTTTTTTGTGAGTTTGATGGTTATAAGGTTGAATTTCTTTAATTTGAATTTCTCTAATTATCAGTGATTTGGACCATTTTGATGTCCTTGGGTAATTTAGCATTTTGGAATGAATTTTATTCTTATAAATTTGAATTAGTTCATCATATATCTTAGAAATGAAACTTCCTTTATTAGAAAAATGCTATAAAGATTTTTCCTTTAATTATTTCTTTCTAATACTGATTGCATTGCCTTTGCTTTTGAAAAAAAAACTTTTCCCATTATGTAATCAAAACTGTTCATTTTTATCTTCCATAATTCTCTCTATAGTACATTTGTTCGTGAACTCTTCTTTTATCTATAGATCTGAAAAGTGCTATCTGTCTTGCTTTCCTGTTTAAAAACTGACTTTTTATAATTAGTCACATATCTATTTGGGGCTTATCTTGATATATGGTGTGAGATGTTGTCCTAAACTTAACTTCTGATAGACTATTTTCCAATTTTCCCAGCAGTTTTTTGTAGAACAGTTAGTCTTCACCCCGTTAAGCTGGGGATGTTGGATTTAATCAAGCACCATGCTGTTCTGTTCATTCACTTTTGAAGATTGTATACTTAGATTGTTCTATTGATCAACCTCTACTTTTTAAACCAGTCCCAAATAATGTGATGATTAATGCTTTATAGTGTAGTTTGAGGTCTGCAGCTTCTCATTTTCCCCCACGGTATCCCTTTAAATTCTTGATCATTTGTTCCTCTAAGTTTGTTTAATTTTTTCAGTTTAGCTACCTAAAATAATCATTTTGATAGTTTTATAAGGACAAACAATATGTAAATTAACTTAGGTAGTATTATCATTTTCATTATTTTGCCTTAGCCAATATATTAACAATTAAATGTCTTCACTTACTTAGGTCTACCTTTATCTACATAAACATTTTATAGTTGTATTGCTATTGTTCATGTGCATCTTAGAAGGCAGTCTCATAATTATTTTATGTTTTTTATAGTTATTTTAGATGGAATTTCTTTTTTTTTCCATTTTGTTGGCAATGGGCACAAAATCTGGTGGTTTATGTGGATTTATGATCATTAGTCTTTTCAAGAAATTATAATTCAACTAATTTTTGTTGACTAAACTAATTTCATTTTCTCTTTTCCTGTGCTTATTCTGTAGATTTATTTTTATTTTAATACTAATATCCCTTCTATTTCTAGTAGTATACCATGTCATAGTGGTGCTTGATCTTATTGGGAAGCCCTATATTTTATTGCCATTAAATATAATGGTAGCTCTGAGTTTTAGATAGCTAGTAGTTTTCATATTAGAGAAAGAAAAGTCTATTTATTTCTTAGAGTTTTTTCCCTTAAAAAAACAGAAATAGGTGGTTTATTTTGTCAAAAACTTGACCATATGATTTTTATTGTTCTTGTTTTGTTATTAATATAATTAACTATATTTTCAGTTATCCTGATATTGAACCAACTCTGTATTCCTGGTATAAACCCAACCTAGCCACAGTTTATAAACTTTTTGATATGCTGTTGTAGTTTCTTTATTAATTTGTCATCAACATTTTGCATCAATATTCAACATGGATATTAATGTAGGATGTTTTCTTCTACTTTGATTTTTCCTGATAACATAGAGGGAATTTACTTGACTTGCCTTGTTTTCCCATTTTTCAAACAGCTAATTTAATATCAGAATTAATTGTTCTTTAAATGTTTGATGGATTTTATGAATCTATCAGATTTGTGGACTTTTTTCTCCTTTGATAATTCATTTATGACCTTTTCAAATTTTTTATGAAATTGTATTATTTATTTTTTTATTTCTTATTCTGCTTAACTGGGGATTTTATATTTTGGAAAATATTCACCTATATGTCTCTCACCTTGTTCACAAGGATAACGTGAGGGATTGTGTGAAATGCTCTACTAAAATAAAGGTCAACAATGTTTATAGAGCATTTCACTTACCTACCAGTTAAAGGAAATGAACTTGAATGAATGAAAAAGCATTTATTAAACACTTATTCCATGCCAAGTAAAGAGCTAAGCACTAGAGATACAAATACAAAAGCTAAAGCCATGTCTGTCCTCAAGGGGCTTGTAGTCTAATGAGGGAGACAACACACAAAGGACAATCATGACAATGGAGAGGTACTTTAGTTATGGGGATGGTGGTTGGACCACAGTGGAAGAAATAAACATATCTTATCCAGGAATAACACAGAGTAGATTTAATTATAATGTTAAAACTGGCAGGGTTGTAGGTGGAGAAGAGACAAGGAGAAAGGAGGTAGACAAAGTCAGGAGTAAAATGAGGCATGGTTGGGACTTTTCCTGAAATAATGGTTAAGGTAAGGTAGATAGCATAAGCTCACTGAAGACAGATAATTTTGTTTATGTTTTTGTATGTCCATGGCCTAGCATGGTACATTGGATGCGGTGGTTATTTAATAAATGTTTGTTAAACTGAACTGGATTAGGCTGGCATGACTTGTTCTTGATGATGTCATTCTGACTCAGTGATTGCTGATTCAGTTTCCAAGCACTATGGAACCATTCCTGTGTGTATCACAATGAAGGAAGAATAACAAATTTGGGTTTCTGCTTCCATCTCAATGACCCTTATGGTTTCTGTGTCTGCCACAGTTGCTGTAGCTTCTGTGGGTTAGTTAACATAGTGAAGTGCTTTGGTCAGGGCTCAGGTTAGTGTGCCAGACCTGATCTCACTATTTGAACTCACTACCTGAGTCTAGTTGTCTGTCCTTTGATATCAGAAGACTTATTGATCTGTGTACATCCTGGGGGTTAAATGCAACTTTTCCTTCTTGGCAATACCAACTCAAGTCCTACAAATAATATTTTTAGGTTTATAGGACATTGAAGAAGAGCACTGAAGAAGATGTGTGGATGCCCATTATAGACTGAAAAAGTAGAGATTGAGTTTTCTAAATTCCCTGTAAGCCAGATAACAACTGAGCATGCAAGCCATCAGAAATCTTGAAGCCAAAGGGAAAAGAAGCAATTCTTATCCAACTTGGTGACTAGGTTGAAACTATCATCTGATAATTTTCTTAGGGGTGGAATGTAGACTATCTTTCTGTGACCTTCTCTGTCTTTCTTTTCCCCTATCAAAGAAGACAGTCCAGATTGCTCCCTGACTTACTTTTCTCATTGTGAAGAATAAGCAAAAGGAGTTGTAGTTCAATGAAAATAATAGTAAATGATGAAATCTGCTTAATTTCTTTCTGGAAAAATATAAGTAAAGCCAGGACTTTTTGTGTTTTATTCCTATTACCCCTATAAACATTAAAAAAAAACACCAAACAACATTTTGGGTGCTACAAACACCAAGGATTTTAATTAGAACCAAATGGAGACATTTTGATTAAAGGCCCTCTTTATATCCCAAAAACTATTCCTTGAAGGCAGCTACCTAATTTGACTATACTGAAAGGCCATCCCCGTAGGTCTAGTGCCTGATAGCCGTGACTATTACAGAAAAATTTCCACTATTAGTAGTCAGAGTCAATTACAGCCAAACAATACATTAATTAAGTTTCTTTTCCTTTATAATTGAAGGTTTTTCTCCTGGTCACTTGTAGAATTTTTCATTTCTGAATTGTATTATTCAATTTAACCACTATGTGTCTTAGAGTTTGCAGCCTTAAGACTTTCCCTGGGGGCGGCTAGGTGGTGCAGTGAATAGAGCACCGGCCATGGAGGCAGGAGGACCTGAGTTCAAATGCGGCCTCAGACACTTAACACAAAAACTAGCTGTGTCACCTTGGGCAAGTCACTTAACCCAAACTGCCCTCCAAAAAAAAAAAAAGCAAAAAAAAAAAGACTTTCCCTGCCTTGGAGAGGATCTATAAATTCCCTCAATAGGAAGTTTGTTTTCTGTGTTCAGAAGTCTTGACAAGTTTTCTTCTATTATTTCTTGTATTTTACTGTTCATATTTTTTTAATTTGTCATGAACTTCTGAGAGATTTAGGTTGTCTTTATGCATCCTATCACTGAAATCAATATGTTTCACTTAAATAGAGAGTTTCTCTTCTTCTAGATTGTCTTTTACTTTGGTATGTTTTTATTCCCAATCAGCTGTTCTTTTTTTTAGTGAGACTTGCCATCACAAATTCAAGTTTTTCTATTCTGCCAATTATTTCTGCTGTACAAGCTAGAAATTCTGCTATCACAATTCTCATTTTTCTTTGAAACTATTCAAGAACAACATATTGTGGTTCCGTATTCTCCTCAAAATTCAGGGGGTCCTCAGTCTCATTGAGTGTTGACCTTTTCCCCTTTGTTTCATAGTATTTATTCTTAGATGCCTGAATTAATTTACTAGTTCTGGAGCCTATTTTCCTTTTTCTGTTAAAACTTTCCCGTTTGGCTTAGCTGATCATGCTAGTGATCTTTAACTTTTGCTCTTCCTTGGATCTTTGGTAACTTCAGTTCTCTCCTATGCCACACTGCATCCTCCCACCCTGCCCCCACCAGTTATTTTTCCCTGTTGCTCACTTTCTGGCTCTCTACCCTCTGATGGTAGTTCCTTTAGGTGCCAGAGTTCAAAGTGTCTTAACTTTCTGCCCTAGGAACAGTTCATGATTACAGCCTAGGTCTCTGACCATTGTGACTTTCTTGGGTACAGACCTGGTCTCAGCTCGGTGTTAGGCTTATTGCCTCAGGTTTAGTGGAGTTCTGCGCAATTTTCCACACATGGTGTCCTGTTCTGTTTTTTCCTATTTGTCAGTTCTCTGGCCTGACAGTACAGAGTACTGCCATCCTAGTAGTACTGTAGACTGGGATGATTTCTGTCATTTGAAGCTTGGCTTTGGGAGGAAGGGTGAGATGGGGTGTGGAATGGAGCTCTATTTCAAACCAAGACAAGTGTCCTGCCACGTTTCCCCTGTTTTTCTACTCTTCTGCAGAGATCTTTTGCATAGCAGAATGCTACTATGGTTCTGGCAAATTTCAGCAAATTTCTCAGGTTGCAGCTTAGATAACCATGGCACCAGAAAGGCAGAGTTGGAAATAAAATGTTTAAGATAAATATATTAAACAATGACAAAAGGGTCTCATTCCCCTTTACTTTTCTTCCTAAATCTCCTACTTAAGTTGAGGCAATCATCATCATTCTAGTCGCCAGACATTCACAAAATTAGAACCATCTTGACTTATATATCCCATTTACCACGCTCCCCAATATCCATCTCAATATCCAACATAATCTCTCCTAGATTAATATAATAGCCTCCTAATTGGTCTGTCTCTATAATCTCTCCTCCCCTTAATCCCATCCTTTAAGTAAATGTTAGCACCTTGTAAAGTACAAATCTGACCATGTCACTTCCCTATCTAGAAACTTCAGTGGTTCCCTATTCCCTCTAGAATAAAGTGCAAACTCTTCAGTCTGACATTTAAATCCTTTCATTATGTGGTGACAAAATGTATTTCTAAATTGATTTCTCATTACTCCCTTTCATACATTCCATGTTCCTGACACACTGGCCTACACGATGTTCCTCAAGTATGACATTTCATCTCCCACTTGTGTTCCTTTGTAGAGACTCCCCCTTGTGTCTGAATACATCCTCCTCAGCTCTGCCTCTTGGAATTTCTTGCTCTTTTCAAGGATCAAAGTGGCACATTCTACATGAGGCTTTTTCTGATTCCTCTGATTCAGTGGTTCTCAACCTTCTTAATGCCATGACCCTTTAATACTCTTATGTGGACATAGCTGCATGTGGGTGGACCCGCCTGGAGATGGATAGAGGAGCAGTGTCTTGGTTCCTAAGGCCATTGGAAATATGTGTTTTCCAATGGTCTTCGGTGATCCTGTTTGACCCCCAAAGGGATAGCGACCCATGGGTTGAGAACTTGCTCTAGTTGCTATGGCTTCCCTCCTCCCCCATCAAATTACTTTTTTGTGTTGTGTTTTTTAACTTAATCTCTGTCTATTTTTTGCCCTAGTAGGATATAAGCTATTTGAAGACAGATTCTGTTTCCTTTTCCCCAGTGTTTAATACAGTGCCTTGCATATAGTAAGCACTTAATAAATAATTATTCACTTGAATTAACTCACATAATTCATTGGGGTGTTGAAGAATCATAGACATTGACAAAACTTTCATCGTTATATCATGATTATGTCCATCAATTGCAAAAAAAAGCATCATTTACTTTAAAAAGGAAAAGAAAGAAAACATGAATATCTCTGGAGGTATGGGTGGTGATTTTTCCAGTAGGTTTATTCAGAAGTAGATAATTTCAGTTTCGCTGCCTTAATGAAAAAGGTACTTCTGCTGATACTTTATTACTCGTACATGTCTCCTATTAATAAGTGCTGAGATTGCACAACAAGGAAAAAAAGATGCTACAGCATGTATCGTTATGGTATTGTAACATATTTGGCCATGATTATGAGTGTTTATAAAACATTCAAGAATTGTTCCTTGTCTACTTACATTAATGAGAACACCTGTTAACTTTAGCACCATACAGACTTATTTGCATGAGATTCAGGTTTTTGCATACTGTACATCACTTTTTGAAACAATTAGATGCTTATAGAGAAATATAGCCAAACGAAGAACAGCAGCTTGAATGCCTTGCGGCCCAATACAATTCAACTCCAGGTTTCAATGAAGAACAGAAATCTGCTGAATTACAATACTGCCACTTAGGAAAGAATTTGAGGTGCATTTTATCCTTTTCACATTTAGAGTACAGCAGATACATATAACATTTGTGACTCAATCTTGAAGAAGAATTTCTGCCAAGGAAGAATGTTCCTATTACAAGGAATCTATAAGGGTAGAGGAACAATGTGAAATTTCAGTGTCTGTGAGTCCCTAAACCTAGGACTATTTTGAAGTCTATCTTAAGTATCTGATGGTCTGAACTCACCATTAATACTTCTGACTGGGTAAGAAATCTAAGAAATTATGTGGTAACAGAATGTATTTCTAAACTGATTTCTCCTTACTCCCTTTCATACATTCCATGTTCCTGACACACTGGCCTACATGATGTTCCTCTGTCCAACATCAACGATACCATTTTATGTGGGAGGAATCTGATAGGAAAAAATACATCCTGTGTACATCAGGGTATAGTGAAAAAGTGAGCTAGACCTCTAGGAGAGGTTTGGGTTTGTACCTTTCCTCTTACTCACAGGCCGTGAGTGGACCACCTAATGAACTTAAATTTCCTCATCTATAAATTGGGGGTAATAGTACCTATTTCACAGAATTTTGGCTAGAATCAAGTGAGATTTTATATGTATGCACACACTTACACGTACATTAAAAAAAATCTTAAAGTACTATATGTACATCAGCAACTATTATGAGGCACAAGTTGGTACAAGTTCCATCATACTACTCCATGAGAGTCAGTTAGGTGGTGCAATGGATAGAGTGCCAGACCTGGAGTCAGGAAGACTAGAGTTCAAATCAGGCCTCAGGCACTTACTAGCTATGTGGCTTAACCTCATTTGCCTCAATTTTCTCATCTATACAATAGGATGGAGAAGGAAATGGAAAACCACTCCCGTATCTTTGCCAAAAAACCCCCAAAGGGGGTAACAAAGAGTCAGAAATGACTGAAATGGCTGGACAATAGGTAGTGCAGTGACTAGAACTTGGGATTTGGAGTAAGGGAGACCTGGATTCAAATTTCACCTCTCTCACCTACTCTCTGTTGGGTTAATTACTCAACTGCTGTACACCACAAATGTTTTCATCTATGAAATCTGTCTGCCTCAGTTTCCTCAATGAAATGGGAGTAATCATTCCTACCTCCCAAGGTTATTATAAAAATAAAATGAGATAATATTTGTTAAACACTTTGTAATCCTGCAAAATAAAGCTGCATAAATGCTAGTATTCAATTTTCTAATGATGACAGAATTCTCAGGAATGACACAGAACTGACCCAAATAGAAAATACTCTGTAAACCCCTTAAGCAAAGGGGTTAGTTGTATTCATTTCTGAGAAAATAAAAAGCTCTTCCTTCCATAGGTCCCACTCTGTTGGCACTTGCGTCTGCCACTTCAAACAGAACATTAGAGATGCTGTGATTAAAATATATTCTGTTATTGAAAAGAGAGCACTTGCTCCAGTCTGTGGATTCACAGCCTCTATTATCATCATTATATTTAAGAGGTGCAATATTGACATCCAAATGACTCAGTTAGTGAGATATTCTAAAGATAAATGTGTATTTATGATCCAAAGAAGAAGTGTGATTTATAACTATTTTGTCAGACGACATAAAAACAGTATTTCTGTGCACAGCTAGTAAACATGGATTAGCCGGGGTGTCTCCAGAATATTCCCACGGGGATCAAAAGCAATATGTACTGGTAAATGTGGGAATTAGGAAATCGCTATTGGAAAGGGTGTGGATCCTGTGCAGAGACTGACAGCTAATTCTCTCTCTAATGCCCACTGTGTCCAGTGCAAAATGAAGTGGAGAATTGGGGAATAACTGGTAAATTTTAGTGGCAGAGACTGTCAAACTGGGTAATTCAGAAGCAGATCTAATATCTTGCTTCCCACTCTTTTAGCTTGGTTATAATTATTGTGGTTTCTGATTATTTCAGAGCACTGCACTTAACTAGGGTTTCATCTGACCTAGAATTGTTACCCTATTAAAAAAACAGATTGTCATTGGTGTGGATTGAATGATCACATATGTGGTTAGGGGGGCTTCTAACTTTTTCCACTATTACGCTTTATAAGATCAAAGAAAAAGAAATATAATGGAAGTGAGTGGAGGGAAGACAGGGAAATTTTCACTGTAAAGTTTATATAAAAATCATAACTTGTCTACCAGAAAATTTCCCACCTGTCTTCAAAACTAGAGGGCCTGATCATTAAGAAAAATATTAAAAGTGTCTGAAGTTTCTAAAAACTACAATTTTCTTAACAGTATTTTTAATGAACCAGCTGTCACTGTAAATTTGACAATGGAATCTGCTTCAGGGCATATACCTAATAACCGGGAAATCTCGAATGACACCCTACTCCGTGAAGAATGTTTGTAAAAATCTCAACGTCCCTGATCCCCAGAAATCAAATGAAACTTGTATCACAAATATTATCCATGTGTATATATATATATATACATATATATATATATATATTTACCATATATATATATGTAATGGATTAGAAGGGTAGAATTACACTCTGAACCATATGCGTGACTTGCTGACACATCTGGATAGACAGTTGGCCTTAGAATCTCAAAGATCTGCATTCGAATTTTGTCTTAAAAATTTACTAGTTATGCAACTATAGGCAGATCAAATAACCTCTGTGAGCCTCAATTTCTTCATCCATAAAAAAGGAATAATGATGATGATGACATATAGCTGACAGGATTATTGTGAAGATCAAATGATATAATGAATGTAAAATAGTTTATAAAATTTAAGCTCTATATTTATAACAGCATTTTGGTTGTTTGTTTTTTTTTAATTGGGGGGGAGCACAATATTTGATGGCAGGAGAAACTTAGGAATTCTGCCTCTATCACTTACTAGCTGTGTGACTGAGCAAATAATGTAAGGAAGGTCTCTGACCTTATTCCCTCATTTGAAAATGGGGAAATTAACATCATTGGTACCTACTTCAAGGGAGTGTTCTAAGTATCAAGCTATATAATGTGAAACACTTTATCAGTATTGAAGAAATATACAAATATGAGAACTTACTACTGTTTATGTGGCCCAGGGCTTCCAAAACCATGGGAGAAGAAAAATAAATGAATACAAGATATGACCACTGGAAGACTTTACTATCTGACTGGGGAGTCAAGACAAACACATGTGAAATAGAGAACAAGACATTATATTATGTTTACTTAATTAAGTGCTAAATGCTGTAGAGCAAACTCTTAAGTGCTATACCAGCTAAGAAAAGGAAATAAATGCAGTGGGAATTGAGTTGGGCCTTGAAGAATGCATAGGATTTTAATAGATTTAGAAGAGTAGAAAGAGGATTCAAATTCCAAGTAAGAGTTTAAGCAAAAGAAATTAGGTGGGAATGAGTAAAGTGTGTGTGTGTGTGTGTGTGTGTGTGTGTGTAGAGAGAGAGGGAAAGAAGGAAAGAGAGGGAAGGGGAGAGATAGAGGGAGGGATGGAGGGAAGGGGACAGAAGGAGATGGAAAAGAGGGAGGGAGAAGGGGAAGGGAGAGAGAGATAAGCAGAGAGTGAGGAGAGGAGAAGAGAGGGGAGGGGAGGGAAAGGGGAGAGCAAAAGAGGGAAAGAAAAGAGGGGGAAATATGTATATATATGTGCATACATATAATTTATAAATATATGTATACATGTGTATAAGTATAATTTGAAAAGCCTATGAACTTTCATTTCAGTGTTTAAAGGGAGAAAGAGATGGTTTAAGATCAATTTGACTTGAGTAGAAGGTTCATATTAGAGTATACTGACAGGATTATACTGTTGGGGACAGACTGTAAAAACTTGGTAGAGAAATTCGGAGTAGAATTTTGTAGAACTGTAGAATGAGCATCAGTGGATCTATCATTTAAAGCTATGTTAGCTTGGCTAAGTCATTCTGGACCTCAGTTGTCTCAAGGGGAAAAAAATCAAGGGAATGAATTATATTGTTTGTAAGGTATTTTCAAGAAATGTCATGATCTGATTTGGTATTTTGCTAAGTTAGGCTATCAGTTGGGGGGGTGTAGGTTTGTGAGGATGGCAATGGAAATGAGGAAAGTAGTGTTTTAGGAGAATAACTCTGGTGCAATTTAGGATAAAATGGAAGGGAAACGGATCCATTCATCTGGGTCTGTGTTTCAGTTTTGACAATTTGATAGTTTTGACAGTATCACAACCATCAACTCTATTATCATTGATTCTTTCAGACTAAGTGAAAATTATTCTTCCAGAGAAGCAGAGGATCATAGGCTCATGCATCTTTACTGGCAAAAGACCTCATAGGCCATGTCATACAAGCCCACCATGTTCCAGATGGGGATACTGCATCTAGGAGATATTAAGTGACTTAATTAAGATCATATAATAAGCATGAGAGTAGGAAGCATCTAAAAAGCTTCAGAGGCAGGATGTGAATTCATGTCATCTTATTCCACTCCCAGAAATCTACAGTTGACCCCTTAGTTGCTATTCTCATGGCCTTTGGTTTTACTAGCACACAGCACACATTGCATGTTTTGAGCACGATCAGCTGCTCAAGCGTCCCTGATAGCTTTTTCTTCCATGTTTTGTTATCATACTCAACATATTGTTCGTATTTATTGCCCTGGGGGAATATGGGCAGGGTTTGGGGACTTATATCCTTTTTACTAGGTTTTATACATAAAAACTTCTAGGAAATTATAATGTTGAAATAGATGATTGTTACAAGTGAAATCCTTCAACTAGAGTCCCACCTTCATGCTTTGTTTTATCATGGAGTTGAACCTACATTCTCAGTGGCAGAGTGGAAGCTCTAGAATGTCTCAGGTGGTGAAAAGACTTCTAGCATAGATAGGTCAAGAGATGTTGGTTGTCTGAAGAACACAGTGCCTGGCACATGGTGAGTGCTTATTGAGGAAACTTGGACAGACAAAGGTTAAGTGCCCAGGTACACACAGTTACTAAGCGTCTAAGGGTCATTCACTAGGAGCTGAATGTTTTTGATCACTTCAGTGAATAAAAACTAAAATACTAAGATGTAAGATCTCATGATCTTGGAAGGAGTGCTCTCACTCAAGAATCACAGCTCTTTGAAGGACTAAGGTAAATAGAGGTAGTTGGGTTAGTACATAAGCAACTAGAATCTCACTAGTACAAAGAGCAGCTTGAAGATTGTGTGGCACCATATGGTTCACCACAGGCAGAATTGTCTGAAACTGGAAAAAGACAAGAACATGAAACTGTAGTCTGGAGCAACGAAGGAGAGAATTCATAAGTTGTATCGCTTGGCTTTCAATTCCTATGTATAAGACCTCTGAGTGCCTCACTTTTAAATTCATGGCATGGACATTTAAACATAGGGGCTGATTCTGAAGTGCCTGTCACATTTGTGAAGATTTAGGACGAGTAATCAATGACCTATGTATAGAGAATCCTGCCTTGATCAGTAATTTCCTGCTGTTTTAGAATGGAATTAGGATGTGGTTCTTTGGAATTTGGCTTTGTCCCTAGTTTTTCAAATTCACCTTGAAGTTATAGACTCTTTGTAAAAACAACAACAACAACAAGAATTGGGGGTCATGTGTTGCTTGGAGTGCACTTGAGATACCTCTCATGATCTGAGGGTTGGGGTGAGCCTAGGAAATTATCACACACAGAGACTGGAAGTTAATGATTTTTAAATCTCTTGCATTATAACAGTGAGTACAGTCCTTGATTCATCATGTATCTCTATGGTAGGTGGTCTAGTTGTAGTTATTAGCATGTGTCTGTGTGTTGGGGAAGAGAAAACTAAACATTTTAATAGCGTTATGGCCACTCCTCCTCAAATTCCCATTAATGCAAATACAACACATGTAGTTTGAATCCCAGGAGTCTTATGGGACACAAATCACAGATGTGGAATAAACATCATCAGAGTGTATGACTTAAAGGTCTTCTCTTGGACATCAACAGAGGCCCTTGAGCTCCTATTGTGTTAGACAGATACCTGATAGGACATTTTGAGGAAATTCACAGTAAATCAAGATCTTTACAAGACTTGCAAAAGCAGAATTTTCACATCTATTCCAAAGATGACTTACTCAATTACTCACTTACTTCTTACTCAATTACAGCAGAGGGTCAGACCATTTAAAGTCTTTTCAGAGGAATGACCAATATCATCATAAAATACAGTAGAATTTATTCATCTCTTACATACAATGAAAGAATCAGGCACCTTGTGTGGAAGAAACTAAGAGTTCCTGTAATGTGATCCAATTATTTCCATCACAGAAACTGGCATACAATTCGTATGTCTAGGCAAGTTATTCTTAACCATCCTAAATCCTTTGAGGGGCTTCCAAAAGACCAGAATTCAGTCTTGTCGCTTCTGTCCTATGCCTCACCTCCTACATGTAATCAATTGCCAAGCTATATCGATTTCATCTCTAAATTATCTCATCTATCCCCACCTTTCTATTCCCAGTGACACTACCCTATTACAGGCCCAATTTACCATCCATCTGGACTATTACATTAGCCTCCTATGTGATCTTCCTGCTTTTAGCCTCATCCTTTTCTAATCCATCCTTCACATTTCTGCTAGATTAATTTCCCCACTAGACAGATCTGGACATGCCACCCTTCTGTTTAAAACCCTGCTGTGAAACTCTATCACCCACTGAAGAAAATCCACACTCTTTAGTTTGACATTCAAGGCTCTCTAATCTATCACTCCATCCTTATTTTACCTACTTCCTATAATGGAAAAAATCTATCTGCCCCCCGCCCCAAATTGGACCATTCCTAAACAAATCTTTTACTTTTAATTTCCTGATGCATTTGCTTATGCCCCATACATGAAATGTACCTCTCATACACATCCTACTTCATTCCAACTTTGCTTGATAAATTCCTGCCTGTTCTTCAAGATCAAACTCAAATTCCAAAACTCTGTGAAAGCTTTCATGATATTCTCAGTTCGAAATTGATTTTTAATTCCACACACCTCCCAAGCCATTTCTACCATCCCTATGCCCTGAGCTTGTTCTATCTTGGATTATAACAATTCACATAAATATTTTAACTCCCTTTCTACTCGTTTTGGAGTTTTGTGCAATAAGGGATAGGTTCTCACTGATCTTTTTAGTACCCTTAATATTTAGAACACTGCTTGGCACATGTAAAATGCTTAATGACTGTCAACTTTAATTGAATTTGCTGAGTCCTAGATCTCCCATTCTTTCCTGGATATTGATCTTTTCAACGAATATTCCTTTTATTACACCCTTCTTCCAGATGAACCAGGAAAGCTTCGCTAAAAAAGAAAAAAGGGTGAAGAGAAAAGGAAAGAAAGAAAAGGGAGAAGAAGAAAGAGGAAGAGAAAATAGAAAGAGGAGAAAAGGACAGGGGATAAAAACAGGTGGGAAGGAAATGATACACAACTGGGAGGAGGAAAAAGAAGGGAACTAAAGGGAAAGGAAAGAAAATGAGAAGAAGGAAGGCAAGAAGAAGGAATCTTCTCCAACTACTGACTAATATCTGAAATTTCATAGATTTTGATTCCTTTACCTGAAGATGCTGTCCTCATTGAAAAGTAGATATCTCTGATGGAAGGGAATCATAATTTTCCTTTTCCATTGGGGGAAAGTCTTTTATATTTTAGGTTGATAGATTATATGGTATAGTATAGGGTAGGGTTTCCTGTCCAAACTATTAAGTAGATTGTGAACCTAGCTCAATTTCCTATCTATACCACCTTCCACAGCCACAGCCCAACAGTTTTTGGTGGCTTGGGGGTTGCAGACCAGGACATGAGAAGAAAGAGAGAATCAGAGAAACTCAGTAGAAAGGAATGTAGAAGGGGAAGTCAGTTGGATGGCATTTGACTGTGTCACAAACCTAGGTTTAAGTCTTAGCTTTGCAGATTACTAGCTTTATGGTTCTGGGGATCCTTTAATCTCCCTGAGTCTCAGTTTTCTACCAACCTATGTCACAGGGTTATTCTGAGAAAAGTACTTTCCAAAATATACTGCATAAATATGAACTATTATATTAACATATATTATATAGATATAGATACAGATTATATAGCTATAGACATTGTTCCTGAGAGTTTTGCTAGGAAGTTTTGCTAGGAAGGAACAGACAGCATATGAGGACAAGGGGCACCTGCAAGAGGAAGGAAAAGGGTAACAATTGTTGGAGAAGGAGAGGGTATGTTAAAGTAGAAGACTCAGAGTCTTTTGACCAATGCTCATTTCTACATAGTAGATCCTGATGATCTCAACATAATAGGCATATCCCACCAATCCTTTTAGAATGATTCAGTGAAAAAGAACAACAAATTTGGAAACAAAGTACCTGGGTTTGAATCTTGCCCCAGCTGCTTGCTGTCTGTATAATCTTAAAGAAACCACTGGAATAACTTGTCAGAAGGAGAGTAATTGCTCTATGCTTCTGACTGGCTATTCCCCATTCTTAGATTTCCCTCTCTCCTAACCTTGAAATCTTAGAATCCTTGGTTTCTTTTAAGAGTTAGCTCAAGATTTTTCTCTTGCAGGAGCTTTTTCCTGGTCCTTCAATAGCTTATGCTTACCATCATCAGGTCTTAGTATATGACACCCTTACACTAATGAGAAGGTCTGACAGACATGATAGGTGAAATACTAGTAGCATCCTCTGGAACAATGTAGAGAGAAGATTTCTAACTGAAAGACAAATATCTGCATTTTTAAGAGCAAAGTAAGCAGACTTTATAAACTATAAGCTAAAGAACCCGATTCCAGCTCTTGGAAAAATTCTAGAGCAGGATGAGCAGATAGAAAGGGAATCAGTGATAACTAAGAATCAAGATGGTATCTTCAAGAACAGGTCAAACTAGACTAACTTCATTTTCTAGTAAAATTGCTACTAGACTAATTGATTATGAGAATATGTGGAAGGTATGTTTGAATTTTGGTAAAAAAAATCATTGACTAAGTTTTGTGACACATGAACAAGATGGACAAGATGCTAGTGTCACTCAATGGATTCAGAACTGGTTAGAAAAATGGACACAAAGAACAGTCCTAAGTGAGTCAATATCAACTTAGGAGAAGGTTCCTAGTAGAGTGCCTTGGAGGTATGTCATTAGGTGCCACACTTTTGTCAAAGACTTAGTTGAAAGTATAAATGACATGCTTATCACATTTATAAAGTAAATTAATCTGAGAGTGTTAAATATTGGATGGTAGAGTTGGGATCCAGAAAGAACTTGGCAGAATTGAATGATGAGTCAAATCTAATAAGATGAAATCATATATTAAATATTTGATATTTAGCATCAAATGAAGTTATAAGTTTGTGTTAAAATCAACTTTATAAGTATAGAATAGAGAAGGCATAAGAAAAAAAATTAGTTAATATGAAAGAGATCCAAAGATTTTAGTGGACTGCAAGCTCAAAATGAATCAACAGGATGTCATGTTGTAAAAACAAATAAAATAACAACAACCAAAACAAACCCTGAGATCTGAAATGTATTAAGATTATAAATGCATCTAGAAAGATAACATTTATAATAACTCTGAAATCATCCTTAGTAAGATGATGAAGTATTGTTTTCAGCTCTAGGTACCATATTTAAGGAATTACATTAACAAACTAGAGAGCAAAAAGAGGGGGATGAATAAGACGATCAAGGGTCTGGAGGATATGCTGTATTGTAGGGATGAGACAGAAGGTAAAATAATGGTAGGCCTTGAATGCTAGGCTAAGGACTTCAGATTTTCCTGTTGGTTGCAGGAAATCATTAAAGGTTTTCCAGTAGGGAAGGGTCATGATTAAAGTATGGTTTTAATAAAAAAAAACCTGAAAGCATTCCATAGCATGAATTAGAGGTTCAGAAATGGACAGTACTTTGGCAGTCAGTTGACTAAGGTCAATGAAGCAGAAGGAAGGTTAAAAGATAATGGTGCCATTAATAGAAACAGTGATGTGAAGGTTGGACATTAGTTCTGTGGAGAAGATAATACTGAAATTGTGATAAAGACAGAACAACTAAGTGGAAACTTCTAGTAGGTAGTTGCAAATGTGGATCTGGAGTTCAAAAAAACTGTCAGAGCTAAAGATGGATTTGGCAGTTGTATGAGTAGCTGTCTAGCTGACATTTTAAGTAATGGAAAAGGATGAGATCTTTGAGGCAGAGAGTAAAATGGGAGGAAAAAGAAAACCCAAAAACAAAACAAACCAAACAAAACAGGGCCAAGATCTTAATCTTAGGGAATCACTAACTTTAATGGATTTTATAGGGAAAAAAATAAATCAACAAAGGAGACAGAGACAGGGGAGAGTAGTATCAGTAGAACCTAGACCATCATGGAAGTAAAGGACAATGTTCCTGATGATCCTACTTCAAATAGTTTGATTTTGCCTGCATCACTTGTCCCTTTGCCAATGGAATCTGAGAAGTTTCAAAGAATACCAAAGAAAGTTAGTAGTGTTAATTTCACCCAAAGAGTTAGGGTAAAAAATAACTGTGGGGAAAAATATTTGACACAAAGAAATGCCTCTTAAACTTTGAATTATAAAAAATGTATTTCACACATTTGAATGATTCTTGTTACTGCTATCATCTCTCAGTTTACTATAGTGATACTATGTAATACCCTTCTATTAGGTGAGGGTAATTTTTTGTACATTCACTGGGGGTACTAAAGTAATTCTATTTTTACTCATAAATCTTAACTTTGTTAATGTTCTTTGTTTATAATACCATTGTTTTTTTTAAAAGCAATAAGAAGAGGGTATAAAACTCTAAGGAAATCTGGCACAGTTTTTAAGAGGGAGACTAATTATGTAGAGACAGATGTAATTCATTATTAAGCAACTAGTAGTAAAATACCTGTTGAGAAGAGAAAGTGTATTATTTTAAAGAAAAAGAAAAAAAAACCTGAGAGGGGGCAGAGTCAAGATGGTGGCTTAAAAGCAGGAGAATTCCATGGCTCCTCACATAACCACCTCAAATACCTATAAAATATGACTCTAAACAAATTTTAGAGCTCCAGAACTCATAAAATAACAGAGAAACAATGCTCCCACTGAACGCAGTCAAGTAGGTGGACAGAAAGGGTTCATTGTAGGATTGCTGGGAGCAGAGCCCAGTCCCATGTGGTTTTAGGCCCAGGACAACCAGGAGAAGCTGTAGCTGGAGCTTTCAGGAGAGTGGATCACCAGCAGCTGTGGTGGTTTCCAGAATTATCAACCCATAAGAGCCAAGGACAAAGGGAAAAGGTCAGTGGAACTCAGCTAAATTTGGGGGAGAGGGTCTGGCCAACTGCCTCCAGAGCTAGAAGCAGTCCGAACTGGTGGCCCTGCAGCTTCCTCCACATGTCTGCTTCAGAGCTCCTGGCCTGTAGATTGTGTGGGGGCGGGTGAAAGGGGGAAGTGACCATTCAGAGGCTAAGTGCTCTTCCCTTACCCTGCCTGGATCAGGATCATGGTCTTGGGTGGTGGTCCTAAGGTATGGGACCAGTAAGCCAAAGCTGGTGGGGCTGTAGAGAAGGTGGCCTCCTAATAGCTCTGGCAGCTGCAAAATCCCCAGTGATTTGGAACAGAGTTCTCCCCTCTGAAAGCAGAGTTCTATTGAGTCCAAAAGTCAAGTAACTGACAGACAACATGAGCAGGCAAAGAAAGCAAAGCAAGCTCAGCAACCGAACTTTAGATTCCTTTTTTTGGGGGAACAAAAAGGATCAAAACATGGAATGGAAGAAAGACAACACAGTCAGAATTCCTACACCAAAAGCTTCCAAGAAAAATGTAAACTGGTTACAGGCCATAGAGGAGCTTTTAAGAAGGATTTTGAAGAGAAGTGGAGGAAAAATTGGGGAGAGAAGTGAGAATGATGCAAGAAAATCATGAAAAAAGAGTCAACAACCTGACTAAAGAAAATAACACCTTAAAATAGATTAACTCCAATGGAAAAAGAGGCCCAAAAAGTCAATGAGGAGAACAATGCCTTAAAAAGTTGAATTTGCCAGATGGAAGTAGAATCTTAAAACCTTGCTGAAAATAATAATTATTTTAGAATTAGAGTGGAGCAAATGGAAGCAAATGACTTTATGATAAATCAAGATACTATTAAACAGATTCAGACAAATGAAAAAATAGAAGGCAATGTGAAATATCTCCTTGAAAAAAACCACTGACCTGGAAAATAGATTCAGGATAGACAATTTAAAAATTATTGGACTACCAAAAAGCCATGATCAAAAAGAACCTAGAAATTATCCTTCAAGAAAGTCTCAAGGAAAAATACCCAGATATTTTAGAACCAGAAGGCAAAATAGAACTTGAAAGAATTCACTGATCGCCTCCTGAAAAAGATTAGAAAAAGAAAACTCCTAGGAATGTTATAGCCAGGTTCCAGAGTTCCCAGATCAAAGAGAAAATATTACAAGCTGCCAATTACATGAAAAAACAATTTGAATACTGTGGAAACACAATCAGGATGACCCAGGATCATGACCCAGCTTCTACATTCAGGGACCAAAGGGCCTGGAATATGATATTTTGAGGATCAAGGAAGCGAGGATTAAAACCAAGAATCACCTACCCAGCAAACCTGAGTATATTGTTTCAGGGGAAAATACGGTCATTCGGTGAAGTAGAGGACTTCCAAGCATTCTTGAGGAAAAAACCAGAACTGAAGAGAAAATTTGACATTCAAACACAAGAAGCATGAGAAAGTAAACATGCAAAAGAAATCATGAGGAACTTATCAAAGTTGAACTATTTACATGCCAACATGGAAAAATGATAATTATGACTTATGACACTTTGACACTTTTC
>CM053596.1:208180713-208220253 GCA_028646575.1 Pseudocheirus occidentalis
TGTATAGATGTGTATATATACTTAACCATATGTCCATATAGGAGGCTATATATGTGTGTGTGTATGAATACATATCTGAGCATGTGTGTATATGTGTATATAGAGGGTATAGGATGAATTGAATACAAAGGGATGATACTTTAAAAGGCGAAATTCTGAGGTGGGAGAGGACTAGAATGAGAGGAGACAGAGAGACAAAATGGGGTTAATGATCCCATATAGAAGAGGCAAGGGATAACTGTTACAACTTTACTTTCAATTATTCTCATTGAATTTGGCTTAGGGAAGAAATGGCATAAACTCTAAACTGGGCATCATGCCACACAGGAGAGTAGGGAGCATGGGGATGAGAGGGGGGAAGACGAAGGGGAGGGCAGGGTCTGGACAATAACACTCTGATGGCAGAAAATGAGGAGGAATTAAGAAACCTTTCAATGAGGGTGAAAAAGGAGACTGTAAAAGCTGACGTGAAGTTTAATATAAAACAACAACAACAACAACAACAAAGATCTTGGCAACTGATCCCATCACTTCCTGAGAGATAGTGGGAAAAGAAACTGAAGAAATGAAAGAAGTGTTAGATTCTTTTATTCTTGGGCTTAAAAATTACTGCAGATGCTGATTACAGCCATGAAATTCAAATATATTTGCTCCGTGGAATGAAAGTGATGTCAAATTTGGAAGCATGCTAAAAAACAGAGACATCACCTTGCTGACAAAGGTCTGTGTAATCAAAGCTAGGGTTTTCCAATAGAAATGTATGACTGTGAGAATTGGCGTATAAGGAAAGCTCAGCAATGCAGTCAAAGTTTTTGAACTGTGGTCCTGGAGAAGATGTTTGAGAATCTCTTGTACAGCAATGGGATCAAATCAGTCAATACTTAAAGAAATTAATTTAAGCTGTTCACTGGAAGTTCAAATACTGAAACTGAAGCTTAAATACTTTGGCCACATAATGAGAAGATGGGGCTTATTACAAAAGACCCCAGTGTTGGGAAAGATTGAAGGCAAAAGGTAAAGGAGATGACAGAGAATGAAATGGATAGAAGATATCATGGCAAAAACAATGATGAGCTTGGACAGACTCTAAGGGATTTAGTAGAGGATAAAAGGGTCAGGCATGGAGTTACAAAGAGTCAGACACAACTGCATGACTGAACAACAACAACAAAACAAATATTGTAGATGTGTACAGAAGTGACAAAAACTCACTGCAGGCATAATATTTTATTTGAGATGAATAGTTGGACCAATCAAAGCAAAGCTAAAAGCAACAAAAGAGGTCACAGAACTAACTAGAATTCTTGAATGCACCATTCTGTCCCAGAGAAGCCAACCAAAATTCAGTATAAGCAGCTCTATTCAATCCAAGGTTGGATTAATTAGCCATCATAGAAAATTCAATTCCATTACTATAAATAGATGCTTTCTGAAGGTATTACCTTTGTTTTAGTGACATGCCATTTTATATTCTATCAGCAAGTCCATATTTTGCAGGATATTTCTTGTAATATTCACCAGTATTCAGAAATTAAGAAATGGTCTCATGCATGCTTATCACTTTCTTCAGAAACAGGCTACTTCCTTACAATAATTTCATAAACAAGTTTCTCCCTTCAAAATACTAAGTGTTGCTCTCTATATAGACTCTCTTTAAAGAGTTCAGTTACAGACAGAGATGTGTTAACTAATACTAAGAGGAGGATAAAGAAAAACTCAGCTCTTAAGAGAATGTCATTAGCTATGTAGAAAATGACAAGTAAATCCCATATTAACAACTTTGTTAAAACCAACCCACTTCCTCATAATTATTGTTGATAAAATCAAGTAACAGAATCATAGGATCATACATTTAGAGATGGAAGGGACCTCAGAGACTATCCAACATTACCCCCTTGATTTTACAAATGAGGAAACTGAGGTCTAGAGAGGTCAAGTGATTTACCTAAGGTGATAAAGCAGATGGAAGCACAGCAGGGATATGGATGTAAGTCTCCTTATTCCAGTCAGTGCTCTTTCCACTGTGTTGTTATTCAATCGTTTCATTTGTGTCCAACTCTTTATGATCTCATTTGGGGTTTTCATGGCAAAGATATTGGGTAGATTTGCCATTTCCTTCTCCAGCTTATTTTACAGATGAGGAAACTGAGGCAAAGTTAAGCAACTTGCCCAGGGTCACACAGCTAGTGAATGTCTGAAGCCAGATTTGAACTCAGAAAGATGAATCTTCTTACTCCAGGCCTAGCACTTTATTCATTGAACCACCTACATGCCCTCTTTCTACCATATCATGCTACTTATCATAAAGCAAATCTAGAAAATATTTCATCTAACATCTAATTCAAATCTTTTATTTTCCAAATGAGGAAACTGAGCTCCAGAAAGACTTAACTGCCCAAGGTTACACAAATATTAGAAATTATTTATTCCTTTCAACTCACAGATTCCTAGCATTGGGGCATTTCTTCTCAGTCCTTAATTTCTCAATTCAGGAAGAGGACAATTGATTTTCAGAGAGGACAGCAACTTCTTTTTTCTAATTAGTTTTTTGGGCTGTAATTAAAATGAAATATATATGTATACATAAACATACATACATACACGTGTGTGTGTATGTGCATTCATTAACTAATGTTCAGGGGAGAGGATCATCAAATGGGATGCTAAAAGCTAAGGGAATAGTTAGGAGGAGCCAAGGTAAAACCAACCAAAGTTTAAAAATTTACCATGAATAAGCCACAAAATGAGTAATGAAGCATTTGTTTGGAAGCTTCCATGTCAGATATACTTTATACATCAGAACTTGCTGTGTAAACACTCCATGGCCTTTTCTGTTAGTAAATTCCATTGTAGAATTGTCCTTCCATTCGTTCTTCTTTGACAGGTTAAACATAGCCAAAATTTGCACTGGCTATCTGGACAAGTATGTTTTGACCCATTCCATCTTTGTTTAATTTGTCTCTAAAACAGGAATAAGAATTTCTTCTTCACATATGCTGTAGCTGTAGTCACTTAACAGGCTTTCGAGGTTTATGTATATCAGTTTATACTGTTCATGCCATTTCCAGGACAGATTCTAAATTATGGAGGACTAGAGCAATTCAAAGTTTGATGGAATTTGTGTTAAACTGGCTAAGAGCCAACATAAAGTCATTAAGAGATCTTGTAGTTTACTGATGAAAGGGTATACTTCAGTGAACTGAAGTGCAAGGCCTTATTGCCCACTAATTCAACCACAAAAATCAAATAATTTTTTTAAAGTGGAAAAAGCCCCTTGAAAATGATCTAGACAAGTCTTCTCATTGCATTGGTGAGGAAAATGAGACCTGGAGAGTTTGTTGGGTTCCTGGGAGCATGTCCCATTAGTGACAGTGCCAGAGCTAGAAGCCAAGCACCTTTGCTCTAACTCTGGTGCTCTTTCCACTGTCACTGATATGGATTTGCTGAGTGTTTACAACATGCCGGACTTGTGTTAAGTCTAAGAATAAAATTAATCCACAAATATTTATTAAGCATGTACTATTTACCAAAGACTGGGAATACAGAAAAAAAAATACACTGTTCTCTCTGCTCAGAAAGACCTTTCATCCTATCAAGAAAGACAATATGGGCATAGGTAGCTATATAGGAAATGAATCCAAGATAATATGAAGCAGTTTAGGGAAGAAGAAGGGATCAGGAAAGACCTTAGAAAGCTGTCCTTGATCTAACCATCAGAGAAAGCGTATATTAGACATCAGCTATACCCCTAAGTGATTATATTACATAGTTGGAAAGAGAAGACAGAAGCACAGACTCTCAAAATGGGAAGGGAACAAGCATGCATACTAAGCACTTGGACAAACATTTCGTTTTGCGCCTCCCAACAACCCTGTGAGGCAGGTGCTATTGTCATTTCCATTTTGCTGTTGAAGAAACTGAAAGAGGCAGAGGTTAAGTGACTTGCCCAAGGTCATACGGCTGGTTTTTTTGTGTTAAGTGTCTGAGGCTGGATTTGAACTCAGGTACTCCTGACTCCATGGCCGGCGCTCTATTTACTGCGCCACCTAGCCGCCCCATGAACTAGAATTCTTGAAGGCATCGTTTTGTGCCTGAAAAGACAATCAAGATTCAATATAAGCAGTTCTACTCAATGTAAGAACAAGAACCAAGGTCGGATTCTTTTGTGATCATAGAAAATTCAATTCCATTATTATAAGAGAAATCCACCACCACTTCACTTTTGGAGACTACCTCTACCTCTACATGATGGAAGTTTTGCCTGTTATTGAGCCAATTTAAGGGTCCTCTCTGGAGGGTTCAGAGCTGGAGCATAGCTCTGAAGTAGTGGAAATTTTGTGAGCAGAAAATAGAGGACAAGAAAGTCTGTATGTGTATGTGTTGATTCAATAAAATGCTAAACTGTAGAAGCAATTAGAAAAGAGGCTGTGCATTAATGTGATAATTGTATAGGCAAAGCTATGGTGACCTTGTGTGGCTAAAAAAAAAATTGGTCTTGGAATCAGGTAACCTGGATTTGAGTCTTCTGGTCCCGATTCTTCTACTAAGGAGGTTTCCATTTGCAATTCTTGAAAAAGCTCCTGAGGGCTTCTAACATGGATGATTTTTTTTTCAAAGCATTTGAGAAAAGAAATATGTCTAGAGAGGATAAAGAGTCAGTGCTAGAACTGGGAAGTCCTAGGTTCAAGACCTACTTCTGACACATACTAGTTGTATGATTCTTGGAGTCACCTAACTCTTTACCATCCCTCTCTGAGGACTTCAAATTACAGAGTAGGTATTTACTTTCACTGGTGGAATATGAATTTCCTATGCCAATAAAATCATAGGTCCAGAACTTTAATAAAAAGTATTGTGAAAGATGAACTGAAGAGGAAAAAAATGAAGGCCAGAGGACAAGCTAAGACACACTTTAGGGACAGCATAGTAAAATGGAAGAAGAATGGGCTTTGCAACAATAAGTCTTGGGTTCAAATCTTACTTCTGAAATTATCTGTCTGACTGACATTGGGCAAGTCTCTTAAACAGCCCAGGTCTTGCTTTTCTCCTGAGGTGAAATTATGTGTTTGGATTAGATGAACCCTGAAGCCCTCTTCAGTTCTGGGTCTAGGGCCTCACACCATGGCGAAATGAGGAAGGCCTGGATGAATGTGGTGGCACTGGGAATGGAGAGAAAAATATAATTCAGAGAGGATTTGGGACTGGATTCAGTGATGCATCAAGATTGCATAGATGAAGCTCCCTCTGTGTGCAAAACTGTTTCTAATCACAGCAAACAGGAGTATTATGGAAGTAACAATGTGTGGTTTGGCTGTCGAGAATCCCTAAGGGCAATAATCACTCCTAAAATGGTTTGTAAATTATGGATTGAAATAATAGTCCTTGTTATCAGTTTTTCTCCCATAGACTCCTTGTTATCTGTAAATAGTTGGCCTTGATCTCAGGGGTGAAGAGAAAGCATTTAAAGGTACTGGTTGGCCAGAATAATAAATGAAAAAGAAAACCAATACTCTATGAATTAAGAACTGATCACACAGAAATATTAATAACTTTCATTCACATAGCTCCTTATAGCTAGCAATGCAGTTTCTTCACAATAATCCTGAGAGGTAGGTAGTATCTCCCTTGGTGGCTAGTACATAGCTCTGAACATAGGAGGCTTATTTGTTGAAGGAATGAAATAAAATTAACATTAAAAACTGGCTTAAACATGAATTGTTTCTTGGCACAGTTTCCCCCAGACACAACAGAATCTGGAGGGTGGTGCCCAGGATTGAGGATCATTTTGCTTAGTTTCAACTCAGTGAAAGCATTGCCTGCATATTTGGTGAGCAGGTCCCTTAAAGCAAAGAATGAATGAACCTCACATGGGATGAGCAGGTATGAATGGATTGAGAACTACTTAGTTGGAGACAATATCCACATTACTGGGATAACATATATCAGTGTATTAGAGGACTGGAGAATAAATTGAAATATGCTAAGAGCTAGCTAGTGTATTTTGGCAAATGTACTCAGTTGAAAAATTACAGTAATAATGACTCACACTTGAATAGCGCTTTACAATGGACAAAAATGCTTCTCTTACAACAAACTTCTTGTATTCATATTCCTATTTTACAGATGGGATAGTTGAAGTCTAAGAGTTCAACTATAAGGCAAGGATTGTCTATTTTCCTGTATTTCTGAATTTTCAAAAATAGTCAAGCCAGTCTCTAAAGAACATTGTTTGCATATTGTACCCTAATTAATAAATGACAGAATGAGAACTGACTATAAATTCATTACTTTTTCCCTATGACCCTCTCATATAACTTCTAGTTATGGAAGGAAGCAAGTTCCATGTGGCCCATAGCTATCAACTGTAAGTATGAGGAAATCCAAGGATCTCTGTCACTATCTCAAGCAGAAGCAGGCTTCATCAGCCCTCCTATGAGTCATACATGGCCCAGGGTCAACTGTACTCTGCAAGCAGCGATAAAATAGATCAGACAGAATGCATCTTCTGCCCTACGATAAGAATGGGTCCTATTTATTAGTGCTGTTCCCAAAGACTCTTTGACCTCACAGACAATTTGCTCAGTTGCCTGTCCTTGAAAGATCTACTGATTCTTCCTTCTTATCATAACTAGACTACCTAGATCAAGGCTCATCCTGGGTTGTGATAATAGGAACAAGGTAAATATAATTAACCATGAAAATTTATGAAGAGTGTAGTTTGGTTACACTGTGCAAACATGCTTGGGAATATCTACTGGAGGCTGAGTGAATGTAAAACTCTGAGAAGAGGAGAGATTTCCTGGTCCCAGCCATTACCTGATTATAGCTATGGTTAATATTGTATTATGTCATGAAAAGGGATTGGATTAAGGTAATGTAGCAGAAGTATCATAGTACAATGGAAAGAGTCTGGATTTGAAAGCAGAGGGCCTGGTTTGAAAGTGGATTTTTCTTCCTATCAATTATATGGGCAACTCTCAGAAGTTCTTTGGGCGTCTGCAGCTAGAAAGCGAATGGCTTGGACTACATGTTCTTTGAGGACCCTTCCAGCTCAGAATCTATGATAATGTAAGTTACAAGGTACTGCCTATACCACATCATTAGAAAAATGACAAATTCTTTCCCTGTAATTCTTATGATACCCAGATGCCTCTGGCTTCCTGGAATTTTTTAATAAATATTACAAATCTCTTGGCAGTAACTTTCAGACACCTTAAAATTTGCCAGCAACAAAGTTCCTTAATATCATGTGTTGGCATGGTGCAATTTAATTTTTCAATGAGATTTCATGTACGAAATCACATTTTATTTTTACAATAATGCCAGGAGAACAGTGTTCCAGCTGCTATTTTAAAGATGAGGAAACGGAAATGTAGAAAGCTAATGCAATCTTATGCTACATTAAGAGAAAACTGGCATCCAGAATGAGGGAGGTGATAGTGCTTCTGTAAACTCTTTCATGATTGGACTACAGCTGGAATTATTTTGCGTGCCACATATTAGGCAGGACATTGATAAGGAAGAGCACATCTAGTGGAAGACAACCAGGATGGTAAAGGTTTTTCAAGTCATGAGCCTATGAAGGCCAATTAAATGAGATGGTGACATTTGGTCAGAGCAAGAGAAAACTCAAGAAACATGATGACTGTCTTGAGGTATGTTGAAGGTCTACCATGTGGAAGAAGAACTGAGCTTGTTCTATTTGGCTTCAAAAGTTGGAAATGGAAATAATGGGTACAAATTGCAGAAAGGGTGATTGAAGCTCAATGTACAGAAAAAACCTTCCCAACGATTAGAGCTATCTAGATAGGGGATGAACTACTTTGAGCATCAGTGGATTTCCTCTGATGTTTGGCTGATATTTGTCAGAAATGTTGCATGATTCTTATACAGCTTTGGACTGGACTAGATGGCCTTCTATGCCCCATCTACTAACTATGGGTGTACCTCAAGACTCTATCCTGGGCTGTTATCTCTTCTTTCTTTATACACGTTCCTGTAACAATGTTATTATTTTCCATTGGGCTAATCATTTTTTCTAAGAAGCTGACTCAAATATAGGCCTAGTTTCTCTGGTGATATAGTTCTACCTAACAAACTTCCTATTACCTTTTCCAGCTGAATGTGAATGATCTATAGAACCTCAACATCTCCAAAGCAAAACTCATCTTTCCTCACTATACCCATTTCTCTCTCTCTCTCTCTCTCTCTCTCTTTCTCTCTCTTCCAATCTCTCAATCTCTTTCTCCCTCCCTGGCTCTCCACTTCCCTGTTTTTCCAATGCCACTATGATACTTCTATTCACTCAGATTTGAAAACTTTAAATCTCACTTAAGTCTCTTCTCTTTTGCCCATTTTCAATCAATTGTCAGTCACTGAGTCTTGTCTCTACCTCCTCAAAATCTTCTCCATCTCTATTCACATGGCCACTCTCATAGTTCAGGGTCCCCTGACCTCTCACCTAATAATCTCCTAATAGCTTTCATTGCCTTCAAATCTCTCCCTTTTCCAATGTATCCTCTATATAGTTATCAAAGCAGAAATTTGATCATGTCACTCCCTTGCTGAAAAAGATTTAGAACTCCCTCTTGCTCTAGGATAAAATTCAAATCCCTCTGTTTGACTTTTAAATCTCTTCACAGTCTTGCTCCAGCCAACACTCCTAGGTTTATTGTACACTTCCCTACATGTTCTATATGATCTATCCAAACTGGCATGCTAGTTTCTTGTACATGAAACCAGTTTCCTAATTCTGTCCCCTGAATGCCCTCTCCTTTCACTTCCACCTATTAGAAGGTCTAGCTTCCTTCAAAACTTGATTTAAGTGCTACCTCCTAGATGGAGACCTCTCTTGATGACCCAATCTTCTAAGCCCTTGCCTTATTCCTGTATGTTTTGTATTTATTTTGTATTAATATACATTTATTTATTCATGATTCCTTGGAATAATTTAAGTTCCAAGGCAGAAAGATTTGTTTCATTTTTGCCTTTGTATTCCCCATTTCCTAGCAGACTACCTGGTGTGTAGGCTTTTAATTAATGCCTGACCCTCGAACATATTGTGAATCAACACATATTCAAGATCCAGAACTATTTCCCAATAAATACCAAATCAAAGGCAATAATGTTCAAGAGAGATTGCAGATGATGAAAAATCTTATTAAATTGCTCCAAGTTACTAACAAAATGAATTAAAACTAAAACCATCCTGAAATTTTAGGTCACATCCAAAAAATGTCAAAGATTATAAAAAACTGTATATATGGAGGACACAAGCATAAATATGCTGTTTGCAGTGCTGTGAATTGAACTAATCATTCGGGAAAACAATTTGAAATTATTTGAGAAAAATCAGTAACCTGTTTGTACCCTTTGAAAGTAGAGATTCAATTGCTGGGTATATAACCCACATAGACTAATGACAGAAAAAAAATTACCACACATAACAAAATACTCATAGCAGCAAAAAATTAGAATCAAAGTGGGTTTCTAACCATCAACTGTGGAATGGTTGAATAAATTGTGGTATATCAGTGTACTCAACTCTTATTTTGCTATTTAAAAAACCACATATTAGAGCAATTTAGAGAAATAAAAAGATTTGTCTGATACAGAATGAAATACATTGAAGCAGAAATATATTTGTGTGTGTTTATGTGTATATAAATATATACATACTTATATATACATACATACACACAATGATAAATGAAAAGTATGCTAAAATACAGACAAAAGCTTAATAATTGTAATGATTAATCTTTGTTTTGGAGAAGAGATTAGGAAATGGACTGCCTTACTTTCTTTAAAAAGATGGGCTGCATGAGTCATAGAGTGTGGTGTATTCTGATTTGATCTCTGTCAACTGGTTTTACTCAACTGCTTTTGTTTGTTCGTGTTTTTTTTTTGTTTTTAAAGGAAAAACTCCATAGATGGGTGAAGAGAGGATGGTATATGTAGAAATGACTGTTATAAAAGTAAAATTCATAAATAACATTTTAAAAAATATATTTTAAAGTATATTTTTGAAAATGCATTTTAAAGATTTAGTGATTTTCTAAAGGGTAGTATGAAAACTACTGGTGGTCCTCATGTTGGTAGCTTGGAGAATGAACACATAATATCACCATCCCAATATTTTTGTTCATGACATGAATTGATAACTTACTAATGCTATCAAACACACAAACACACACACACACACTCCCTCATTAATCTCTCATCAAAAACAAGTGGTCTCATTATCTTTAATGAGATAAGGTTTGTTGTTTTTCAACCCCCAGTGGCAAGTGTGAGTTGTGTGTTTACTTTCTTGGATTAGGGTAGAATATGCAAAGAATGCCCTTTAGAAGCTGGCTTGACTATTTTTGAAGATAGGTGTATGATTTAGGTAATAACCAAAATATAGATATGATTTGAATTTTGTTTGGAAATAATGACCTACTTTTAAATAAGACAAACTATTAAAACATAATTATAAATATTTGTCTTCTATATGATGCAAATAAACCAGAGGTGTACTTAAGAGCAAGATTTAAAGAAACTTTATTTCTTTAAAGATTCTCTAGGCATAGATTGTTCTCACTCCCTAATTATAATATTACCAAATGATATTTAATTCAAAGGACTCCAAAGTTTCCTTTCAACTTTAGTTGTAATTTTATACTGTGATCTTTTATTTTTAACATCAAAGCTAGATTAGTTTATACTATTATCGGGTCACATACATTCACTATCAGCATTTACTTATCTTCTAGTTACTCCTTATTGCCAAATGATTTGACTTCCAACCACACCACTTTATCAAAATTGTTCTCTCAAAGATCAGTAACAATCTCCTAATTACTAAGTACAGTGTTTTGTTTTTTTTTTGGACTTGATTCAACTTGATCTTCTTGTAGCTTCTCACATTATCATTCATTCCCATTCTTATCCCTCAGCTTTCGTTACATTGCTCTCCTCCTACCTGTCCGACTTTTTCTTCTTAGTGTGTTTTGCTGGATAATCATACTGTTTATACCTACTATGTGTGATCTTCCCCTCAAGGTTCTATCCCAGGGTCCTCTTCTTTCATATTCTCGCTCTCTCTCTCTCTCTCTGTCTCTCTCTGTCTCTCTGTCTCTCTCTTTATATATATATATATATATATATATATATATATATATATGGTTGGTTTTTTTTTTGCTTTTTGTAGGGGGTGGAAAGGCAGGGCAATTGGGGCTAAGTGATTTGCCCAAGGTTACAGGGCTGGCAAGTGTTAAATGTCTGAGACTGGATTTGAATTCAGGTCCTCCTGACTTCAGGGCCGGGGCTCCATTCACTGTGCCACCTAGCTGCTCCCACATTCTATATTTTCTACAATGGTCATTGATCACATCAGCTCTCATGTTTTCAAGTAACACATCTATGAAGATAATTAATAAATCTACAAGCTTAGTCTTTATCTCCCTGTAGGCCCATATTAGCAACTATCTTCTGCACATCTCCACCTAGATAAACACAGACCTCAACAGGTCTGAAACAGAACTTTGTCACCGAATTGTCACCAAAACCAATACTTTACCTAACATTCATTATTTATATTGAGGGTTCCACCATGCTTCCAGATACTCAGGTCTATACTCTGTGTCTGGCATTGTTCTAAGTTCTAGAGCTACAAGGAAAGGCAAAAAACAGTCCTTGCTCACAAGGAGCAAGACCAGTTAAACTAGACTATTTATTACATATCAATGTTCCATTCCACCACTTCTTGACTCTAGAATTCCTAGCTTCTATCATATGCTGTTCAGGTATCACCTTATGCAGTAGTTAACACTCTCTCCCTCTTAAAATTCCTTACTTTGTACCTATTTTTCCTATGTTATCTGTTGCATGAGAATGTTAAATCTTTGACAATAGAGGCCTGTTTCATTTTTTGATTTTGTATCCCCAGTGCAAAGTATAGTGTTTTAAAGAAACTACTTCATGGCTGTTGAATCTATCAACAAGCATTTCTTAAGCTTAATAATTAATGTTAATTTATCAGTAAAATAAAAAAATAATTCCCATCATACTGAAATAAAAAAGAAAAACAGAAAGGCAAAGTGACAGAAAAATGGAATTTTCTCTTGTTTCATTGCAATCAACTAATATGCATTTGCTATTTGGAATTTAACATCTTTGTAACTTGGGGCAAGTCACTAAATAGTCTAAGCATCAATTCCCTTTAGGCCTTTGTAGACCACCCCCTCTGAGATACTCTAAAATACTCAAGAAGCAGGAAAGCATCTAATTAGCTACTTAGGAAATGTAAGCACTCTGTCCCAACTCTCACACACTCTACTCCATACCCTCAGTTCCTATTTCCTTTTGAGCATAGAGCAATATTCAACATTAAACTTATTAGGTCCTCAGATTCCCAGTCCCTCCTATCCTTCTACTAATTTCAACTGGAGTAACTCCTTCTGTTCTCTCCCTAATACCATAGAAAATGAGGAATGCATTTATCAGCCTGTCTTTTTTTATGATTCTTATTGCAATCAGAATCTTAACCCCAAATTTCTCCAATGAAGAACAAAATTTTACCCTGTTTACCGTATTAGCCAGGTTGCCAATAACACAATCCTCTAGCTTTCCATGTTGTTTGAGTCTTTCAACTCCGTAGATTTTCACACGACTAATTACTGTCTATATCTTTTAAGAACTCAGACTTTTTTGTATAAAGTTAAATACATAAGAATAACTTAAAAATAAATATTAAGAATTTACTTTTAAGGGGACAATAGGGTAAATTAGTCAATGGAGTCTTTTGTTGAGTTGAAAAATTCTATGGAGGAAACAGTATAACACCACTGCAATTGGACTAATTCACTCTCACACAAACATTTATTAAACACCTACTTTGTTCTAAGCATTATGCTAAGTGCTGGGACAAAAGGAAAGGCAAACATACTCCCGCCCAGGCCTCCCCAAAATAGTCCCTGCTCTGTAAGGGCTCACAATCTCATTAAGTGAGAAAGGATGAAAACAACTGAAACCATTTCTCTCTTGTTTTTAATAATTAATTAATTAATTGGGACCAAGGATTTTACTCTTTTTGACATCCTCATTCAGAAATCACCTTTGTAGGTGATTCAGACAGTTCTTCTAAAATGTGGATTCTGCCTTTTATCAGAAGATAATACAGATACAGATAATTCTCTTTGACCAAAACTGAGTGATCAAAGTCACATGCCCCAGACCCTCATCAGAATATGTCCACCTGTCATCATAATATTTGTTCTATCATTGTTAGTCATTCAGAGTTGATTTTCACCCTCAGGAACACCCATTCTTTTTTGTTTGTTTGTTTGTTTTTTATTTTACTTTTTGGAGGGGGGAAGGCAGGGCAATTGGGGTGAGGTACCCAAGGTCACACAGCTAGTGTTAAGTGTTTGAGGCCACATTTGAACTCAGGTCCTCCTGATTCCAGGGCAAGTGCTCTATTCACAGTGCCATCTAGCCATTGCCAGGAACACGCATTCTTCCAAGAACATATAAGCATTGACTAGGTTTCATGAGGGGCCTTTGGTCCAAGAGATAAAGCCAAATGGCTATCCTTTATTAATAACATTCTGACATTATTAATAAAATGATTAATAACCCAGAAACTATGTTTCTCTTACATTTTACATGTCACACAGCTATGCATTGAAGGCAACACATTTGCTATGTCTACAAGGTATCTCTCCCTCACATGCCTGCCATAAGGTGGAAAGCATAATCATAATTAATCTTCTGAAGTCCTAATTGATCACTTCATTGACTAGAAATAAAAATCATTCAAAGTTTTTTTCTTTCCATTTTTGCAGTCACCATGTAATTTATTCTCCTACTTTTGCTTATTCCCTTTTATATTAGTCCTTACATTATTACCTGAACATATTCTCGGAAAAGATTTCTCTGAATCTTGCATGATAATAATTTCTTCTGGAATAATAATATTCCATTACATAAGCATGGAATTTTTTCAGCCATTCCCTAATTAATGGATACTTTCTTTATAGATCTTTGCTACTAGAAGGCAAAGGTATAAGTATTTTTGCACATACAGATTCTTTCTTTCTGTCTTTGATATCTTTGGGGTATATCCCAAATATGGTAATATTGTTGGATCAAAGAAGAAAATTTCCTTTCCAAACAATTCCTTTTATACTATATCCTACAACATTTGAGAAATTTAAATTAAGCCTACTGGCTTATATTTCACAAATTCAATTCTCTTTCTTTTTGAGAAAATAGGCACAATCTTTGCTATTTTGTATACTATGGTACCTTTTTTTTGTTTTCCATAAACATTCAGAATTGCTAGCAAAGTCTCAGTAATCACGTGAATTTTTTAAAGTACTCAATGATGTAATAATTAATATGGGTTAGGGGATTTATGTTCACCAAGGGCAGCTGGGTACTCTCCTACCTTCTCTTTATTTATCTTGCATATATATTCCATTTGGCTATTTTTCTATGTGTCATATACAATGTTGCAAAGCAGGGGAAATCAAAAAGCACTTAATACATGTTTACTATGTGCCAGCTATTATGTTGAATTCTCCATTTGCCTCCCGTGAATATCTCCAATTTATATTTTCTATATCTTGTTTATACACAGTTATTTGCATATTCTCTCCACTATTAGACTGTGATCTCCTTGAGGGCAGGGACCCTTTTTGCCTTTCTTTGTACCCCCAGTGCTTGGCAGTGTACCTTAGTACATAATAAGCACCCAATACATTCTATATTTCAAGAAGGCAATATTTATGTCTTATGAAATATTATAACACCCTCTCCCCACCAAAGTGCTAACAAAATTTATGTAAGAAAAATTAAGAATTTAACAAGCTTCCCATTTAATTTTATTGAATTGAAAAATGCCTTTGTCTTCTTCTTTAGGGAAGTGTTTATACTATAGAATAAAGAACACCATTCTTGGACTCGTATGATGGGTTTTGTTCTTGGCTCTATCAGCCCAACCTCCTCCGTGTGGTCTCTGATGATCCTCCAAGCTGCTGGAGTCTTCCCCTTAATATTACCTGATATTTATTTTATATACAGTAATATACAGTCATGGTGTCTTTCCTAACAGAAGGTAAGCTTCATGGGAACAGGAATCATTTCATTTTTGTTTTTATATCCTCTGTAATTTAGAACAATACCGATTGATTTACTAGCTGTGTAAATTTAAGAAACTGACAAAGATAGTGCTTGGAGTATCTAGCTTACAAAGTTGTGGGCATCAAACAGCTAGCATTTCTAAACCCTTTAAGCTTTGCAAAGTGCTTGGCATATAGAATCTCTTTCGATATTCACAACAGCCCTGAGAAGTAAGCACTAATTTTATTCCCTTTGTATAGATGAGGAAATTAAGACACAGAGTTTAAATGACTTACCCAGGGTCACACAGCTGATGGATTTATACTTAGGTTTTCCTAATTCTAATGTTCTATCCACTACTCTACCTAGTTAGTTGCCTATTATAATAGGTACCATTTACACAGAGCTTTGATGTTTACATAGCACTTGACATATGTTTTCTTGTTTAATCCTTACAACAAACCCATGAGGCAGGTGCTCTTATTATCCTTGACTTACAGATGGGAAAATTTAGTCACAGAGAGATTAAGTGACTTGTTGACATATGGGGTACAGGCAGGATTTGAATCCAGCTACTCCTATGTCTATTACACAATGTACTGTACCATAAATATGAAATTTCACTCCATGTAGCAAGAAAAGGCAATTTCATTTTTATCTCAATATGTATCTAGCAAAGTGTTCAGCACTTAGTAGGTGTTTAATGAATACTTTTGGAATTGATTGGATTGTAAAAAAAATGAGATAGATTCAATGTGAATAACTCAATGATAAAATGAAATTGTGTCTATATTGTGCTTTGTAACCAGAAAGTACCATATAAAGGTGAGCCATTATTATTAGACTAACTGATTCCAATTCATTTAACCTTTCCTCATTATGGCTTTTCCCTATTGCCTCATTTTGGTTATCTTTTGTCGGGTTTTCTCTAAGTAGTCTATATATAATTTCAAATGAACCAAAATTAGACTTTAATACAACACTAAAAACTCCATCCAAGGGGAAAGATTATGTATTTTTTTCTTTTAAAAATATTTTTATTGATGTCACTTGTCCTTACTTCACAATTTTTTCAATTCACTAGCCACACAATATATTCTACTTTAATGAGTGAAACAAATTAAGCAAAGACATCTGAAACAGAGACTACATCTGACAATGCAGCCCACATTTTGTCCTAGTGTTCTACTGCCTCTATGTTAAGAGGACGGGTTATATTTCATTCTTTCATTTGAATGAGTTTCATTCAGTTTTCACCATGCTTAACTTTCTTTTAGTCATACAATTTCCCTGACATTCTCACCACTGTATATACTGCTCTCTTGGTTCTGTTTATGTCATTCTGTAGTAGTTCATACGAAGCTTCCCAAATTTCTTTAAATTCTTATTATTTCCTTTAAAGTTCTAGAGCTTTTGTTTTTATCTAGTTCTAATTTGATTGGTATAACATTTAAATTGTAAATCATTTTGGGAAATATCAGTGAAATTTATTTCAATTAATTTAACAAATATCAGTCACAAGGAGTCAATATCTCCATTAGCCTGACACATACTGGCTGTGTAACCCTGGGCAAATCACTTAACCTCTAAGGTCGCCAAGACTATAAATTGCAAAGAGGATAATCTCCTGCATCCTTAAGAGGGAGTTTCCTCATCAAGGACCTGTGTCAATGAAAATCACAGGCCCAGAGTCTATCCTGTATCTGTAAAGAGTTTTTATATCTGTGCCTATGTGTCTTGGTAGGTTAATTTCCAAAGATTTTAAGCATTTTACATTCATTTTAAATGAAATTTCTCCTTAAATTTTCTCTTGCTTTTCTTTTCTTTGTTTCTTTTTGTTCAGTCGTTTTAGTCATGTCTAATTCTCAATGCATCCATTTAGGGTTTTCTTGGCAAAGAAGCTGGAGTTGTCATTTCCTTCTGCAGTTCATTTTACACATGAGGAAACTGAGGCAAACAGGGTTAAATGACTTGCCCAGGCTCACACAGCTAGTAAGTGTCTGAGGCCAGATATGAACTTAGGTCTTCCTGACTCCAGGCTCTGTGCTCTATCCACTATACCACATAGCTGTCTGTATGTACTGTTAACACCATATAGAAATGTTGATTTTTGTGGAATTATTTTGTAGTCTATTTTGCTGAAGCTATTATTCACTTCAATTAGCGTCATCACTGATAATAATTGTGGGGCCTTCTTGCTGCCTGCCTATGAGCTATTCTCCCCTCCACCCCAGGAGAAGGTGGGGGAAAAGGCAGGGTTGCAGGACCCAGGAGGAACTTCACCAAGAATATTTTAAGAGAGAAGACACAGTAATGGAAACAGAAGGGGTGGTAGTGGCAATAAGGAGAAGCTTAGAAGAAGTGAGAGCTAGAACCACTTGGTAAGGTTAATGGATTTGGGATTCTTGAGTGGGAAAGCATAGAATTATGCAGTTTTGCTCTCAACACTCTCCTAAACTCATTGAACAGCAAATGAAGAAGGCCACCTATCACAAGGAAACCAAGACCTACTTTTTTAGGTTCTTATGAGGAAATAACTTGGTAAACCTTAAAGAATCATGTCAGGTGCTTCTGAAATCTTTTCTACTTTATGGCTTTTTGTCTTGATTTCCTCATTTCTAGATACTTTAGGTCTAGGAAAAAAAATACTCTCCTCTTTCCTTGTTGTTCACATTAATTCAATAACCAAATTCTCACTTTGATCACCCTCATTCAAGCCATTACACCTCTTCCCTGGACGATTCAAATAGTGGGCTTTTGTTTTTTCCCCCAAATCAATTCTCTGCCTCCTATTTGTCAGTGACATCCCATTGCCTCAATGGCACAGTTGAGAGAAAAGGGCACTAGGTTGGAATCCTAGCTCTGCCACTTGGGCAATCATTTTACCTCAAAGGGGGCTAAGTTTTCTCATCAGAAAAATAAAGGGATTGAGCTAGATGTAATATAAAATCCCCTTCAGTCTAAATCATATGAGTTGAATGTAAAAACTGTACACTTCATGGTCCAGCATTCAAAGCCCTTTATAATCTGGCACCAACCAGTCTATCTTTTCAGTTTCTGTTTACTACTGCTTCCTTCTAAAGACTCTATTTCAATCAGATTTGTCTATTCACTTTCTCTAAAATACTCTTTGTACATCCTTGTCTGCCTTCAGTTCTGCCTCTTATAAACTCTTATGTAATGTCTAAAATAATGTCTAAAAATATATATGTATGTATGTATGAATGTATGTATCCATATATCCTAAGGCATAGCATGTGCTTATTGAGGGAAGGGACCATTATCACACACACCCCAGGACCTAGGACAGGGCCTAGTAGATAATGAGTATTCATCAATGATTTATAAACAGATGGAATTCCCAATAACTCCCTTCTGATTCAAGTTCTCCCATTGCTATATTGTAGTATTTTTTTTGCTTATTTTTTCTTGCCAAATGTAAACTCCAAGAAGGCAAGAACTGTATCTCCTTTGCTGTTGTTGTTGCCCCACTAGAACAGTGTCTTCCACATAGTAAACCTTTAATACATGTTTGTTGAATTGAATACCTGGTTTCCTCAATATGAATATAAATTCCTTGTGGGCAGAGACCCCCATGTATTTCTTTCTCCAATAACAACAATATTAACAATGACTATTTATATAGTGTTTTCATATTTGCAAAGCACTTTACACACAGTACCACCTCTGATCCAGGTGTGAGGTAAGGTAAGAACTTTTGCCTCTTTTTTATAACTTCAGCACACACAGTAGGAACTTAATTGATATTTATTTCTTGATTGACTGATCCTTGTAGTAACTCCATGAGGTTGTTATCCCCCAAAGCAGATAACACAATACTGGAGAAACAGGAAATCTTCAGAACATACTTTTAAAATTTAATTGGAGGGGTTGAGGACAGTCAGTAGTCCAAGGCAGTATTCTAAAGAACTATGAAGCTGTGGGCAATTACTGTGGGCCAGAGTTGAACAGAAATGCAAATTTATTATAGGACTTTAAGTAGGAGGCAGAGAGAGGGTTTTTAAAAAGCATGGTACCATAATCACAAAGAAAGGTAAAGTCTGAATGAAATATGTGACTATACTAGGACTCCAAACATTGTTTCAGGCAGAGAGGACAATTGGAAGCAAAGAGGTTACCAGTATCACGATTGGGGGAAGAAATTTTTGGACTTTTCCTAAGGATAGAGAAGGTACATTTATTTACTTTTCTTGACTTAAATTTGATCATTTCAATTTCATACCCTTAATGTTTGATTCCCCCTCCCCTTTGTATAGAGTCTCTCATGATTATAGTTTTGTTTTGTTTTGCTTAGTTAAGTTCATCTCTGTTAAGTTCATCTGTTTGGTGGTATTGTTAAAGATTAATTTTTTATCCTTAGAAACAAGGTTTCATATCCTTAGCTTTATGAGAAAAACTGGTTAAATTTAATTCTTTCTTCCAGAAAAAGCTCATTGAAGTTGGCTTCTGAACAACACTCTTAGCCAGGTAATTTAGACTAGACAAAGATAGGCAGATACATTATTTTCAATGAGGTCCCGAGGTGGCCTTCAATTAAGAAAAACAATTGACTGATGTTTCTCTACTTACTGCCAGGAAGCTCTATGTAGTATTTCTAGAGCTTTCCCCTCACTCAGCCCAACATGTGGGCTTAGCTTCAAGCTGTGAGTTTGTAAATCTTCTTCAGCACTTATCTGAGCACCCCAGGAGTTATGGTATCTCCATATCTGAATTATGCAGTCTTTTAAGAAGAGAAGAAAAGAAAAACCATAAAAAATTGCTCACATACCAGAAAGAAATGGACAATTTTACCTCTCAAAAAAAATTCCCCTAGTTTTTATCAGTTGAGAAGTAAAATTAGCTGTGTGAATGATATGGCCTCAGGAGAAATCTCTCCTCCTGCCCCCAATTAGGAAACTTGAGTTTTTGAGTTCTCTTCAGGGCTAATTCTTTTGTTTGACCTTACTAATAAATTATTAGGTTGTTGTTTTGCATTTGATAAAAGCTAAAAATCATCATTAATTTCATAGCTTTTTTTCAAATTTAGAATAATTCACTAATACAACAAAATATCTCACTTCTTTCCTTCTTTCTTTCATTCCTTCCTTCCTCTTTTCATTCCTTCTTTCATCTCTTCTTTTTCTTTTACTTCATATGTTGACTCTACTGGGCCTGGTTAAAAAGTCAGCCCTTTTGTTGGGGCCCATTAAACTTATCTTGTTGGGTTTTTTATATTATTGCAATAATATTATATGGCATGCAAAAATATAATGATAAATGATAATTTGCCAAAAAGATTAAAAAAACCCTGAGGTGTTACCTATCAAAAGTTCTCCTTCTGTCTGTGATACAGCACAGATTGCAATCGTGACAGTAAATCTGGTGCTATTGTTAATGCCATGGCACTTTGGTTTTTGGCTTGCTTTAGTCCAATCTGTGACATGCTTGTGAATATCTTTCTTCTGTTCTGTCTGTATGGCATATGGATTTCTGGGATACAACGTCAGACCTATCCACATAACAAGTGTTCAGAGCACCTTATCATTTTAAAAAGCCAATTACTCAAAAAGACAAATGTGAAATGTTTCACATTTAATGATGAGCAAATCTGCAAAACAAATGCAATTTTGCTCGATTGAAAAAAGTTTAGTTTAACTGTAAATATTGCAGTGGAGTCCTGCGTGATACACACCACTGATAGGGACGAGCTCATTTCATACATATTGTATATCATCACTGTCAATTACATCTGCATGGTATTTAAAACTAGGATGGGATGAGTAATTAGAAATAAAGCAGATAGAAAATTCTAAACTACAAGCCTCAGAATACACTGAAGAAATGTCACTGTTAACATGGAACACTTAAAAAAAATATTTTGAAAGTCTCACCCAAAAAAATGAAAACTGCATATGTCTACAGAGGTAAAGGTCACTCATGAAACACTCGACAACAAAAATACCAATTCATTTTTTAGAAATATTTGTCAATATGTAAAGAATGTTTTGTACATAAGTTCTCAGTTACTGTTGAATCAGTTGCTGTATGTAATATCCCCACATGGAACGATGGTCCTACCAAATACCTTCAAACAGAGGTTCGAGGAATATATGACTGGAATGTCTCGAACTCCACAATTGTATTATGGACTTGGGTGTGGCAGAGCAGAACAAAGTATATCTTTGGGGGTTGATTTATATATATTTAAACTTTAAATTATTTCGGTTTTGAGGCAGCAATTAAAGTCAATGTTTTTCAAACCATGTTCTGTTAAATCCCAGAAGTCCACATGATTATACATAAGGGTTCCATGAGAAATGTCGATGCTAATAATATTTTCTTTCCTAAAATATTAAGGATAAAATTAGAAATGGATTACTTAACAAAACAGTCATTTTGTTACAACATAAATTTTATGTTCAATATTTCTGAGAGGAAAATCAATCAATCAATCTAAAAGCATTTATATAGCACTTTGTGTCAAGTACTTTGTTAAGCACTAGCACTGAAGCAATTAAGGCAAAGTTTTGGTATGCAAATAATTTACTTTCCTTTATTTTATCAACAAACTCCCATGTTCTTTCTTTATTGCATGGTATCTAATACCCCTCCCCCACCTGGACTAGAATTAGTGGTGTTACTAATATAGTTCAGTCCACAACCTGTTCTTTGGCCAAATGTGTTTGGAAAATATTGGCTCAAGTTAAATACAAGGATGTTTTTTAAAGACAGTATTTTGTATGGTAGTTCTGTCAATGTTAAATCAATAATAATTTGAAGATATTAATTTTAATTCTTTTTGCTAACTATTTAGACCTTTTTTAAGCTGTGAATATTCGTAACAAAATATTCTCTGACATGAGAAATGGAATGCACCTGGCGCTGGTAATTTTAGAAGAAACTAATCTTCATATTTATAATATCATGGACGAAGTGGAACAGTTTTAGCAGGCTTGGAATGTTGAGATATGAAGAAGTTCACCTTTCATTTGTGGGGCTTTCATTCTGCATTAGTTTGCTCTGATCAGCTGTTGCAAAGCACGTGTACAATGTTTACCATATACCTCTATCAGCAATTGTGAGATTCTTAAACATAGTCTTTATTATAGTTTATGTTCAGGACCCAAACATGAACAGCTGGATGTCCAGTTCATAAATTAAAAATAGAAAGATGCAAATTGGATACTAAATTTCATATGATTTTTAGTTCTTCTTATATTTTATATTTCTCAGGTAAGATTACAACCTGAAGACAACTTGGGAGCTTTTTAACTTCATGAAGGTGTTTCTTAGTTTAATATGGATTAATACATAATGGGATATTTTGTTTTGATTTTACAAAGGTAACAATTTCCTACCATTTTCTGTTATGAACTATAATAAATAACACTTACTGGGTGACCTAAATGAGCTCAGTAAATAAAAGTGAAATGATTATCACCATGTTACCTCGGATTCAAATGTACTTTACTGGATTTTTGGATAGAGGAAATGGGGCATAAAACATCAAATGACTGGACCCATGCTGAATGGCAAGTTCATAGGTAGATCTAAAACTCTTTAGAAGTAAGGATTTACTTATTTATTATATTCCCAATTCTTAGTCAGGTGCCTGGAGCCTAGCAGGCACTTAATAAATGTTTGGGGACTAACCTATCCTTCCTATTTTTCAGCTTTAGATACAGAACTATTTGCTTTCTTCAAAGTGAATCTAAGGACTCAGACCTGAAGAGAAATGCAATCCATCTAGCTTTCCATAGCTGTAGTTAATTTCTAAAAGTTTGGGTTTTAAAAGTCTAACAGTAATCACTTAGCTTTTACAAACATTCATGTTAATGCCTTCTACCAGAATAAGCATGCTAAACCATATGATGCCCCTAATGAAACTTTTTGAAAAGAAATTAAGTAATACGATGAACACTGCTATTGAATGGAATATAGTAACTTTAGAATAATATAACCATAGAATAATACTTGACTGTCCTGATTCCTTAGCATGGGGTCTTATATACAACTGACTGGCCTATAGGCAAGAGATTCAGTTCAGATCACTAACTAGGTCTCTGTGACTGAATCGTAAAAGTATACATTTCAAGAGCTAGAGATGATCTTAGAAATCATTGAATCCCATTTAATTATTCTGCAAATGAGGACTTTTTGGCCCAAGCAGATTAAATGATTTATCCAAGGTCAAAGAGTTAGTTACAGAATTGGGGAGGCAGCTAAGGTCTCCTAACTGCAAGCTTTTGTGTTCCTTGCTTTCCTAGCTATCTGCTAAAATATCTTCCTCTAGTGTATATTGCATTTTTACTTCACACATTTCTTCTATCAGCACAAATGATTAATTTAAAACAAACAAAAAGGAAAGAAAGAAACTTGGGACAATAGAATTCAGATTTTACCAATAGAAGTGAAGCACACTTTATATGAGATGCTTTCAGGGAGAGTTTTCTTTTTTCCTCCTCACCACCCTCAATTTACTTGGCGTTTAACCTGAAATGGTTTAATATCTCTTGTTCTTAAAAATGATATTCTAAAAGGGAAAAAAGAAGCAATACTGGTATATGGAATAATTACAACAGCTGCAGACTCCCATGGTCAGCCTCGACTTAATATTATTATGTGAAATCCTAGCTGGGTAGTACCTGAGTCAATAAAGTGTCAGGTGACCATTTGGCAAAGGAAAAAGAGAAGAATCAGATCAACATTTTATAAGTGGCTTGCATTTTTTTTTGCACCTGTTATTCTACAATTTCTTTCAGTTACATTTCAAAACACTACAGTTGAGATCTCCTTGCCAACCTGAGATGGCATAAGCCTGGATAACAGAACAAAATGTGAGAAGGTCCTTCTGTCTTTAACGCCTGTTCACCAGTGAATCAGCCTCCAATTAATCTGTTTCTTCAGTAGGAGTTTAATAAAAGTCAAGCACACACATGTTCAGTCTTGTTTAGTATTGAGGCTGTGTTAACATTATCTGTCTAGCCAGGTCAAAAATCTTGTGTAGTAATTAAATGCCAGTAACTATTTCTGAATTTTAAGGATTTTTCCCCTCTATTTACTATCAGTAATTGATTATCTAAGGCAGAGTAGTTTAAATCTAAAATGGGAGAGCAGCAAGAGTGATGATTCTCATTAAATGTTTCAGGAGATGAAAGAAGGAAGGAAGGAAGGAAGGAGGGAAGGAAGAAAGGAAAAAGAAAGGAAGAATGGAAGGAAGAGGGAGGAAAGGAAGGAAGGGTTTGCTTCATAACCAAACTGTAAATAAAATTTAATTTATTGTATTTGTTATCTTCTATATTTTTATGAACCAGAAAACAAAGGATCCTTCAACAACCCTCATGTCCATTCCACTGTGTGGGTAATTATCAGAGTAAGCGGTATATATTCAACCATATACAGTACTAGGCTTCTAGGAGGCTTTTAATCCAGTCATCTGTTCTGGAAAACTGAGGATGTCTCAGTGTTTTCCAGGGAAGATCAACAACACTGTGGATGGAAAGACAGGCCAGATACACTTACTATAAGTACTATTGCATCAAAAATTTCATGGCAAAAAAGCCTATCTAGTCCCTGTAGTTGGGAAGGCAACTTCTCAGTACAAGTCAGGTGTTCTTTGTAAAGGGATTTGGCCTGTGACCCATAAGAAATAGGTTTTCTTTGCATAAATAGCACCAGAACTTTCACCTGAGTGGAGGTCATTAGAGTATATACTGAATACTAACTGCTCAACCTGAGGACACAAAGATGAATCCTCCTAATAAGTCTATGGCAGTGGAAGCACCACAGAAATATAATTCATGAATGTGAGATTTTCCATAAAATGACATCTGCTAAAAGAGAAATCGTGAATATTTTCAAAGGCTGGTGATACACTCAGCCAGAGTTCAAGTCAATGTAGAGAAGAAAAAAAAGTGAGTAAATCTTACAGAAAGCCTGCATTCAGTTTCCGTATGCACCCCAATGTTCCAAAGAATCATTTATACCATTTCCTTTTTCCCGGAGAGTACTGAGAGTATATCTACAATGAACTTATCTGATAGATGGAACTATCTGCAGGTATTTGAGATGATTCTATAAGAAGACTCTAGAGATTCCAAATGAAAAATATCCCTTGAAAGCATGCAGAAGTGATTAGAAGAGTAAGGTAATTCAAGACCACACTACATTAGAGAGTGGGGGTGGAGAAGATAGCTTGAAAGAACTAGGGAGAAGATAACACTTAGAAAAGTTATGATGAGCTCCTTTCACTATTGGAGGAAACAACATATGGGGAGTGATTAAACTTGTTTTCTGTGTCCCAGAGGTCTGGCCTAGAAGCAATGAATGGAAGTAGAAGAAATGTAGATTAGTTCTCTATATAGAAAAAAATCTCCTAATAATTAGAGCTGTCTAAAAGTGGAATGAACTGCATTATGTAATGAGTTCCTGTTAAGACAGGTGACCCATTCAAATCTAGACAATTTTTCATCAGGAAAGTTGTGGGGAAAATCCAGGTTTAAGAACTACTTTGTTTAGAGACTGGATTATGAGTTTCCTTTCAACTCTTACATGCAGTGATTTTGATTCATAGGATCATATAGAGAGAGCCTGAAGGGGCCATAGAAGACATCTAGTCCAAACCCCTCATTTGTGAGATGAGGGAACTGAGATACAGGGAGGAAAAGTAATTTTTCTAAGGTAAAAAGTGTAGCAAGTGGCAAAACCTAGATTTAAAGTAAGGTCATCCAATTCCAAACCCAGCATTTTTTCCACTCCACTGTAGCGAATTTATGTGCACTATCAAAAACAATAAAGAAATTAGGACATTTAAAATAAGTTCAGAAACTAAAATGAAATAAATTCTATAAGCATTAACAAGCACCTACTGCATTTCCAATATAGTGCCAAGCGAAGTGCTCACCAGAAATGATCAACATTATTAACCCCTTTATTTGATAAGTTCCATCCTCTATAAGAGTTTTTCTTCCATAGAAAGAAAAAAGAGTATTAATAAAGACCAATAGACTGTTGTAGTTTTTCTTTAACATTAACCATAAGATAATTAAAGCATAAAATCAAGTAGTTCTGATACTTTCAGTTCCATCAACTATTTTAACACTAATACCTTTGATGACCACAAAAGGGTTGAAGTTGAACTACAGTAATTTCAAATTTAACCTTGCAAAACATCCAAAAGATGGGTGATATTAGCTGTATTTTTCTTCCAACAATTACACACATTTCCTGTTATTAGCAGACCTCCACCCAGACTGGAGTAAGGACCAGAAACCTGAGAACTATTTCCACTTCAACCAAACTCACTGAGCAATGTTAGGATAGCCGGTTAAACATTCTCTTTCATCATCTGTAATTAGAGGCAGGCAAAGGCATATGTTTTATAGCTAAATTATTAATTGCCATGTAATTGCTACTAATTAACTAACCATAGTTAGCAATATCAATATTGATTCCACTAGAAGAATTTGGATAATTTGAATCCTGTTTACAAACTTAGCATTTTGTTGAATGAGCTAGAAATAGACCTTCCCATATAGTTCCATGGTTTGTTGAACTTCACTCATTTAGTTAATTTAGAAATGAGTTAGTTGTTTTAATTTTGCAATGCCTGGCTATTGATAGGGGGTCACATCAGATTCAGCTGCCTTTGAACAATTCCATCCATGCCTATTTAAAGTTAAAAGCTAACATCAAATTAGAAGAAAGGATAAAGATGAGAAGATTACACTTAAAAATGACACTGTGAACAATTCTAACAACTCTAACCTTACCTATTCAAATTGACCATTAACCTTGATTAATTTGACACAGAAGTATATAGACATAATCACTACTTCCTCCAAAAGTTTAAACAATGTAAAATAGTCACTACTGTCAAGAGGCTAAGAACACCCAGAAACTGTCTTATCTAGGAAATATTTGATCTTTTGTATTTTGGGTTAAAGTATTTGACTTCAGATTTTGCCACTGATACTTATTGTCTGTATGACTAATAGGTAAATCATTTGTCCTCCTCTAACCTCAATTTCCTTGCATGTAAAAGGAAGGGGAGGGATAGACCAGATGGTCTCCGAATTCCCTTTCAGCTCTCTATATATGACCCTAGAATTTGGGGAAACAGAGAGACAGAAAGAGGGAGGGAGAGAGAGAGAGAGAGAGAGAGACAGAGAGAGAGAGACAGACAGACAGACAGAGACAGAGACAGGGACAGAAAGGGAGAGAGAACATATAACATTTAGCTGTAATTCAAATAATTTGAAATCTTGATTCCCAATTTAACAACACAGGGTAGGTACTTCCAGAAAATCTACCACGGGGGGAGGTGGGGAACACATGAAATTCAGTATAAAATATTGAGGGAGGGAGGAAGGGAGAGAGGGAAAGAGGGAAAGAGGGAGAGAGACAGAGAGAGACACAGACACAGAGAGGGAGAGAAAGAGAGACACCATCAGTAGTTTAGGATACTTATTTGGGTAGTAGGGAATCTACAGAGTTTTACCTTTAAAAAATAAAATAAAGATGAAATTAAATATAAAAAAGTTACATGAATCCAAAAGAATTCCTAGATTAAACCAAGAGGAGAAAGAAATAGATGGAAAATGAAAGGTTTATCAACATTATTATATATTTCTATTAAGCAAAAAGTTGTATCCTCCAACAAGAAGTCTCTTGTGGACAAGTTAAGATTCATTTACAAATGCAACTACTGAGACAGTGAAGTGGAGCAGTGAATAGAGCACCAGCCCTGGAGTCAGAAGTACATGAGTTCAAATTTGGCCTCAGACACTAAACATTTACTAGCCATGAGACTTTGGACAAGTCACTTAACCCCAATTACCCTGCCTTCTCCCCTCCAAAAAAAAAAAAGCAAAACCAAACAAACAAAAACCCAACACAAATGCAACCACAGATGTGGTTGAATGATCCTCTCATCATTAACATCAAGAATTGCATTCATACTTGTAAGGGAAATGGGATTTAAAGATCTCCCTGTATTCCCTTGGTTTTTGGGTTAAGTGTTAAAACTCAGAGTTTGTGAATCCCACTTGTGAGATGAACTTGTTGACATGGAGAGAAGGCTGAACTGGGAGGAGCTGGTGCTTTGGATTTAGAGAGAAGCTCAAATAGAGAGAATGCCCAAGCAGAAGAGGCCAGGACTTTTGGGGAGCAGCATCATGAAGGAAGAGAGAGAGGAGAATTGCCAGGGGCCAGAGTTGCTGAGGGAGAGACTGCTGAGGGCCAGTTGGAGTGCCCAGGACTTTTGAGAACTGCCACCTGGAGCTGCCCGAGAACTGAGGAGGCATGGCTATGAGGCCAGTATTTTGTTTGTTTGTTTTGATGTTGTTTTTCCCAATTCATCTACTCGTGAAGGGCAGTGCTGCTGTTGCAGAGGTTCTGCAGTCAGAGATTAGGTTGATGAGGACACTGTCAATGTATATTGTGACTTTGTTAAGCTTTGTCTCCCCAGGAACAGAGATTGCTGAGAACTTGCCTCCTGTCTGGATGAAGGCAGGACCTTCCTTGGGTATTCAGTGCTGTGATGATATCTTAACCTTGTTGTAGCTTAAAGGTGGATGGCTTTTTGTGCTCTCCTGCCCCTTTTGAGAAAATTCTTGGCCTTAATGGATGGTATTGTGTAATTCAGCTGTGATCAAAGGGTGGGAAACTTGACTTTTTGTCCTCTGTGACTGACCAAATGAATGTACATTGTTTATGATTGGAACTTAATATCCATTTGAGAAGAGAGACTTTGACTGACTAAATGAATGTACTGTCCAAGGGTGGAGAAGTACTTGGATTGAATAGAGAACTTATTTACTAAATAAATGAGTTACACTGTATTTTGATTTTCCCTGTTCTGTGAATTTTTTTTTTGCCTTAACTTGTCACTGAATAAAATAAGAGTTACTATGCTGGTATTCTGAACCTTGGAAGTTGCCTTTGCTCGGCATCACAATAGTATGTGTCCTTGTCCTGTAGCTAGTCTTATACAGGGTCAAATCAAAGTGATTAAAGCCTTCCAGATACTCTTGATATTAGTCCACTTATTGCATTAATCTCTAGAACATTACACAGTGAGTTCTATGATTATTAAAAGAGATTGGTCTAATAATCTATACAAGAGAAGCTATATGTATAAAACGTTTATTTTCTAAATCATAATATGCAATTAGATGATCAGTTCATTGAGTTAGCACATTAATACATGTTATCTGGGACTGGTAGTGTAGGACTGCATTTGAGAAACTAATTCCTCTGAGTGTCCCTAGCTATTCCTTTGTATAAAGACTCCTTTTTTTTTTGCCTTTTTTTTAGAGGGCAGTTGGGGTTAAGTGACTTGCCCAAGGTCACACGGCTAGTTTTTTTGTGTGTGTGTGTATGTGTGTTAAGTGTCTGAGGCCGGATTAGAACTCAGGTCCTACTGACTCCAGGGCCGGTGCTCTATTTACTGTGCCACCTAGCAACCCCTTAAAGACTCCTTTTTAACAAAAATATGCGCCTGGTGTTGCTGATATGATTTTTGGAATATCACCATCTGGTATGAATAATGTAGTCAATGATGGAAAGGGACAATAAAGGGACACTTGATAGGTTCCAGTAGACTGCATTTCATTTTCAATGTGAGTTCCATATACAAGAAATAGCGTAAAGGTTATCTTTGAGAGAATGTATAATTTGGAAGACATCATGAACTGGTCATCTAGTGAAAGTGAGGGATAACAGATAGGCAACCTACCAGTACCCCAAAAAGGTTAAAAAAAAACTTTTTAAAAGATCTCTGAATTGTCAAGTAGATAATCTGTGGAAAATATGGATAAGAATGAGATGATATAAGGAAGACTGGAAGACTAGAAGATGTTCTCTCGGCACAGATGGAAGTGATAGTCACCTTGTTGAGATTACAGAACTATTGAAGTATTAGAGATATTACTTTTAGCCAGTTTGAACTTTAGTTGTAACAGGCATATTCATAAAAATACATACATATGCTTCATGTTCAAAAGTATTTTTGTGGAAAGTGCTACTATGCATGTATGATAGTATGCTGGAAATTGTTTATTTGAGATTTTATGTTTAAATTATAACCGTGAGGACAGGAACTAAATCCAATATTTACTTAATGTCTTCCTACACATACTAGCATCATTATCATCAAGCAATAACAATAACAAGAATTTCTTAAGCACTTACTATGTGCTAGGCACTGTGTCAAGTGCTGAACAAAGAAAAGCAGAAAATACGCCCCCAAGGAGCTTACTTTCTAATGGGAGAGACAACATGCAAACAGTTATGTATGTATAAGATAAATACAATGTAAATGGGATTTAATCTAATAAGGAAGGCACCAGCAATGTGAATAACACGAATGGACTCACACAGAAGGTAGTATTTAAATTTGGTTTTTAAGGGAGCCAAGAGGGGGAGGTGAGAAGGAAGAACATTATTGGCATTGAGAAAAGTCAGTGAAAAGGCACGAATTTTGGGAACACAGAGTCATGGGCTAGAAAAGAAAACAAAGCCAATTTTGTTGGATTGTGGAGAATGTGGAGAATAGAAGATATGTAGAGAGATAAGAAGACTTTACATTTGGGAAAGGACTGAGTTCTGATGTTATAAAATCAAAACATATGATTATATATCTGTACTCTGAGGTAGCAGGGTACTATTGGAATTTATTGAGGAAGAGGTGGGAGCACCGTGGTCGGATATGTGCTTTAAGAAGGTCACACTGGCAATGGAATGGAGGATGATCAAGAATAGAGAGAGAATTGAGACAAGACAACCAATCAGAAGGCTACTGTCATAGTCTAGGTATGAGGTGATGAAGGCCTAAATCAGAGTAAGATTTGTGACTGAAGAAAAGAGGATGTCTATTGAGAGAGATTGTGAAAGTGGAAATGACAAAACCTGTCAAGAGGCGAATAAGAGTGGGATGAGGTATGGGTGAAAATGAGGAGTAAAATTAACACTGATATCTAGGAGAATGGTTGTGTCTTCGTGGTAATGTATAAGTTTGGAAAAGGGAAGGGTTTTATGAGAAAGGCATTGACTTCTGTTTAGATATATCAAAAATAAGATGCCTTGAGATACTAAGCTCAAAATGTCCATAAGGCAGTTGGTAACGAAATCACCAAACAAAATATAGAAGTAGAAATGAAGAGGCCCAAGGATTGAACCTTGGAGGATACTCAAAGAGGATATAACTCAGATCAAAATTCAGCAAAGAGACTAAGAAGATGTGGTTAGATTGGTAGAAGGGGGAGAGAATAGTGTCACAAAGAGTGGGAGGGGGTAGATTATTCCAAGAGAAGGTGATAAATAAAGAATGTCAAAGGTGACAAAGAGTTCCAGAAGGATGATGATTGAGAAATAACCAGATTTACTGTTTAAGAGATCAATGGTAACTTTGGTGAGAGCAGTTTCATTTGAATAATGAGTTCAGAAGTCAGACTATGGAAAGTTTAGAAGCTAATGAGAGTAAAGGAAGTAGAGATATCAATTGCAGACAGTTTTCTTAAGCAGTTTAGCTACACAGGGAAGAAGAAATATAAGATAATAGCTAGTGAGAATGGTAAGATCAAGTTATATCAAGGGTGGTAGCTTTTAGGGATCATCCAATAGCTTTTTTACACAATATTATTTGCAGTCAACAAAAATACACTCAGTATCTCATTGTACAGGAATTATTGTCCACACAAATATGGCTACATTCCTTTAGATTAGTCATCAATCTATAGCACTGAATTGACTCTGGAGATTAGTATCTAATCCACTAACAGTTTCCCATGAAGTGCGGAGAATGCAAAAAATCCCTTCTTATGTACATTTGATCATACTTTTTAATCCACTCAGCTGAACAAATTCTCTGAATGTAATATTAAATGTGAAGATCTTTAATATCTGGGCAAAATACTTTGACTAAGAATTAGCCTACTATGCACCCGTTTTATTCCATTGATATCAAATGTAACCAACTAATCACTGGGGAGTGATCTTTAAATGTTGGTGAACCTGTAGGTGAGGCGAATTTACTTGGTACTTACTATTGTCTACTCTAAACCTTGTTAATGGAGCCCAGTACATCAATAGGTCCATGAATATAGAATAGACTTTTTACATGCTGTTCCTTGAGCTTTATCCTCATTTACTCTGCAACAAATATGTCCACTCTACCATATAGTCAATGTTACTGCTGAAACATGCCCAAGAGGAATAACTGAACAAATATTAGGACCGATATGGTTATACATTCACAACTTTTCCTTATAATGAGAAGTGGTTTTCATAATAAGTGTATATATCCTATGGCCTAAAACTAAACTGCAAATTCTACGGGCTGTAGTTGGCAGTGATGGATGATAGCCAGTTCAGAAGGACTCTAGCTTTCTGGCAATGTAGAACAATGTAATGGCCATAAACTGCTACAGTCAATTTGATGGAATCTTTGCAAGATGTGCTATTTACTTGAGTCTTCATAACTGTGTCATGTGGACCTTCAGCTTGTAAATGTCAACAAATACACCTTGGGATATTTGCAGTCTTTGCAATTCTCCATGGTTCTAACCATAGTACTGACCATTCCAGATATCGAAAAAAAAATATTGTGTTTTGTAGGGTAATTTCTCTTTGTTTCACAGCTGCTATTCCAAATAATGCACATTGCTCAGAAATTGCTGCTCTCTTCTCAGAATTCTCTCCAAATGATTATAATATATGTATCTATCTTTTTCAGGAGATTATAGTACATTAAGATTTTGACGTAGAAGGCACCTTACAGATTATCTAATCTAGTAGTGTCAAACGCAAATAGAGATAATTCCTGTGGCCAGAAAAACACAAATTAACATTATATTGTTATTGTATTTTTGTATATTTTATTAAACATTTGCCAATTAGATTTTAATCAGGTTCAGCCTGCACCAGGGGATTTGGGTGATGGGAGGCTTCTGGTGGGCCGCAAGTTGATTCATAATTCAACTTGATTAATTTAATCTTCTCATTTTTGAGAGAAGAGAATTGAGACCTCAAGACAACCTTTTGTAAGGTTACACAGGTTATAAGTAGTAGAGATAGTATGTGAACACAAGTATAGAACTCTTTCCATTAAGTCATGTTGGAATTTAGTATCTTTTTAATATAAGTAGAAATATAAGCATAACATAGCTTGATAGACTTAGTTCTGGAAGGGACCTTAAAGAGTATTGAATTCAGCTATCTAATTTTGCAGAAGAAAACAAGGCCAGAGGGGTTAAGGAACCTGCTCAGGTCACTTTATTCAAGTGGAAGTGGATTTAAATTTTGCTTAAATTTGTCAGGTTGTCTGAACTCAAGAAAACAGTATGAATCCTTTCAAATTGCTGTTTGGAATTCACCAAACAGATTTCTAATTCCTTGAGGTCCAAGATCTCTTCATGAATCAACTTTGTTCATGACAGTTAACTTGCCAAGGATTGATGCTTCTTGTATTGAAACTACCCAGATGCTTTTACTCCACAACTTTTTTTTAAATCTCCTCAAGTTCCTGTCAAGGTGAATGAGGAGGTAATATTTTGGTGGGGTACATTTATTTTACTTGCTAGCTAATCACAGTTATCACCAAGCCAATGATCACTATTGAACAATGGTAGGAACTTTGACTCAAGTGACTGCCAAGCTTGTTGTCAACTATTTTTAATTTAAAGAGCCAAGACTCTTCATGACAAATTGTGTCTCTTTGAGGGAACTTTCATTTAAAAAAAAATTGCTTCTTGTTGGCTCTGTGTTCCTGAATTTCTTCCTAGAAAGTTCATAAAGGACACATTGCTGTTCTGTCTTTGGGATAGAACCATTCTGTCTTGATCTCAGAACATTCTAATGCTCTATTACATGCTTTCCTCATATAAGGCAGTCTTCTGAGCAATGGATCATGTCTGCTTTCCAAGGCCTACTCTTGCTAAATAGAGAGAGTTTTATCACCAATTAACAAGACAGGTAGTAACGATTCTTTGTCCAGGGTAACCCATAAAACAATCCTTGAGCTGGTCCTAAGACAATTGTTCTCTTTTGTTTGATTGTCAGCCCTGATCACAACTTGATGCCCCTGTTGATTTTGAGCATATAGCCATTTGCAGACTCTGAAGAAAGGTATTTTGAAAATGTATACTTCTTAAAAAACCAAATTGTATATTACAATAATTCTCTTTTAAAAACAAGTATCTATTCTTTATGTTTGATGTTTTTTAAGTGTACAACAAAAAGAAAATAAAAAATAATAAGGGTTAATGTTCCTAAGTAATTATGTGTTCCTTAAATTGAAAGCAATTTTTATTATAACTATTAAAAACATATTTTTGAGGTGAAAGACCCAGAGACTTCTTAGGTATCTTTATCCTAGATTCCATTTTCCTCAAAGATCAGCTCTCTTGTTGTTCATTAACAGAATGTTTGCTTTTGCCAAATGCTTTGGTCTCTAGCCTTCAACTATTTCACTATGGAGGTATTCAAGATGTAGGGAGGTTCCTTTGCCCAATTTTCTTTTTTTTCTGAGAATGCACATGGCAGCATCAGGTAATAGATCATGGATCTAGAAATTAGGAGAATTTCTACTCCAACTCTACCTTCAGGTTTGCCAAAACTTAGTTGTGTAACCTCGGGCCTATTATCTAACCTTTATAGGATTATGTCCTCAACTATGAACAACGTGAAACTAGAAATAATTACTCTGGGGAAGAAAAGGCTGAGGAGTGTGGTGTGTGTGTGTGTGTGGGGGGTATGCGCACTGGGGGGGGGGCAGAAAACGTAGAAGTGTCTTCATACCTTAAGAAGGATTTATCTTTTTGTACTCAGCTCCAGTACCAAAAGTAATTAGTACAAGTTGCTGAGACATATATTTAGGCTTGATATAAAAAAGAACAATCCCCCCCCAAAAGCTTTCCAACAATTAGAGTCAGTCCAAAGTGGAAAAAAATAGTGCCTTAGGATGCTCTTTCCCTCCCCTCCCCCCCATCACCACGACCACTGTAGACCTTCCACCAAAGGATAGAGGGTTATTAATTATCAGTTATGTTGTAGAAACTTTTTTTTTAATATGGGTGGAATAAATGGGCACTGAGGTCGCTTACATCTATGAACTTCTGGGATTCTGAAACAGGAAGGATTTTAGAATGGTCTTCAAATTCTCTTCCAGGTCTGAAATGCTTTGATTTTAAATGAGATGGTAATGAAGATATGACTTGGAGTAATAGGAAAGTTGCTATTTTTTTTCAAATATTAGCAGAGAAAAAAGCTTCATAAATGTTCTTTTGCCATATATGTAGGACACAATTGCTGGATATGATTGAGATACAAAAGCAGAAACACCTGTGGTCTTTCACTTAACTCCAAAGCCCTGGTGACCACTTGAATAAATCAGTCTCTAGGAAATACTGAGAGAAGCATATATATCACTTTATTAGCTCCTACAGTATTGAGTTTTTTGATTTCACTATTGATAATGAACCAGTACCTTTTTTAGTATAACATATGTGGTTTTTGTTTTCCTGCTTCCACCATCAAATTAATTTTACTGTAACACCAATTTGGAGTATACCAATATAGAGGTTCTTGGAAACCATCCATAAATTGCTAAATTGATACATAATGTACAGATTATGTTCTTATGTCTACTTATCATTTAAAATGTTTACTAGATTATTGACTGTTTAATTAGGAAATGCAGGCAAAAATATAATTAAAAAATCTTGGCAACTGAGTCACAAAGACTTGGGACATTTTGCTGTCAGGCTGAGGCACAAGTTCTCAGTGATAGCTATGTGTACTTTGTACTTTTAGATTTTCACAAATCTGTAACTGAAAGCAGGATTACAGTGTCAAAGGACTATGGGAATCCAACATATTAGAAGTATAGTCTCTTTGGGGGAAGATATATTAATTTCCCCAGTTGTGAACATTTATTTTCAAAATGTACTTTGGGAAAAACCTAAGATACATCTGGAATAAATCTATCACATTTTCCTGCTCATCATATACAAACATATATACATATACACATATACTCACATTTTAAATACATATCTCTTCTTAAATAGCGATGTGTATTGAATAGCATTTGGCCATAAAAAATTTCTGTCTCGAGACATGTATTTAAGGTATTAGTTCAAGAATTCCACATTTATCAAGCTACTAAAGAGTTCTCAAATGATAATAACTTTTGCTGAATGTTGAGCAACTAGCCAGGCCAATCCAAGGTCAAAGTCTCAATGGTAAGGACCCTAATTCCCTAAATCATTTATTTCTTATGCCAAAGCAAACTTTCAACAACATTTATCTTATTTTTTTTTCTATTTATGTTCTTTTGATTCCTTGTCCATCTTCACTTTCCTTATGATTTAGCCCAGATTATAACCTATACTGATTTCATAACTTTGCTGACTGATATTTTCACACTAAAAGAAAAATGGCTAGCAAAGAGACGCATGATTTGGAGTGATTTCCTCACAAAACCTACCAGTTTTAATGTAGGCGGTCAAGGTGATCACTCAAGATAACTATTCAGACTTCTACATCTATTTAGAAAGTGTATGCAAGACTGTGATACACAGATTTAAAAGAGAATGTGTCATGCTATGAATCTGCTCATCCATAAAGCCCCCATAAACAGAACACCGAGAATTTGTGAAACTCTCCAGGCAAAAGAGCTGTTAGCTTCTGAATTGTTTTCTGATGTTTGCTTGTTTGTTCATTTGCTTGTTTGTGTTTTTGGCAAAACAGGAAATTAACTGGGATACAGATAGCCAGAAAATATATCACACTTCATTTTTTTGCAAATCTTTGAACTTTACTTTGGGGTTGCAGTGAATAAAAGTTTCATAACTATTTACCCTTAAGATTTGATAGAACTTAGAAAACTAAAAGTGGATTAGGTACTTCCCCATATGTTCACATAAAAGTTATATAAAGTAATAAAAATGCATTTTTAAAATTATCTCATTTGAGCCGTACAGCACCCTTACAGCACAGGGAGGTCTTATTATTATCCCCATTTTACAGATGTGGAAACTGAGGTAAACAGAGGTTAAGTGACTTACCTAGGGTGACATAGCCAGTAAAGTGTCTGAGGCTTGATTCAGGGAAAAAAAAAGATCTTTCTGAGTTTAGCAGGCTCTACCCACTGTACCATCTAATTGTCCTGTGTTATCAACTCACTTCCCTTACCCTAAAAAAGTTGATGTGTTATTTTCAGATAATGTGATGTTCTGCCTGCATCAGGTACCAAAAGAATCATCTTTTTTTCCCCACATTTCAATGATGATGTAACAAATAGTATTTGAAATGTGAATTATGGCAGTATTTGTTTATAACTTGTATTTTGCCCATCTGCCCATATCTCTTTCTCTACCCTCCCTTCTTTCCTGATACACATTTACATTTACTATTGTTTCTGTAACTATTGTTGCTATGTCTGACAGTGCTCCTCCCAGATGACCTCTCCTTCCTGAACTTTACTTTTATTTAATTGACCTTTCCTTCTTAGTTGGCTTTGCAGCAGCAGCATCATCCTTGTATCATCTTCTCTGTGTGGGCATTCCCCAGGTCTCTGCCCCAGGTCTTATCTTCTCTGTCTACAGGCTTTCTCTTGGTAATCTCATCATTTCATATTGTTTCATCTATTGGCTCTATGCAAAAAGACTCCCAGAGATAAATATCTACCCCCATGATCTCATCTAAATATCAGTTCTGCCTATCATCAATTGCTTGTTAAGACATCTCTAAGCAAGTGGCATCTCCACTAGAATATATCCAACACAGACACATCATCTTCTTAGTTTAAATAGTTCTGTGAAAGGGACCACCATCATACCAGTTAACTATAGCTTCAGAGTTACACCCATGACATTCCTCTCACTCATCCTTTACAATTAATCAGTTGCTAAGATTTGTTGATTATATTTTCACAATATACAGTATCTTGAATTAGTATCCTTTCTACTCACACAATCACCTGCCTCCTAGGATTGTTGTGAGGATAGATGAATATGTTTGCACATACACATAAATGCATACCATATATTAATGTGTGTATGAATCATTTGGCAAACCTTTCAAAAAAAGGGCCCTTATTACCTCTCACCTGACCTCATCTAATTGTCCCTTAATTGGTCTTTCTGTCTTAAATCTCTCCTCAATGCACTCAATGTCCTCTATGCACTTGCTAAATTGATAATCCTAAAACACAGTTCTGACCATGTCATATCCTGGTTTTAGAAACTCTGGTTTTTGTATGTTAAAAAAAAATTATCTTCTGTTTGACTTTTAAAGTCCTTCCTTCAAAATCTGTCCCCAGCCTACCTTTTCAAGCTTATTGCACATTTTCCTTCACACTTTCTATTTCCAACTAAACCGACCTACTTATGTTCCCCATACCCAACAGTCCCTCTCCTGTATCTGTCCTTTTGCACAGGCTGACCTCTGTTTTTGGAAGGTACCCCTTTCTTTACTCCCACATCATACCATAGTTTCCTTCAAAGCTCAAAGCAAAACTCATCTCCTATAGAAAACTTTATTGTGATACCTGAGTTGCTACTGCCCTCCTCTCAGGAAGTAATTTGTTTAGATTTTGAATTTAATTTTGTATGAATATGCTGTTTTCTACCAGTAAAATGTAAGATTATTGAAGGAAAGGATTGTTGCATATATTTCCTGGGCCATGAGTAGAGCCCAGAACATAGAAGGCACTTAACAAAGACTTATTGAAAACGAAATTGTTTAAGTCTCAGGAGACAAGAGCATCTCCCTCTTGGCAAAGATGTTGAGGGAGGAAAATTTTCTAACAACCCCCCAAAACCTGTTCCAGGGTAGTTGATATCCAACTATGATGTATAATTTAGCCATCAAATGACTCTGGCTGAGGTGTCTCCTTTTCATTTGTAACTTTATAGTGAGGAGACAATAGCTTTTAGTACCTGTTAAGTGCCTGCCTAATAATTTGCTCAGAGATTCAAGGCCCACTCCTGACAAGCAGGAAAATAAAAACCTGCTTGGTGTGACATAGCATGCTAGGGCACCAGGAGGGAATCAGATCTTCCCTCATCTAATGGTCTAAATGTTTCTCTGCAGTTGTACCTAACAAAAGTATCACATGGGCATGAATCAACAAGGGTAACATATTTCACTACAGTTAATTATCCTGATTTATCCCAAGAAACTAGGTTTTAGTCTGTAATCTGTGAGGAAATCTGCTGTTCTAGTCCTAAATCCTTTCCTCAGCCTGGTGATTATCAACTACATTTTTGTACAGGAGGGAATTAATGCCACATACTGCCTAAGCAGCTTTGAAGTAAAAAGGGCCTAGACCTGTAATAACTTTTGCACAGTGTATTGATTCAGAGAGAGTGAGGGAGCCTGCAGTCATAGGGGTTTTCCAGTGGCTTTCCATGCCCTCCTTTACCTTTT
>CM053596.1:208220753-208233253 GCA_028646575.1 Pseudocheirus occidentalis
TGTGTGTGTGTGTTCATACACACATATGTATTCTCTTGTAGGAGGTTTGGTATGCAACTTAATGAAAAAATATTCATTCATTTCAAAATATATTCTTTTTCCTATACATAATAAAGAATAGAGACAAACTATGTGAATTGGGGGGTTGAAGGATGCGATGAGAAAATCAAACTGTACATATGTGTGATGTGGCTTTTGAGTTTCATATCACAGTTTTATTACCATATCATCATGTGTTGCTGCTAGGGAAAGCAACAAACAGTGGCTTCTGCCATTTCATTGAACAAGGATCTCTGAAAATTGCACCTGTTCATTATGTGAGAAATCCTTCTGTGGGCAGAAAGAAGGAATTCACTTTTATCCCCAAATAGTTGCCTAATCCTTACCACTTGGGCATTATGTTTTTTGAGCCATGATTGTGCAATCTGCTACCCATTTCAGCCCCAAAATGTTATTGAAATGAAGCAGCCTAACTTTAAGCAAACGGTATCTTTTTAATGGATAGGGTCGTAAAGTTCACTGCCACGATGGAGCCATGCCCTGTAAAACCAATGTTTAAAACATATATCTAAAGGCGGCTAGGAGAGAGGGCATCATTGGACACTTTCAAGCTCGCTACTGCTTTAAAATAAGAGGCTCAGAAATTGCCCAAATGGTCTAACTGTTTCTGAATCGCCAGCAAGGCACGGTGTTTCCCATTTAACAAACACCATGGATACTTTATTGTCTGTGAGGCTTCCATGCACTGCAGTAAATTTGAATTGGATATTTTCTGTCCAAATTGACAATGATGATTAAGCCAAAAAATAAGTGTGTTCTCCTTTAAATTTTAGCTGTGGCATCATGTCACATCCCCAACATTATGCTATGCAGTGGCAAGTCAGTCACCGTAGACCAAAATTTTGATGGATATACAGCAAATCAAAAAGGGGATAGTCATTTTTGAAGTCAGCAAGATCTGTCTGCAGATACAGGCTTCAGCATTTGTCCCTCTTTGCAAAGTACATATCTACTTATCTCTATATATGTATTATACAGACATACATATATATTCATATTATTTTGTCAGCTTGTTTCCATTTGAGGAGTGTTCAAAATTGATATTCATTTTTTTCTATAACCCTTAAATTGTACAATTTAAGAAAACTGAGTGAAAAAGAGAAATTAAATGGGTAGAAATATTTTCAAATCAAAGACCAACTGACATATATAAAAATGATGTGTGTTTCTTACACAGTCCACAGGGAAAATTCTGCAGGCTGGCTATGATCTCTACAATTTGCCTGAGGGCAAACTAGACTTTGGGATATTCTATTATCCCTTTGGTCTGTTTATCATGGAAACTGATGTACAAATCGAGAGTTCTTTTGGACTCTTTCTTTCTATTTGGTGGGACTGGTAAGAATTCACTCTTCTCATGTCTTCACCTTCTGTGAAGTGCTGCAGAAAGGTTCAGTGACTAGTAATCAATTATTATTGAGAAGCAATCAATTGCTAATTTCCATAATTATGCACATCTAAACACTATGAACAAGGAAGAGAAACAAAGCTGCACTCCAAGCATTGCCTTGTTAGCAGTATTTTGTTAACACAGGCTCTAAAAAAAGCTGCCGCAGCTGGTACCACAAATGTGTTTCCAGCATTCAGGCCATCAACGTGATTCGTCGCTAAATGTATAGAATCAGCTTCTTGCTAAAAACTACAATTACAGGTGATATACAGATTGAAATCACAGGGCTGGTTTGTCGAAGAAAATTGTCCTAATGATGGGTTTTCGGATGGGGAATGCAGCTCTTTTCTTTCTCTGTGATGGGTAGTGAAGGCAGCTGCACCTGCCTCTACGCTGTATTCTGCCGCACTTAATGATATCTGATGATATCATTAGGCAAAGTGTTCATAAACAGATGTTGAGCCTGTGCCTAAATGCTGTCAGATGAGCGGTTGCTGGCCTGAAACAGTATTATTTATATAGAACATTTACGTTTGTTATGTTAATAACCCCACTATTAGCTCTCTGGATGTTGCGATAGGAATGTAAATGTAGTTAATATGAATAACAACCTCTTTACTCTTTGTGCTGCAGTTGAGTATAACTTTTAGGCTTTTAGAGAGAAACAAAGATTCCCCCCACCAAGTCCTTTTGACTTCATGATTTTTTTTTTTTTTTGGCATCGTCAGAAATTTTGATCAGCAGATAAATAGCAAGAAATCTGTAGGACAGATGTTAAAGGCTGGAATTTGTTTCTCTTAACACTTGGTGTTTTCAAGAAATTCAAGTATTTATGTGTTTGCTTGTATCCCCTGAACCCAGCACATTATGCTAATATGTCCAAGTCATCTGTTTCAAAGGAAAAAAATACACAGGAGAGTCTGGAGAATTCAGATCAGTTTGTTCAGGGTCAATCAATCAACCAATTCATTAACAAACATTAAAATGTATACTGTGTTCCAGTCATTACTCTAAATACTGGCAACGTAAAGAAAAATGAAACAATCTCTACCCTCAGGGAGCTTACATTCTGTAAGCAAGAAAATGCATTTATATATATATATATATATATACACATATACATATATGCATATATATATGGAAATACACATATATACACATATAGCTTATGCATGTGTGTGGGTGGAAGTCATGCAAATTACATGCATAAATAATAAACTTCTTCTGGAACAACTTCATTTTTTTCAGATAAGGATTCATAGCTTTGCAGGACAACCTTCTAAATTACCACTTGCCTATTTTGGTTGATAGTGAAGGTACTGCCCTCATGCAGTGATTATCCTAAGATACCACATTACAATGGCTGTGGATTATTGTGGTTTTTTTAGCCAAAGTTAAATTTTATACCTCATAGTTAATTCATGTGGAGCAAGTTATGTAAATTCTGACAGTCATCAAAATGTGCATTATTTCTCTGAAATATTACTCTGCTGTGATCACCACATTATATAAAACAACTTAGTGCCTTTGTCATTTTATGTGGGTGCCTTAACTCTTTCTGAATTGTTGATTTTTGAAAGGGTGGCACTGCAAATGCATTCCCTTATTTTCAAGATCAGATGAAGAACTGTTATTTCGACTTTTTAATGGAAGAGAGATAAACAGTGTTAAACTGGTACTTCATTATAACCATAATTAGAGGTTACAGTGATTTTTGAAGTGTCATACTCATCTCAATTAATGCTTGCAACATCTTTCATGTTGCTAAAAATGGTAAAGATGTCCATGTGTGTTTGTTGCAGCATCTATAGGTGTGAGAAGAATGTACTAGATCTGTATGTTTACATGTGTGCCTTTTTTCACATATTCTCATAAATTTAAGGCTAATCTGAATCATCTGTGATTTCGAACAATTATGGCATTTCAGAGGGTGATTTTTTTTTTCTTTTTTTGCACATGGCCTCCTTCAGATTTCCATTTTGATCCTCTGGATCAAGTTGGGGGAACTCTTCAATCTCCACAAAGAGGTTTGCTAGCCTGTAGTATTCTACTAAATGCATTATGAGGCATTTAGGGAGCTGAAGTGATGGAAAGAAACAGGACGGTGTTTTATTTTCTTTGGAATGCTATATGAGTACACTGTTTACATGGAACAGAGTAGCAAATCTATAATTGCTTCTTAAATAGGGACAATTGAATAGTGGTTGATCCTTTTGCATGGTTTATATAGAGAGCAGGCTGGGATTCTGTGAGAGGAATTCTGGCCTAGAAGGCATAAAGTCATTCTTTACTACTGCTTTCCCAAAGTCCTATCCTGAAGAATATAGTACCATGTATTAGCAAAGGAAGGACATTGGCAACATATTTTGTGATTTAGGTTTTCACCCATCTTTCATTATTATTTATATTTTAAAACTATAATTTGTTTAAATCAGGAAAATTTTAAAGGAAAATCTACAGCATTGTGGTCCTTTTAATACTTTGTATCCTATAGCACAACCTGTGATCCCATAAGAATTAAGGGTAGTTGTTCAATAGATAATGAAACAATGGATTTTGATTTGTCGATAGAAGAGGCAGTGAAGTTATTCAACAGAAATTCTATTACTTGAGTCCTCAGAAATCCAAATGGATTTGAGTGAAAAAACTAGGGATGTCTTGAAAGTATCAGTTAATATTCAAATAGATCAATGCATCACAGTCCAATTCAGAAGCTACCGTGCTGGAAGTCTATCGCCCTCTCCCAGAAGTCTTGTTCACTTCCTATCTTCCAATCAATGCAGTAGTCCTGGAAATAAAAATTACAGTTATTGGCTGGTCCTGCAGACTGAATGTTGCAATATCCATCCATGAAATGTATTTGTTTCAGGTCACCTTTGAAGGTGGCAGATGACATAATCATCTAGAGTGATGTATATGAAGAAGGTATGACCTCTTTCTACCCAGATCTATTGAGTGGCTAATAATGACCACACTCATATTTGGATATAGGATCTTTTCCCTTAAAGTCATTTAATATACTCTACCACTTTTTAAAGTTAAATTTGAGTAATATTTAGTCTATACTTACTCTGTACAAAGCTCTGAGGTAGATACCACAAGTGATAAGGGTAAATTGTGTTCTCAAGAAGCCAGCAATTCATGAGGGAACACAACAAAAAACGACAGTGTAAAGCAGAGTATACCAAGGAGCCCAAAAGATACACAAAGTCTTTATGAAGATTCAGAAGTGGGAGGAGCCCTGTTTTACTAAGAGGGTAAATGAGAGGTTTCATTGTAGAAATAACGTTAGATATGTTCTTTGAGATGTAAGTAGTATTTGAGCAGGCAGGAAAGAAGGAAGAATCACATTCCATAGGAAAAGGGCAGCATAAGCAAAAACCTAAGAAATGGAAATCAAGGACTATATTTGGGAACTAGTGAGTAATCTTGTTTGTCTGCAATGGGGCATACTTATAGAAGAGCATTGGCATATAAAATTAGAAAAAAATAAGTTGGTATTGCCAATAATCTTGAATGTGAGAGTTAAGAGTTGCAGTTTTATCTACTTGACAATAGAAGCCACTGAAGAGGCTTTTTTGAAGGTCAGTGTGATTAGAGAATTGTTGCTATCTATCAAATAGGCTTTTTGAGTTTTTAATATCTATGTGTGTGTTTATACAGGATGTCCCAAAACTCTTAGTACAGTTTTAAACTTTAAAATCTTAAGACTGTACTGGGACATTTTGCATGAAACACTTAATACTCACACATACACATAAATACCAAGTATTCTCCTCCTATAAAAATAAAAACAAAACATATCTGTCCTTCTCTTAATACTCCCATCTCCACTTGACTCAGATCAATCCCATCTTTACCACAAAGGTAAGATATATGAAGTATTCAGTGTCTACCAGCTGAATAATGCCTTGGTAGTGTGGTAATATATTTTTGGCTGTTTTGTTTTCCTCTGGCTGTATGATAGCTTCTCTTGGCTAATAATAAAGAATAGACTACCTCAGTCAATGTATATTAGATCTGTGGTAGAGAAAAAGGAACATTGGCCTTGGAGTCGGGAGACCAGAACTCAGATCTTAGCTTGGCCAGAAATAAGCATTGTGACCTGGCAGAAGTCTCCTTACCTCTCTGAGTCTCAGCTTTCATCAACTTTACAATGAAGGGATTGATCTAGACCATCTCTCATTTCCTTTGTTCTGTCTTGACCTCTGATTCACTGGGTAACCTCTTTGTGCCTCATCTTCCCTCTCTGTAGAATGATGATAGCAAATTGCCTTTCTACCTCATAGAAATAAGAAGGAAAATGATAATACACTTGTGGAAAACGGCTCTTTTGAAAGAACTACTCTAAAACTCAATATTCCATTTGAAAATCTAGATTAATATGGATAGTTATTTTTTGTCTTTTTTTTTCTGGAGGGGGGAAGGCAGTGTAATTGGGGTTGAGTGACTTGCCCAAGGTCACACAGCTATTAAGTGTTAAGTGTCTAAGGCTGGATTTGAACTTGGGTCCTCCTAACTCCAGGGCCAGTGCTCTTTTCACTGCACCACCTAGCTGCCCCAATGGATAGCCATTTTGAGTAGCACATTTCAATAATCTGTTGTTGAAATAAGTCGTCTGGTGATGATCTGACTCAACAAGTATTTCTCACATGCCTTCTATTAGTCAGGGACTCGACTATACTCAGGGGATATGGAGATATAATGGAAAATAGTCTCTTCATTTTAGGAACTTGTATGCTACTGGATGAAATGACTATGATTATGATGATGTCATTAATGTTTATTACTATTTGAAATTAATTTCCTGCATGTTTACTAAGAAGAAAGGAGTCACTAATTAGAATTATAGTTGTACCAATGTAAATAAATAGCACTTATTTATTTTTAGGGTAGTCAAATTAAACAAAATCTGTTTTTAATGGGACTGTATATGCAGGTGTATAATTAGTGTAATTTTTAGTATAGTTAAAAAAACAACAACTCTTTGGTTGGGTCCCCAATGTAACAACCAAGAACAACTGTATTGCTCTCATTGCACTCTCTGTATATATCCTCTGTGCAACTGTGTGGAACTTTCATTTCTTATCTTAGTCACAACTGTCTTCAAATAGATGGGATATTACACATAACTCCCAATGCTCCCGTGAATATAAGAAAAAAATACTTGCTTTTTAAGAAGCAACACTGATATGTTGAAAATTGGGTCATAGCTGGTTTTATATCAAAGACAAGTAAGAATCACCTAGGGGATGCTAATACATTTATTATTTTATTTTATCATTTATTTTTTCGATTTATAAAATCATACCCTTTATGATAAGGTAGCCTCAAGGCCCAAGCATGAAATATAAAACACTTAGTTAACTGCCTCTGCTCCTTTTATATATTTTACTGTGGTATATTAAAGTATCAATTACATAGGATATGTGTATAAAATACCACGTTAAGAAGACATATTTTCCATTGTACCCGGAAGGTCAGATGTGAGTAGTTTTTTTTTTGTTAAACTGGGATAGAAAGGGGAATTCCACAAATAAAAACATCCCCTTGCCTTTGGGCTTCCACCTGTGGCATTTTGGAGCTGTTACCAGAAGTTTCTTGCTCAGTATTGAGTATCATGATAATAATGGTAGAATGAAGTGTGCAGAGGGATGTTCCAAATAGCCTAGAAAGGAGCAAAGGTAAAAGGCATATGCAAGTCATACATATATCCTGGGATCATTGATTTAGACCTGGATGAGACCTTTGAGGACATATGGGCTGAACCTTAAGTAACAGATGAGGACACTCGGGCTCACAGAGGACAAATAGCATGTGCAGCATCTCATAGGTGGAGTGGATCAGAGGTAGAAACTGAAACTCAGTCTTCCTGCTTTCAGGCTCCGTGTCCTCCCTGACTATACTGTGCTACTGTTTTCTATACATTGATCAGTTTTAGTAGAACTAGATTTGGATCAGTGTTCTGTGGAGTCTGGAAATGGGTTAAAATCATGCCTCTTACTAACCCTTGTCTATGTGTAACCCTTGGACATTTTGCTTAACTTCAGGAAACTCCTTTGGTTTTAACTTCCAACTCATAAAAGAGTATTATCTTCTTGGTATGGTGAGTTCCTACCCGTGGAATTCCCTGTGCTGACAAAAATCATAAATTTCCCACATTTTCATATTTAACATTTTTTGCCAAAGTGTCAGGGAGGCTATTACTTTTTCCTGATCATTGGAAATTTTTTCCTGTATAATCAAACCCCCTTTCTTTTTTTTACATTTGGAAAATGTCCACCTAACTGACCTACCTGCTTCTGATCTGTCTTCTCCTCAACTCTTCCTTTAAGAAGCTGCCAAAGTAATCTCCCCAGTCTGACCTGTCTTTTTTTGGCTCAGGAATCTTCACTAAGTCTCTCTAATATGTAAGGAAAAAGAGGGCAGACTCCTTCACTTGATATGCAAAGCCCTCCACAATCACAGCCTGCCTCTCCAGACTTACTCTCCTCCACACACTCTACACTTCTGCCAAACTGGCCTATTCCTGTTTCCAAAATGTATCATTCCCTCTCCTACCCTCATTGCCCAGACTATCCATAATATCTGGAATGTAATTCCTTATTACTTCTCTTTTTGAGAATTTTGAGCACCCTTCATGACTACACTAGGGGTTTTACCCGGTGGGAAGTCTTTCCCAATCTCATTGGTTCTTACTTTCTTCTTCCTTGAATTGCCTTGTACCTAATTATCAGTCACTTGTGTTATCACCAATAGAACGCAAGCTCCTCAAAGGACTCCTTCTTGGTTTTGTTTTATAATCCTTAGCACCAAAAACAGTGCCTTGAATATACTATTTGCTTAATGAATGCTTGTTGAATTAAACGGATTTGTTTTTGTTTATGGTATCTCTGTTACGTGGCAACTGGCCTTCAACACTCTAATTTGTAACAAAGATGACAAAAACAGATAAACCACAATACCTTATGTTTCTGCTACATACTTCTTCAATATCAATAAGGAATCGTCCAATAAAAATAATAAATATCACCTGGATTCAGAGCTGTATTCCAAATGTAAGAAAAAAGTGAGGTTTTTAAATAAAATGTCATTATTCTAATCTCATATATGAAGAGAAAGCCTAAGTAGCTAAAGTAGTAGTGATTATAGGGCTTACCCTAGGAATCAGGTATCACTACTTACCTGAAACCATCTTGCTTAAATTGAATAACTTTGCAACCCAGAGAGAACTGCAAAGAATCTGGTAGAGACCCAAGTTTGAGACGTGTAATTAGAGTGGTTTTATATTAAGCAACAAACTTGTGGGGGAGGATTAATGTCAGAAGATTCCTGATTCTTTTTTAAACAGTGTCTGCATCAATGAGACTGTATTAATTGCTAATCTACTTTTAGAAAATGAGCTACCCTTAAGCCCCAGAGCCTTAATCTTTCACATGACCCACTAGCAAGTGGAATGTAGTCTATGATGCTTCTGTTTTGTACCCCATGCTAAATGGATTTATTACTAAATGAACTTGATATAACTAGGTTCCATGATGCGTTCTGTTGAGAAAGAAGACATCCATGGAAGGACCAACCAAGTAGCCTATACATTTTTTTTCCAGTGGATGAAAATAAATGTGATGAGATTTCTAGAAAAAAATGATAATTATGAATGATATTGTGATTTGGTCAGCAATAGCCAACTCAGATGCAACCCAATCATGACTTAGTAGATGTCTCAGATATTTTCATTAGACTCATAGAAGTCAAGTCACTTGCCCAGGGTTGCTCAGCTATATATAACTATGAGAGATGGCATTTGAGCACATTTTCGTGATGACAAGCCTAGAACTTTGTTCAACACAGAGAGATACCTTAAACAACAAAATTCTTACAATTGTAGCAATACCTTTAAATTTCTTTATTTGCTATGTTAATTATTACATGGACCAGGTGTAAATTGTGCTACTTCCTTTTAAAATGTCGTGTTCCACAGTAGATTTATTAAAAATTTATCCTAAAGCTAGGAAGATTTTCAACATGATATATGACACTTTAAAGTCATTTAAATAAAGGTCTATATGCACAACCAATATCTTAACATAGACCATTTACGTATATCTGCAGAAATCTTTCAGTGAGCTTTTACTTAATGATGTACCATGTTACAGCACGACTCTTTGAAAACATTTTCAGTAGTTTCTTTATAATGTAGTTTCCTTCAAAATACTCCTGTGATTTTGGCATCAAATTAGGTACAGATTCAAATCATAATAAATTGATCAGCTGCTTTTTAAAGATAATTTTTTGGGGTTTTTTGGGGGGAAGGCAGGGCAGTTGGGGTTCAGTGACTTGCCCAAGGTCACACACCTAGTAAGTGTTAAGTATCTGAGGCCGGAATTGAACTCAGGTCCTCCTGACTCCTCCTGACTGCGCCACTTAGCCAGCTCTAAAGAAAATTATTTTATTTTGAAGGGAAGTGCAGATTATTTATGTACAAATATTCTGAGCTATATACAATTATTAGGGAATCAACTTGAACTAATGGATAGAGAGCTGACCTAGAGTCAGAAAGACCTAGGTCCAGTCTTCTGTCTTATATTAGCTGGTGACATTGAATAAATCACTTAGCCTAAAATTTATGATTTTACAGATTAATTAGCTCTTTAAGACCATAAATTGCAAATGAAAGAAGCAGTTTGCTCCTCCAGGTATTTTCTACATCTGTGAAGTCACAGGTCCAGTCCCCTGCTCATTGCTTTAGATTTTATGATGAATCATCAAAATTTATAAGATCTACCATTAGACTCTTTGAGTGCAGGGGTGGTTCTTGTCCTTTCTTTTTCAGTCTACAACATGCAACACACTGTTTGGCACATGATAGGTACTTAACAAATGTTTGTTAACTTGACTGACTAAAAGTTTGCAGCCAGTTGTTACTAGGTTTATTTTAAAATTGTTATTTAAAAGGGAGTGATTGTTGAATGCTTCAGTAAGTAACCTCTAAGGTACCTTTCAGCTTTAAAAATGAATGTCTCTCATTCTTTTACTTGTATTCCTTGTTATGATTCAGGTGTTGAAATGAAAACATTCATTCAAAATGTATAGAATTTATTAATGGTATAACAGTAAGAGAACTGAGGGTAGAATTTTCTGCACACAATACTCAAAACCTCATGGAATGGAAAAGTTTTCAAAACTGAGAGACCTAACAAAAGAAATCACTGAAATGTAGGAATAGAATGAGATATATATCATCTCTGTCATTGGATCTGCTACTGGAATGGTCCCAAAGACAATTTCAGTGATTGTTCAGAAAATGAGCTGGCATCCCAATGCTTTCAATTTCAGAGGAAAAAAAGTTACTTCTTCCACCTATGCAATAGCCTACAGAACTCTCAACAGAAAACATAGTGACTTGTCCCACACCTACTTCTATTTGAACTTCCTAGAAAAAGATATGGAAAATGAGAGAAGCAATAAAAAGAAAAAAATATCACTACCACCTTCATTTCTTAAAAGATTTTTTACTTTTGCAAAGCACTTTTTAAAAAAATTGTCTCATTTTGTCTTCAAAAAACTTCAGGAGTAAGCACTACTGTCTTCATTTAGTGATGAATAAACTATGATATGGGTAAAGGATATTGCCCAATAATCTGACCATGACTGGTTAGTTATTATTAGTATGGGGTGTTTAGAGAGGACTAGCACCCATGGTATGAGGGCTTGCCAAGCCCTTTTCAGGGCTGCTCATTCACCTTTAGTTTCCATTTTTCACCAATTTTGATTTGTGGCCTTAAGAAGCTATACCATGCACAGTGACCACATCCCATTAAAACTGTCTCAGCAGATGGGTTAAACCAGTTTGAGGGTGACTTAGGGGATGTAAACCTGTCAGTGAATTAGGGAGGTCACTGCACCAAGAATGTAATGACTTCCCCCAGCAGAATTGGTGGAACACAACAATTTATTCCAATGGCCATGAGGACAGCTGAAGCAGGTACTGTGCAGTGCTCAAAGCTTGGTCAGATATCAAAGATACCAAGGTTATGCACTGCATCCCAGGCCATTGCCAGTCATGTTCACCTTTATCTGGCCACTGGACTCTGATGACTCTGGATGAGAGAATGAGATTGACAACTTTGCCTCACTAAGATCCAATTCATGTGCAAGTCAAGACTTCACCCTGTGATGTCATTGGTCTCCTTTGAAAAGAAGGACAAACAATAAACAAGCGCATCAGTTATCAGTCAGTGCACAGAAAGCAATCCAGTTCATACTCTATTTGAAAAGTAGGGGTTTTACATTGGATAAGAAATTTGAGGACAATAGAATATTTTCTTTTTGATATTTCCAGATCGCTACTATCATCAGTCAACAAAATGGAGAAGCCTTAAATGATAGAATAAACTTAACTTATCTGAAAATATTAATATGAACAACAATGAGCACAAAGCTATCATACTGTCAAATAAGTCAATAAGTCAATGAGATAATAACAGTAATAATAACAATAGACATGTTTAAGATGCTAGAATATTTGCAAAATGCTTTATATTCATTTCTGATTAGGCTTCTTAACAACATTATAAATGCTAGCAAGTGTCAGTAACAAGATTTGCACTCAGGTCTCCCTGCCTCAAGTCCAGTACTCTCCAAATCATGTCATGCCTTGCTGCTTCTCATAGGATTTGGGCCTGCAGGGGATATTAGATGTTAAAGAGCTCCACCCCTTCATTTTACAGAAGAGGAAAGCAAGTCTCTGAGGGCCTGAATACAAAGATAGGGCTTAACCCTCTCCATCAAGTAATCTAGGCCAAGTATCCATGATCCCAGGCCACTAAAAACAATTTCCAATTTAACTCCTTCCTTCATACAGAAGAAGGCAAAGTATGTAGCTTATTCTATAGGTTCATAGATCAATGTGCTATTTGCCTTCCTCCATGTATCTAGACTACATTGATTGTGAAGAAATGTTTTGCATTGATGCACCATTTGTCTTCAGAGGCTCTCACACAGTCGCTCATTCAAATATATGACTGCAGCAGAATAAATGGAGAACCTG
>CM053596.1:208238253-208241174 GCA_028646575.1 Pseudocheirus occidentalis
CATCTAAATACAAAAATCTTCAAAAATCATCAAAACCAATAATTACAAGCCACATTTAATATGCCACTACACAGGAAGAAAGACTTTAAAATGAATTTGTTGTGGGGTTTTTTGTTGTTGTTGAATTGTAGAATAGTATATAAAGTTTAAAAAGAGAAAGGACTGGCATTCATATTATAGTCCAGGAAGGACATGATATTCATTTTAAGAGACTGTAGTGCAGTGCATAATGTATTATGTACAGATATACAGATATGCCCAGTTGAAAAAAATGCATATTTATTGGACAGGCCTTCAGAATGTTATAGGTTACTTTTAGCATTATACACACACACACACATGCACAGACATGTATATATATGTACATATAAGTGGAGAGAATTCATGGTATATATGTGTGTTTATAAGTGCAAATGGGGTTAACATGGATACTATAGATAAAATAAATAAATAAAATATGCAATGGACAGCCAAACTCTAAGGGGAAAAGGACAGTGCCATTTAGTTAATGTAAGAATCTGATTTTAAAAATGCCTCCATATCACCTGAACTAGAGCCATCAAATCATATATACAAAATTATATATATATATATAAGTATATTCTATTACAGAGAGAAATATTTAAATTATGTATGTATTACCTAGATACTAATGTATTCAGGATAATAGCTAACCACTTTAACCAATATTAACCACATTGCTATAACCACCTAGATATATAGATAGATAGATAGATATTATTTTATTTTATTTTATTTTTTACCAATGTTTTTAATAGGAGCACCTTTTGTCTTCTCCGTAGTTTAGCAGTGCAATCTAATTCTCACCACTAACTTTTTTGTTACCTGAATCATCTTGGAAATTTTTTTCTGAAATGATGATGATGATGATGATAAAGGTGAAGATGATAATGATGGAGGCAGTTAGAATTTGTTAAGCGCTTTACATATGTTATCTCACCTGATCCCCACAACGGCCCTATACACTAAGTAATGCTATTGTCCATTTTCTGAGATGGGAAAACTAAGGCTCAGACAAATTAAATTACTTGTCTGATATCACAGGTTCAGTAAGTGTCTGGGGCAGAACTTGAACTTGGGTCTCCATGACCCCAAGTCCATTTGTCACTATGCCATTCGGCTGTGTTATGATTTATCTCATTTTAGAACATTTTTCCTGGGTTCTGGTATTTGTTTTCTATTAAGTGATAACCCATTTGACCCTCTGTCCCCCCTAACTTTCTTCTGTCTTAATCTTCTTGGCCAAGAAACTTAGGAAATTCACTAATTGTCTTTCAATATATATTCTTAAATTTTTCCTACCTCAGCAAGAATCTATGAGTGTTTTGACTATTTTTAAAACTTCAGTATTCCTTTTTGATAACATCTCACAAAAGTAGTTTTTGTAGTGTGTGATGGTAACACTGGTGAATTTGGAATCAAAAGGATTACTTTAAATGCTGGCTTTGCTACTAACTTATTTTCATGACCTTATTCAAGTAACTTAATCTTTCTAGGACTGTTTCCTCCTTTGTAAAATGAGAGGGTCGAATCAGATAATGTCCAAGTGCTCTTTCCTATTCTTACCCTTACAACCCTATAAATAATTGCCATCTTGAAAAACAATATATGTACAGCTCGTTTTAGTAACAATTCCTCTTTCTTTCCTTGTATGTGTTGCCAACACCAATTCTTGACCATAACTTTCCCCAGGTACAAAAATTTCCTGTCAGTGTTATCTGCCTATAACTTAATCAAAGTTATAATACAAAGTTTCAAGTGGGTTTCACAGAAAAGTTTGAGAGAACTATCTTCAAATATAATTTATGATCATATGAATTTGATGAAAGACAGTTAATAATGTCATTAATGTGGGGCTATGCATATATTTTTTCTTTAATTTGTTCTAACCTGTATTAAGAGAGAAGATGTTATAGGATAGAGTGGTCAAATACACAGTATAACCCTCCTAAGTGTGACCCAAACCAGATTTAATGTTACTGGGAAATATTTAACAAAAAAAATATAACAAGACATAGATAGTATTACATTTTAAAACTCAATATGTGACCTGCAAGAATCCTTATGTATGGATTAATGGCCTCCATTTCTATTTAAATTTGATACCACTGACATAGAGGAAAAAGAGCCAACCTCAAAACCAGGAGGACCTGAGTTCAAGGTCTACCTTTGATGCCTGCTGGCTATTTGACCCTGTCACCTAACTCCTCAATGCTCTAAGTCTAGAGGTCACAGAGAAGATGCCAGCCTGAACTTCCAGAGGAAGTGTCCTCACTTGGCGGCTTGTCTTATGAATGAAATCACAGGTATGTTATCTCCTATCCCAACCTCAAGCTAACTCATATAGAAAAAAATACAAAGTTAAGGTAGTATTTTATACTTTATTCCCCCTATCCCTTTAACATTGCTTTCATTAATTTAAGGGAAATTAATCAAGTATCTACTATGCACGTAGCTTGTGTGTTAGGCTCTGGGGAATTTTCAGACATTAAAAAGGAAATGCTCCTCTACTTAATGGGTGGCATTGTTATGGTTGTTGCTGCTGCTTTGATCATTTCAAAACCAAAGTATTCTGTTCTTATTCCATTTCGAACCTTATGGGAAGAGGAAAGATTGGGGTATTATTAACACTCTAGAGTTGGTATAATTTTTGCTTGTGTCTCATGTGTGGAAAATACTCCTCTCTCCCCTCCCCTCCCCTCCCTCTCCTCTTTACCCCTCCCTTTCCTTCCTCTCCCCTTCCCACCCCCTCTACCCCTCCCTTTTCCCCCTCCCCTCTCTACTCCTCCCCTCTCTTCACCTCCCCTTCCTTCCCCTCCCCTCCCCTCCATCATTAAATCCCTCTCCCTTCATTCAAGGTGAATCATAAGCATCACCTTTTTGGGGGAAATCCTTCCTGA
>CM053596.1:208241274-208274154 GCA_028646575.1 Pseudocheirus occidentalis
GTGTGTGTATACATAAAAAATTTCTATCCTTCTTTAGAATATAAGCTCCTTGAGAGGAGAGATTGCTTCATTTATAGTATTTGTATCACCCATGCCTAGGACATTGCACATTGTTTGCTTAATTGATTAAATCAATCAGGAACAGATACTTAGAGGAAGTTCAAGAAAAATGAATTTGTGAAATTTCCATTCTCAAATCTGAACAGAGCAACGTTTTAAAAATAACCAGGTTTAAAAGAAAAAGCTTTTCAGAGCACTTAATATAAGTCAATACATGTTAATTTTTGAATTTAACTTTAATTTGGCGGCAGTTACTGCCACCCACAGATTGCAATCAAATCCCCTGAAGTGTTGGGTGAGACATATCATAAACAAGGTAACAGACTAAAGGCTAGCAGCTCACAAAGTGTTCTTGTTAGAAAAAAATATTTTGTAAATGTTATAGTGCTAGATATACGTGAGTTAGGATTATTATTAACACTTTTTACTCTACCTAGAGTGTGATAGCGATTGTGAAGAATTCTACTTTAGGCCCCTAAAGGACAATGTTCCAGCATCCCTCATTCCTCCCTGCCACTATTGAGATCCAAGCTTTATGAGCTGCTTGGGCAGTGACTATGGCTCTGAAACCTAGAGATTCTGTTTGTAAAAGCTGGTTAATTTAGATAAAAACATGCTGTTATAAATCCAACTTCTGGAAATCCTTGGGGCAAGTGGAGGGTGTTGTATGGTCGATAACTATATCTTTTGGCACGCTGATACATCTTTCTGATTAAGCATGTGAAGTATATGCCAATTCTCATACACTCCATGAAATCTGTAGTATTGCTATTATCTTACTCATCATCATTATTGCTAGCATTATTAATTGAGAGGGACCTCGGTGGTTTCTTAAGAGGCATTAGTATGTTTGCCTCAGAGCAAATGACCTATTATAGAGCTGAAAATAACTGTGCTTTTAGAAGTTGCATCTCTTGGATCAACCATAGAGCAGATATCTTGACTATTAATGGCCATGAATTCTGTGGTACCATCTGTTAGGAATTATTAACCAGTTTTTGGTGACCAAATTCCAAATGAAGATACTTTATCCTATAAAACGCTCTTAATTTTGTTTGGTATACTATTCATAATCTGTATTGTTTATGATCTACTGGACTATAGGCTTGACTTTGATAACATGGTAGTCTTGGGCATAGCTATAAATACAAAAGAATAGAGGATGTTAAAGATAAGGTCATCATTCTATACTGGGCCTGGAGTTTGTTGAACCCTAGTGATAGTGAGGTACAAAGTGTTTTCTGCCTACTAACTATGTTTCTAGACTACCAGAATTTACTAGAGTATTAGGCTTGGGGTAAAGAAAGCCTGGGTTTGAATTTTGCCTGAGATGTTTGCCAGCTATATAACTCTAGGCACACCACTTAAGTTCTCTGAGCCTTAGCATCCTAAGCATAACAAAAATTTCTTCCTCACAAGGTTGATGTGAGGATCAAAAGAAAGGATATTTGTAAAACTTTTTTATAAATGTCCAAGGTCCCAGTATTAACCTGTAAAATGTGTAAATTGGCCCTGATTTGTAGAGATCCTCTACTCTAGTGTCCTAAGTTTTACAGATGAGGAAACGGAGTGATATCCTCCATGAAGGTTGTGAAATCAAGATCTCAATCTATTTAATGCCCCAGCTTTTCAATTTCATATAATTCTTGAGAACTCAGAAGTGTATAAGTGAGAATCAGCTGGCTAACATAAGTAGTTGTCCATTCCGTAAATATTCAGACTTCTAAACAGTTCCTTTCTTGAACATTTGAATTAGTTAATAGTTCCTGGATATTCAAGGTATCGAAAAGGAAAAAAAAAACTAGCAGGCTGTGATATCTAACTAAAAGGATGTGTAACAAAGTTTAACAATTTTTAAATTTCTATTCAATGCAGCTTTTGCTGTTTATGTAAGAACAGAGGGGCATGATGGAAGGAGTTTGGGTATTTTGTTTGTTTGTTTGCATGGGGGGTTTTTTGTTTGTTTGTGGGGATTGGTGGGGGTCTGTTTTTTGTTTGGTTGGTTTTTTTGTTTTTGGCCTAGTATCATTCAGCTCCTTTTCCCTTTGAGAAAGAGTCCTGCAGACATTTACCTTAGACAGGGAATATGCTAAATGGGTTTCTGGTCATAAGTTAGATAATAAAACTAAATGGAGTGGTGGAGGAGAATGCAGTTCAAAAGAAATAAGAAAGTTAAAGGAGTAAAAGTAGAAAAGTCAACCAGAAAAATGAAAAAGTAGGCATTGCCTCAGTTTCTCTTGCCTCAAACTTCATTTTACATTGGTCTAGCATTATTGAGGGAAAGAAAGTTATAGCTATTAGCTGAGTGGGCTGTCTGAACAAAGAAGGAAGCTTCATAGTTATTGATTCTAATTTGTAGCTGCAAGAAACAGTCGTCCTCTCTGTGAAAAAGAGGCTTGCTAGCCATAGCCCTTCTGGTTAATGGTGAACAGAATTTCACATGATTAAAGATAGTAATTCAGCTAAGCATTCTCACTGAGGCACAGCTGTGAGTGAAAGATCAAATTAAAAAAAATAACGTTCTGTAACTCTTCCTATATGTGAGAGGTGAATTAGTAAGAGCATTTCTCTGTGTATGGTAGAAGTGATCAAAATAATTGTTTAACAGACTGGTTGGAGCAGAGACATGATATCTGCTGTTTAACACGAGTCACTTATCAGGGAGCACCTGAAATGAAACCTCAGGCAGAGAGAAATAACAGAGATCATCAGTCCATTGACATCAGTAAAAATATCGACAACTTTGTGGCCTTTAAAACATGTGTTGCCTTTCATGCATAGTGATGATTCGCATAGTTTTTTCTTGGGTACAAAACTCTGTAGTGAGTGGACTAACTAAACAAGTTCCTCTTGTATGGATATCCCACCAATCATTTCTATGCAAATTCATTCTTCCCATCCATTGTGTGTGTATTGGTAGGAAAGTGAGATTAAGATTTATGGGGGAGAAATTCCATGTTATTAATTTATTTATAATTATGTGATAGATTTGTTACAAAATGTGTCTTCTGGATGACTGCTAAATATAAACACATTGGTTGGAGCTCTTGAGCTATGATTTGATAGAGATTTAGACTCATAAACTACCTTGGACCTGGGGCTGCTCCTTGGAAGGCTTAAAATAATGGTGTTCTGGATACAAAAGATGGTATTCTAGTTTTTTTGGATTTTAGTTTAAATTGAACTTTATGTGACCTTACATGAGCCTGTAGATCATAGATTTTTAGTGTGTGTGTGTGTGTGTGTGTGAGTGTGTGTTTGATGGATCCCTTTGTGAGTCTGATAAAGACTATCTTCTGAGATAGTCCACTTCTGAGAACAATATCTTTAAATGAATGAAATAAGCATAGGATTACAAAAGAAACTAATTATATAGGGATATGGCTATCAAAACATTATTTTAAAAAAGTTCATGGACTCCAGTTTAAGAACGCTTGCTGCAGTATAATATACCGAGCACCTGTGATTTCATTAGTCTGGTAAATTTCTCTCCTGATGAAGAACACAGATTTAAAAGAGCTTTAGTGTTTTGACCACGATTGCATGACTGGTAAGAACTGTAGGTAAGATTTGAACACAGGTCTGCTGATTTTATTCAATATGCCTTGCTGTCCCTCTCAGAAGTTTATATCAACTTACATTGAATCTTATTTCAGTTTTTAGTGCATAGGTGTCAGGAGTAGAAAGCTTTGACCATAATTGATAATACTCGACATTTTTCGTATATTCCATCATTTGTAAAATATATAGTCATGTCAGAGTTGTAGTATAGATGTCCAACTTTAATAACCTGAAAGTTGTTATTTTTTCACATAAAGTTTATTCCCTTTTTGCTGATGGGGTCTTTGAAACTGTTATGAAAATTATTAGATTTTAGAGAATGGAAAAGGCAAAATACCTTATAAATGGAAAATAAAAGCAGAATTGCACAAAATCTCATAGTTCCCTCAGTACTCAACAATACTCAATATTCAACAATAAAATAATTCCTATGGTTTAAAAAAACTCAGTGGAAAATTTGAAATATGATGTTCAGGCAAAGAAAGAATAATAGTTACATTCTTCATTTATGCATGCTATCTCATTTTAACACTGTAGTTGCAGAGAAGGAAATACAAATATTATTATATTCATTTTCCAGATGAGGAAACTGAGGCACAGAGAGGCTAAGGGATTTGCTTGAGATCACACTGTATGGGTAGAATTAAAATCCAAATCTTCTTACTGCAAATCCTTTGTTCATTCTACTATATTATGTACTTCTTGCAATTAAAAATGAATAAAAATTGAATAAAATCTGGCTTAACCCAGACATTTTTCTGTGTCTTGACAGTTCTATTTAATTTTATTCTACTGTACCAGACCTGATTGGATTTTTCTATGTGAATCTTAAAAGGATATCATTCGTATTCTCATGTTAAGGTGAACATACATGGACTGTCCATCATGCCCTCGAAAAGTATACTAATCCGTTCTACATGGTTAATTTTCGACCTGACTTGACTATTATTGATGTTTGGTGGTTATATTTTTGTCTCTTATTTTAAAGAGAAAAAGATCAAATTGCATGAAATATAAGAAATTTTGAAAAACAACTCTCTTCAAATGGTGGGATATTCTTGCATGATCTTAATTTCCTTCTATATTTCTTTTCTGTCTCTTGGGAAATACATTTATAGGCATACATTTATGCCTATTTCTGCCATGTTATCCATTAACCCACTTTGTGGACACTGAGGAAAAGAATTCATTCATTTTTTTTTATCTCTGCCTCTACCTCTGCTGTCAATAAATGACCTGTTACATTTCTTAGAGGTTCTTATGTCTCCTTCACTGACCTCTTGTTCTATATGTATTTGAAAAATGTCTTTTTATTTATCTTTATCATCTTCACAATCTTCCTTTCATTTACTACCTTAGCTTTTCTTATCATTTTACATTCCCTTAACTTCATTTTATAATCTTCCCAATCCCCTCTGAATCTTATGTTATATACCATCCATATGCCTCTTCCTTACTTCTGAGTTTTTTTCTGCTTTCTTGTTCATATTAATTGGCCCCATTTTATTTCCTATATATTTATTACTAAATAGCATTTGTTGCCTTTGGGCATATATTAATTTTCTTTTAGAACTCTCCATTTACTCTACGTCTTTTTCTTCTTTTTTGCTATCCTATTTCACTCCACTTTTCTTATGTTGCCTTTAAAAAAAATCTTTCTTCATTTCTATAATTTATGCTTCATGCATTGGTAGAAGAGTTTTTAAAATAAACCTTTGTATGTTTGTTGCCAACAGTATGAATTTTATTCAGTCTAAAAATAGGTTTTGATTCTGTGTGCTGAATCCAAATGACCATACCACTTTTTAGTAGTGGGGTGAGAAAAGGCGATGTTTTTGCTTGCCAACAGGTAAATAAGTAAAGTATCCACTTATAACCACTTACTGAAGTACATTTGGAGATTCTGATATGTTTAGCTGAAAAAAAAGATGTCCCCAGCCAAGTGATATGCAGGCTATATGGTATCATGGAAAAATGGGGAACCAAATGATGCTATTGAGCACTGACCATCAAAGCTAGGGCTACCAAATGCATGATGCATGAGAGGAATAAGTCTTCTTACCTTCCATATCAGCCAAACCTGACTGAGGTATAGCATGGGTTCCTGTCCAGTTTTGGATTGTGGATTCCTTCCTTGCGTATTTTTTCTAACACAAATAATGATATCAACTTCCTCTTGCTCACAAAATAAAGAACCTAAAATACTTTTCTCAATTACTTTTAAAAATATCTCTTACTGTGTGGCATTCAGCAAGTCATTTAACTTTTCTGATATTCTACTTTCTCATCTGTAAAATGGAAAAGACTAACAATAATATTTACATGATATACCACACAGATCAGCTTGGAGAGTCAATCAGTAAATAAACATTTATTAAGTTCTTACTATATGCCAAACACGGTGTTAAGCTTTATATACATATAAAGTAGCTCATTAACCATAAAGCATTACATAGAGGACATCTATCACCATCCTCATCATAGATAATAATAATAACAATAATAATAAATTGTAATAGCTATTATTTGCTATGTGACAGGGTGCTTACTATACACAAAAACAGAAGGGGATTATGATTTTTCAGTTAATTAAGGGCAACACAATCCATTTGCCTTCAAATATTCACTTTTCTGGATTAGATATCTATGCATCCTCCTTTCATTAAATGACTGCTCCACTTTGTATTGACTCTTTTGCTCACTACCATTGCAGTTAGAGAATGAAAATGAATCATTGTTTGAGGGAGAAAGTTAAATGTTAGAAAACAGCCAGAAAAAAGAAAGTTCAAAATACTGAGTTAATACTGTGGATGACGTGTGAAAAAGAATAGAGACATTCACACTAACTAGCCAGTGTTGAGGGAGCCCAAGCACGTTATTCAAAACACAATCCAGACGTCCATGCAAAATGAACAATGATCATAGTAAATTCTAAACATGGCAGGATTTGGTTCCAAATCAAAAACTGTTTCCTCTTTTGGATATTATAAAAGTATCCTATAACCATTTTCGTAGTATATTGTTCCACTCATTTCCATAATCTAATTCAATGATACTTATTTTCTGTGTCACTTAGACGATTTCATTCTCTCCTTTTTCTATTTTTGTTAGTGATTTTAGAAGCCATAGACCACAATAAGAAGAAAACTACTAACCTCTGCAACTTACCCAATGTGGACAAAGTAACAATAACATGCATTGGCAGGTGCTGGAGGATTAAAGTGATTTCCCAGACTGTGTTTCTTTGAAACTTACAATGAAATTGGAAGGGCAGAACAGATGTAATTGTCCCCACTTACAGCTCAATAAGGTTAAATGATCACTCAATAAGTATTATTAGTCAATAAGCAGCTACCCAATAAGCACTTATTAAGTGCCTACTATGTGCTAAGCTTTGTACTAAGCTCTGAGGGTATAAAGAAATGCAGAGGCCGATGCTTGCCTTGGAGAAGCTCAGAGTCTAATGGAGGAGGCAACTTGTAAACAAATGTGTAAAAAATTAGATGTGTATGAGATAAATAAGAAACAGTCAACACCAAGAAGGCTCTAGAATTAAGAGGGATTGAGAAAAGCTTCCTATAAAAGATGGGGTTTTAGTTGGGATTTGAAGGCAGCTGGGGAAGTCAGGAACCAGAAGGGAGAAAAGAGAACAATCCAAGTCCAAGAAAGAGCCCCCCCCCCCAAAAAAAAAAGTTGGAGGGGCAAGGCTCATTTTTTTGTTAGTTGAAGAACAAAAAGGCCAATACCACAGATCATGGAGTACATGGTGGGGTATAAGATGCAACAAGACTAGAAAGGGGTGTGTGTGTGTGTATGTGTGTGTGTGTGTATGTGTGTGTGTGTGTGTGTGTGTGTGTCTGTGTCTGTGTGTCTGTGTCTGTGTGTCGGTATGTGTCTATGTCTGTGTCTGTGTGTGTCAGTGTGTGTCTGTGTCTGTGTGTCTGGATGTATGAAGTAGACTAGGTTATGAAGGGCTTTGAATACCAGAGAATTTTGTATTTGATCCTAGACATTACAGAAACCCTCTGAGACAATATTTGTGAAGTGCTTAGCGCAGTGCCTGATACATAGTAGGCTTATTTCCTGTCTTCCTTCCACTGGAGTTTAGTGACTAAGGGGGACTTTTGCTTTAGGAAAAATTTCTTTAGTGGCAGAATGGAGAATGGATCGGAGTAGGGACAGAATATGGCTAGCTGACCCACCTAGAAACTATTACAAGAATCCAGGAGTGAGGAGGAGAGGGCCAGGACCAGCGTGGGATCAGTATCTGAAGTGAGAAGGTGTATTTTGGAGCTGTGGCAAAGGTGAAATCCACAATCTTTAGTGATAAATTGGATAGAAGTTTTGAGAGATTGTGAGGAGGCAAAGATATATCTAAGATCACAGAAGTTAGTAAGAACATAGTGAATCTGGGACTAGAAACTGGGTTTTCTGGTTTCAAGTCCATTGTTCAATCATTCAGTTATGTCTGACTTTTCATGAACCATAGCACACCAGTACTGTCCATAAGATTTTCTTTGCAAAGATACTGGAGTAGTTTACCATTTTCTTTTCCTGTGGATTAAGGCAAACAGAAATTAAGTGACTTGTCCAGGGTCATACAACTAGGGAGTATCTGAGGCTGGATTTAAACCCAGATTTTCCTGACTCCAGGCCCAGAACTCTATCCTTTGAGCCACCTAGCTGCCTGATTTTCAAGTGAAGTGCTCTATAAATTTTAGGCAGAATTTACCAGTTTTGTTTTAAGATGGCATAATGTTTGTCTGTTTTTCTCTTAAGACATTTACCTTGTTCTACTTGGCTCCAGAAGAATGGACTTGGGACTTCTAAGGGGCAAATTTAGATTTGTAATTAGGAAACAATTAGTAATTAGAAACCATCTAAAAATTTAATGCAATTAAATTCAAGGAAAAAGCTAGATTACTAATCACCACTTAAGTTATAAAGAGGATCCTGTTAAGATAAATGTTGAAGAAGATACTAGATTACAACACTAAGAGCCTATCATTTTGCCGTCTTTAAATTGTATCATGTAACACTAAAATATATTGCCAGTTAGAGATAGCTGGCTATTGATTACTATGCTTCGGTATCCTGTACAAAAAAATGGATAAGACTAAACAGCATCTTCAAAAGTCATCACGTAATAGAATACCTAAATATGACATGCCAGAAGGCCAAGTTGAAACATACCTTATGTACCTGGGTAAGCTATATGTTCCTATGATGTTATGATTCTATAATACAATTCTGTGATTCTTAGAACAGTGTGGTGGAAACTCAAATAGAAATGGGAATTGACTGCCCATAAGGATGCATGTGGGCACATATTGACTTAGAAAATCATATTTAAACATTGTCTATGTTTTATTGTATGTTTATTTTGTTACATATTTCCCAATTACATTTTAATCTGATTCCACTCAGAAATGTTGGGAGCTACCACCGGCAAATATAGATAACCTTCAGCAACTAAATATAACTCCATTCATTGCAAGTCTTTCTGGTTTCCAACAATTCACCAAATGTTTACAATTTTTTTTCAAATCTTCTTTATACCAGATAAGTAAACCTTAATGAAAATATAGAATCCTATAATATTTGAGCAGGAAGGAACTTTAGACATCATCTAAACTAGTACCCTCGGTTTTTAGTTTAGAGTGCTCTGATTCTAACAGCTAAAGTACTTATCTCCAAGTCACAATGGTAGAGCTGAGGCTAGAATCCAACCCATCCATGTCATACAACTTCCACTAATTTTTGCCCATACAATAATGTAACATTCCTTAATTTTTACATCTGATTTTCATTTCCCTCACACTCTTAGGTTATAGTGTTTTTATATTCTTCAGGTATGTATTATATTTCTTTCTCTTTTCAATTCTTGTTCGATTTTTTAATCTGCTTTAAAAATAAGCTTTCATCCTTTAAAAGTATATGATGAGATAGCAGGACTTGGGAAAAATCTATTTAATTGAATGATACATGTAGGTTTTTTTTCTTTTTAATACTATTTTATTATGCTTATGTGATTGGATTTGTATTCAATTCTAACAACTCAAAAAAGGATTTCAGCCTGTGACATCTATCCTGTCTCCATGGACATAACTTATTATATCTCTAAGACAGATTCTAGTTTTTGGATTCGTTGACGTTAAGAGCTGCTAAAGAAGAGTTTTATTTGTTCTCTTTTGGCATGTTTTAAATTTAGAAGGACTGTAGTATATATCTAGATCAACCCAAACTGAAAAAAAAATCCCTAATAGAGTAAATTAGCAAACAGGTCTCAAGCCTCTTCATGTCATAAGAGAGAATCAACTACTTCCTCATTTAGCCCTGTCTGCTTTTCAATAGCTCTAGTGCTTGGAGTTTTCCCTGACATCCAACCTACATTTTCATCATTGCAACATTCATCCATTGCAAATGGTGCTGACCTCTGAGGCCAAACAAACTAAAGTCCTAACTAGCTCCCAAATAACATCCTTTCCTATGTTGTCTTCTCCTTCCCTATCATGTCTTCTCTGCTCTAGACACCTCTAGTTCCTTAAACTGGTCTCCCTATGGCATAAATTCAAATCCCTTCTCCACTCTTACTGCATTGCTCTGGATACTGTCCAGCTTGTCAACGTCCTTCCTAAACTGTGTTCAACTATAACTGAATACATTATCCCAGATATGATCTTCCTAGATCTAAGTAAAGCAGTGTTCTCATCTCTTTATTCCTGGAAGCTCTGTCCCCCTTTTTGTAACCCAAGATTACATTAGCTTTTTTTGGCTGCCATATCACACGGTTGACTGTCATTAAACTTACAATCCACAAAAACTCATAGATTATTTTTAGAGTGACTATGACTTAATCATGACTACTCTATCATGTTCTTTTATTGCCTTTATTCCTTTCTATTTAGTTGGACACTAGGAGGTACAATTTTCCAGTTTATTTTATAATTGTGTGACAACGTGCAGAGCTCAGTTATTATTTGGTGCCTTGATGCCTGTGATTGTAAAATCTAAAAGACTTTGCTCTTTTAGATTGTTATAAGCATTTCATCTTTTCCTGAACTTTAGAATGCTTGTCTCTTAAACTCTGAAGGAGTCAACTTTTATTCTCTTAAGAGCTTGCTAGAAGAGGGGTCTTACTCAGTGCTGAAATCTAACTTGGCTCTGATTTTGACAAAGTAGGATATGTGATTGGGAAGGAATTCAGTTTAGATTAAAAAGGAGAATTTTGAAAAGGGATGGAGCAGCAAAGGACAGTTGGATAGGACACCTGCTACAACAAAAAAGAAATTGTTTTATATATTATTTACCATTCTCCAGGGTTTCTCTGCCATTCCAAACTGGTTTACTTCTCATATATTTTATTTAACATTTTTACACTTTGCCACAAATAGAATATAAGTGGGTATAGTTCAGGCTTTACTTATAGAGATTATACAATGTAAGTTTTGAGACAGAGGCAAATGTATTATAGTGGGGTTTTTTTTAAGTCATCCAGCAAACTAACAAAGCTGGCTTAATTCTAGGAGGTTTTCCTTATGATAAGTGTCACCAAAAAATGGTCCATACCTCTTTTGTATTTGTGCTGTGGTAGGATAATCCATTAGTGTCTGAATTCAGCATCTTAATATTGGTTAGATGGTCTTTTATTAAAAAAAATAAGGTAGATGGGGAAAAAGCATTAAAGTGCATAAAAAAGAAAGTTTATACTTTAGTGTAGTTTTTTTTGGTCCCCAAATCAAGAATTAGAACATAGGATTGTAGAGTTAGAGCCAAAGGGGTCTCCAGAGGCAATCAGGCCTGCCTCTCTTATTTTACAGGTGAGGAAATTGAGGCCTAGGGACATACAATGTTTTTGCTCATGGTCATCTGGGAAGTAAGCATGAGATATGTGATTTAATTCTAGAGCCTTTGATTCCATAATGAGTGCTCTTTCCACTATATAACAGTAACATGTAGACCAGTGCTCAAAGATCTAGAATTTGGTGGAGGGTGTATATGGTATACAGATTATAATCTGTAAATAAGTCTTAGGGAGTCGCTTAGGCTCAGAATGGTTAAATGACTTTCCTGTGGTCTCTTAGTGAGATAATACCAGATTTTAAACTGTTGGGTTTTTTTTTAACTGAGTTAAAGTCTAGCTGGCAATCTAACTGCCACACTTGCTTTTTAATCATCAGTGGAAGCTATTGTCACTGACAAGTATGTAACTGTGAAGTCTGCTGTGTGGTCCAAAGTCCCTTTCACATGAATATAAGTGAGTCTGTCTCCTAGATTTAGTAATGAGATCAAAACTACAAGGCTTCTGGAAAGTACAGAAAATTAATCACTCTATGATTCCACACATATTCCCATTCATCTGACTCCCCAAACAAAAACTTCCTTCCATGGCTACCTTTTTCATATAGGTATTTTTTTCCCCATTAGAAAGGGAGTTCCTTGAGGGCAGGAAACTTTGTTATTCTCAATTTTAAAACCAGTGCTGGGCACCTAGTAGGCACTCCAATAAATGCTCTTTCCTTTATCTATCCACGTCTCCACCCATCCATTTTAGAGGGAATTACAATTGTAGAGCTCCATCTACAACTGTATTTTACACCAGGGTTTTAAAGAACCCCATTGTTCTCCAGTTATTGCTTAGCTGTTTGATTGGTCACCTCCTATTTTCCCAGCAGGCAGCACTTATTACTTGATGTTTTTCAATGGGTCTTCTATAGTACTACTTCTTCCATAATCCCTCTTCACATTTGGCTCATCATACAGAAGCTATTTGGGTGTCAGGTTATTGTGGATCTTTTACATGTGCCAGGGAGGTGGTAAGACAAATGACTTAGTTTTGATTCTGGTGGACTCTGCGTCAGTACTTCTGTCTATATTTGCTGTAAATGACAGTCTCCCTGCCATTTAATGTTGACTGTAATGTGCATTGCTCCAGATGCTAAGAGTAGTATTTGAAGCAGATCCAAACCTAATTGATCTGCCAACTCTTTTAGAGAGTTTCTTTTGGTCTGTAGTGTGATATTGCAATGTCATACTCTCTCAGTTAGTCTGTCCTTATTCTCTTTATTTTTTTTTACTTTTATCTTTTGTCCATGTGCTACCAGTATAGCTAAATCCATTGACATTTTTCCATCTCAGCATCACATTTTTATGAATTTTCTCCTTCCTTGCTTTTTAGTTCTCTTGTTATTTCTCCTTGGTATGCTCTGCAAACTGGTGGTGAGACACAAGAATATCGACCATGTATTCTGTATCCCCATCATGGCATTATTTATAATGTTGGGAACAGATTCTGAGCTCAATAAATGCTTATTGAGGAAATGGGGAAGTCCAGTAGAATGGGCATTTATTAAGCTTCTGCTATGTGTGAGACCCCGTGCTAAATGCTTTATAACTGTTGTTTCCTGTTATCCCATAATAACTCCGGGAGCTAGGTACTGCATCCTTGTTTTATGACTGAGGAAACTGAGATAGACAGAGGTTAAGTGACTTCTTGGGAGTCACACAGCTAATTAGTGCATGAAGCTGAATTTATATTCGGATCTTCTTGACTCTAGACCCAGTGACCTAGCCACTGTACCACCTAGCAATAAGGAAGGAATGCTATTTCTCCAATGTCTCCTCGGCAAAGATTTACACAAAATTTTACTTCATAACATTGGAAACAGACTTAGAAATTCTAAAGTCACTGTGGAAATTTCAGTCCATTTTACTTGGGATATAGATTGTTTTTATTAGTCTGCTACTGGTTTCAAGATATAATGCAGAAGCAGGATAAAATGTAAAATATATTTTAATGTTAAAAAAAGCCTAAATAAGAATTCATGATCAGAAAGACAAGGTAGATGTGGTAGAGTGGGAGAATCTCAAGTACAGAGTTAGATGGATTTTAAAGACCATCTAATGAAACTGCTTCAATTTAGAGATAAAGAAATTAAGCTGTGATTTTTACATGGTTATAGAGCTACCAAGTGGTGATCAGGATTTGAACCTAGTCTTGCTGACTCTAAACCTTCTAGTCTTTCATCTCCATCACCCTGCCTTTTTCTTATAGAGCATGGTTTCAATCAGTTAGCCTCTGGGTTACGGACCCAGCCCCCTTGTGCCAAGCTTCTCTTCTGGAGTTGATGAAAGGTACTTGGGCTTAGCAAAGTTTGAAAAGTGGGATCATTTGGGATCACTTCCTGAATTGGTAATTTGAATATCATCAATATAAGTTAGCAATCTTGGTTAGTTCTGTGTGTGTGTGTGTGTGTGTGTGTGTGTGTGTGTGTGTGTGATGGATTTGCAGCAGTCAATCATCAATGTTGTTCATAGCTGAGAAGTAAAATTATTGTGCTAATAACAGTGACAACTACATGTCTAATCTCATTATTTCTCATCCAGTTGGCAGAGTGCACTGCAGTCACTCAATGTAAGCCATTATAATGGGTGAAATGAAATCCAAAGGCTAAGAGGGAATACATTAGATGAAAAAAAGAGCAACAACAAGAACAAGAAGAATAAGCTACTTATTTTCTAAAATAAAATGACTATGCATTAGGGAGGCAGGGTAGAGGAATGGAAAGAATTTTAGATCTGGAATCATAAGTCTAGATTTCAGTCTTCTTCAATGCTATTGTAGTGTCTAGCTGACCTTGGATATAGTCATTTAAACTTACTTGGTCTTGGATTCCTTGTTTGTAAAATGGAGGTCTGGAATGAATGACCTCTATATCTCTTTGAATTCTAAGGGATCTGTATTTTCCAGGCTTTTTTTAACCATGTTTAAATTTATTGAATTTGGGTGGATTATTGTTGTTTTCACATAATATTGCCTTTAGGTTCTGTCAAAATGCAAATCCCAATGATATTTATAGCCATCTGCTCTCAAAGTGGATTTTGACAGAATCATGGAATCTCAAATTTGGGAGAGGACTCCAATATAGTCCAGTCTTTACTTAAGGAATCTCCTGTATAATATCACCAAGAGATATTCCTAACGAACTCTAATGATGGGGAGCTCACTACCTACCAAGGTAGTTAATTCCTTTTTTTGTATCTCTCTAATTATGAGTCATATATTGAGTAAAAATATACTTATAACTTTCAATTATTTGTCCTAATTCTGTATTCTAGGTATGAATAAAACAATTTTACTCTTTTTTCTCGAGGACCTACTTTTAGCTATTTAAAGACAGAATTATTTTCCACTGAGCCTTCTCTTCTTCAGCTAACTAGGTAGCAGAGTAGATAGAACACTAAGTTTTAGCCTCTGTTACTCAATAGATGTGTAAACTTGGTCACTTACCTTTGTTTGCCTTAATTTCCTCAACTGTTAAATGGAGGTAATAATAGAGCCTATATTACAGGACTGTTGTGAGAATCATATGAGCTCAATAACAGAATATTTGTAAAAGTGTTTAGCACAATGCCTGACATACAGTAATTGTTTTCCAAATTCTTCTTCCCTTATTTCCTCTGCCTTTACTCTCTTCAGTTTGCCCTCATATTATATATTTTTGAGTCCTCTTCACTATATAAAATTCAGGTTGTTTATGTACTACCTAAATTGTAGTTCCTAGAATTGAACACAGTACTCCAGATATGGTCTGAGAGGAAGAGGATCCTGTGGGACCCTCACACAAAGTAATTCAGGCAAAGTAACAGCAGCTTTTGTTCCCACTCTAGTATTACCTCATATTGAGCTTTAGATTCATGAAAACTAGCAGATCTTTTATTTTAAAATGAGCTTCTTAAATAATAAGTCCATAATCTAGTGCTTCGACAGTTGATTTTTTTGTGCCCCACTATAAAATGTTTTATTTCTGCATGTTAAATTTTATCCTTTGAGAGTCAGTCCATAATTTCAGCTTCCTGAGAAGTTTTAGATCTCTTATTCTACCATCCATTATATCTGAGAGATTCCCTATTCTTTCAAGGTCTATGTTATTTGCAAATTCTAGAAGTGTCAAATAAGGGCATAGGTGTGTATATGTATTTAATTATTTATTAAAATATTAAAAAGAAGACAGGTAATTTACTACTGAAGTGCCTGCAGGTTGTCATAAGTCTATTTTTGAATCACCAATCCTTGGAGTCTAGTCATTTACCTTGTCCAAATTGCCCTAATTGTACTATCATTAGCCTGGTGGGCTCAAATACCTTGTAGACCATGAGACTACAGAGAAAAACTTGGTCCAATGCCTTGTCAAGCATACTCTCTCAACAACATTCTGTTATTTCTAACAATTCAGAAACTCTGTCAAAAAAGAAAGTGGGAAGTTAGTCTCGCACAAGCATTTCTTGCTTTTTTTAATGTTCACCCTCTATCTCATTGTGATCATCATTTTCTTTTTAAAGTGCCCCCTAAAACACCTTTTCATAAAATATTTTAGAATTAGGCAAGAGTTAAAGTCAAGTTCACTGACCTATAGTTTGAAGAATTTTTAAAATCAGATTTAGTACCTTGAACTTTGAATTTTCATAGCATGAGATCACTGGAAGAGCCAGGAAAGAATCAGGCGAAATAGTCCAAAGAACCGAGATACAGACCTTTACTCATCTGAAACAAAAGAACTGAACCAATGATTAATTAGAATACAGGTGTATCAATTACAAAAGATACAAAGTGAGTTTTGATAAGTTAGCCCAATTAGGCTAGCTTTAATGTAGGGTGTATTTGGCATTTTTATTCACTACACATAACAGATTAACTATAGGACATTGTTCAGTATAGCTGTGTTAAATCGTATCAGTTTTGTTCTCATTGTACCAAATTATATCACTGATTTCTTTCCACTTCTACAAATCTGTAACTTTTCATCTTTGGGGATATGTTTGTGCCCTTTTCCTAAGTTAAATCCCTCTGGCACTATTAAAGGGAGGTTTCCCAAATTCTTTTTTGTGACTTTTATGACCTGAAAGTAAGTAATCTGATTGGTGATGAAAATCAGGATCAACATAGCAAAAGATCTTGGGAATCAGAATTCTGCCAAACACTTAAGAACTAAGAAAAATATACTTGTGTGCACAAATGGAATGTTGGAGGAAATGCTGAGTAGTCCACTAGGTGTTAGAATAACAGTGTGAATATATCCAGTGGTGACATGCATAATGGCATGACCTCCCTGAGAGCTCAAATGATTCAGAAATGAAAACTTAGATTGCATTATAGAAGTAGAAGTTTCTGGCCCTTTAGCCAAAAATGAAATGAGAGAGAGAGAGAGAGAGAGAGAGAGAGAGAGAGAGAGAGAGAGAGAGAGAGAGAGAGAGAGAGAAGTAATAACAGAAGCCTCAGTAATGCCATCGTGGGTACTAGTGTCTGCTGATGGTTTCTCTCAGTACAGTTGTCCCTAATAAATTTGTTGATGCAATCCAACATGATTAAAATCCTCAGCTGACTCAATTAATCAGATTTTTGGGAAGGGGGGGCTAGAACTCCACTTTAAAAGAAAAGAATTAAATGATAAGCTATAATTTTGAAGCACATACATACTTATATCCATATATGCATACATACATACAAAATGAATAACCAGGATATATGCCGGAGTTCATATGCTATTAGTCAAATCTCCTATATGCTTGGCATCTACAGATTTGTATTATGAGAAATAACATTTGGAATTAGGACTCTCAAACATGACAAGAAATTCAATCATCAAAAACTGATTCTGTGGTATTTTGCTTACATTACTTATAGAAGTAAAAAAGTGGACTGATCATTTTAGAAACTTTTTTTTTAACAAAGAGACTTGAAAATGGTTTTCTTGTTAACCTACACCTAAGTAGAAATTCAGTTAACCAGAATCCTCCGTTCCCTGAGTGTTCCAGTTAATTATGATTGAACTGCATTTAGTTTTGCAATACCATAAAGGTTATAGTGCCTGCATTTAAACCCAAATCCCAGGAATTTGAACTGGAAATGAGAGAACACATATGGGAAATAGGAATCTTTCAGTGAATATGTGTCATGGGGACTAGCACCAAATATGAGAAAATCTGTTATTTGTCAAAGTTCCTTTAAAGGATACTCTACAGAAAGTTATAGCTAATTCTGTAATGAAAATTTTGTTTTAAATTCCCTTTTTCCTCTTCCTTGCTTCCTCAGAATTCTGCTTTTTGTCATAAACAGGAGCAATCATTATTGAAATGTTGGTTGTTAAATGTCCTGAAACATTTCCCCCATTTTCAATGATAACTCTATCTTATATCTACAGTGAACTGACACATAAAAATAGTGAAAGATCAATTTCAAAAATGTCAGATTGTACATTTTTGCTCAAGGCAGATTTGTGACCGCAATTATATCCACTTGTTATTATTATTTCCCTTTTTTCAAATCATTAGTGCAGGGGCCTAGATCTTTGTATATTAAACAATTTATAGCAATGTACTAGAATAATAATAAACTTCTCATATTCTTTCTCTGTAATTGAGAATTTGAAGAAATTTATTAAAATTTATTCAGATATCTGACTTATTTTGTATAATTGAAGTCCTGGGGCAACTATGTGCCCTGGGAGATAGAAGGTTGAACTTGAAGTGAGAAAACTTGAGTTTGAATTCTGCCTCTGATATTTAATAACTTTGTGACCCTGAGTGCATCACTTAAACTCTCTCAGCATGTTTCCTCATCTGTAAAATGGGAATAATAGCAGTTCTTACCTAAAAGGATGTAAAGAGATTCAAATGAGATCATATATGAGAATCACTTTGCAAACCCTCAGACATTGGATAAATGATGGCCTTTGCAATTATTATTATTAAATAGACAATTCTAAAAATAAATGATAGGCTTATGAGGACTTTATATTGGCATACAGTTAGAGGATAAACATAGAAACAGAGCAGTGGTGAGAGTGCCATATTTGGAGTTAGGAAGAACAGAGTTGAAATCCAGACTTAATCACTTGCTAGTTGTGTGACCTTGGGAAAATCTCTTAACCTATGTCTTCTTTACTTTACCATCTGTAATAGAGGGGGTTCATTGTAAGAATAAAACAAAGCAGCATTTATAAAGTCTTTTACAAATTTTAAACACTAGATAAATGCTAACTATTAATGTATATACAATATTTTACTATTAAAATGGTATCAGGACTAATACAGTCTAGGATTTTAAAGGTGGAAAGTACAATGAAGCTTATCTAATCCAGTTGCCTTGTATTTTTGCTAATCATTTGTAAGACCATAGTTTGTGCTGAGGAGGATGTAGGAATAATTGCCAGAGCTGTGTAGTAGTTCAGGTTAAATTTCTTCTACTACCATTTGTATCTTCAGTTTTATTTCTTACGTGTTTTCCACATTTGTTTTAGAAGTTTTCAAGTTACATGATAACAGTGGAAGAAATGTTTAAAGTAGCATTGTAGCAAAAAAAAATAATTTAACTAGGGGAAATTCACATCCATATAAAAACTTTTAAATTCCTGATTTTATTTTTAAAATTTCATGGAAAGCTTTCCTCATTATATTATTTTCATTTCTGAATATTTGCTTTCCCCTTTGTAAGAAATAATAAAAAGAAAATGAAAGTATGTATGGGGAGAGGAGGAGGAAACCAATTCAGAAAAACTAGTTGACACATTAACTAAATATAACAGCATATGCACCATTCTCCATTCACAGTATCCTGCCATCTTTCCAATGAAGGGAGAGAGGAACATCACAACTCTGTTTTTTAGAAAAATAATTACTCATTATAATCATATGTATCAGGATGTTTTTTAATTGTTCTATCCTTTTACATCGCCATGATTATTGTGTTTATTTTTTTCCTGGTTCTTTCCCCATCTTCATCCATCTTTTCTTTTCCCATGGTTCTCTGTATTCTTCATTTTTATTATTTTTTATGATGCAGAAATGCTCTTATTTTCCACCTAGCAATTTATTTAGCCACTTACCAGTGAATGAGCATCTACTTTGTTTCCATTTATCTGATATGATACTCAAAAGTAATTTTATCATAAATATTTTGATGAATACATAATCTTTCCTTCTGTTTTTGATATCCTGTGTGTATTCATCTAGCAGTGGAATTTTTAGATCAAAGTATAGGTTCTTAATTTTGGTGGGTATCATGAATGCCTTTGGAAGGGTGGTGAAATCTATGGACCTGTTCTCAGAATAATGTTTTTAATTGCGTTAATAAAATAAATAGAATGGCAAAGGAAACTATAAAAATGTAACTTTATACATAGTAAAATATATAATGAAATATTATATATCATGAAATAAATAAGTCATTTTTCCTATCCAAGTTCTAAGACCCTTAAAAATCTCTACCTGGGCCCTTTGGAGTATGTGGATCACAAGTTAAGGATGCTTGGATCAAAGGGTGTGGACATTTTTAGTTACTTTTTTGAGCATAATGCCATACTGATTTCCAGAATAACTGGATCAATTGACAACTCTACCAACATGCATTTGCAGACCTACATTTCCATAGTCTCCAAGAGTGACTATTTTTTTCCTTTTATTTTTGTCAGTTTACTGAGAGAGGTAAAATCTCCTGTTTTGAGTTGCATTTATCTCATTATTAGTGATTTGGAGGAATCTTTTGTAATTAATGATTGTTTTTATTCATTCATTTCACTTGTGCCCAACTCTTTAAGACCCTATATGGGGTTTTTTGTGGCAAAGATACTGGGGTGGTTTGCCATTTCTTTCTCCCTCTCATTTTATAGATGAGGAAACTTAGGCAAACAGCTTACGTGACTTGTCCAAGGTCATCTAGCTAGCAAATATCTGAGGTCAGATTTGAACTCATGAAGATGAGTCTTCCTATTCCATGTCTGGCAATCTATCCCCTGTACTACCTGAGGATTTTTGAGAAACTTATTAATATTACTTTACTATTTACCAACTTGAAAAAATATTAGTCATATATTTGCATTAGTTCCCTATATAACTTGAACATTAGACCTGTAGTAGCTATTTGATGCATATATTTGATCAATCAACACATTTTGGCAAATAACAAGAACTTAATAAATGCTTTTTGATCTGAAGTTTTAAAAAATCATTATTATCCTTGTAGCATAGATCTAATTCATGCAAGAGCAATTCAATTTCAGGTCATTGCAGTCGCATTTTAGCATTTCTGCTAAGAAATCTACTCATTTTCATTTTTGTTGAAGGTATCTGATCTTGTCTTCTTTTATTTTTAAGAATATATGTGACCTTTGATCTTCAAGTCACATGTCAATTTTGAGGTTATCTGGTGCTAAATGCTGGTCTAAATACAATTTCTGCCAGGCTGCAATCTGCCACTTCCAATTTCCTATCATTCATTTGAAATGGGGATTTTTTTTCCCCCCTAGAGAGTATATGTGGGGCACCTAGGTGGCGCAGTGAATAGAGCACCAGGCCTGAAGTCATGAGGACCTGAGTTCAAATCTGATCTCAGACACTTAACACTTTCTAGCTGTGTGATCTTGGGCAAGTCACTTAACCCAATTGCCATGCCTTCTCCCCCCTACCCTCCCCCCAAAAAAAGCTAAAACAAAAGAGTAGATGTTCTTGGGTGTGTGAAATGTTGTCATGGAATCCAGCAACAACAACAAAAATTTACCCATCATTTTAAAGGGTAGGATAGTTTTGTCTCAATTCTTCTCATTTAAACATTTCTCAGGATATTTCCTTTAATTATGTAGATTTTAAGTGACTCTTCAGCTATGCAGTAGAAAGCTCTTTCTCATGATTTATCGCCACAGGTCCAAGAAACACAACCTACCAAAATGTTAATTTGTTAAATATTAATTATTAATTAATGTAATTATTTTAAACTGTCATAAAATATTATGAGTAGAAAATGACAGCCTAAGAAAATGCCTTGTCAGTAACAATAGAAAAAAGAAATTATGCATTATTTTAGTTACAGGGATAAAGGAACTAAATTTATTAATTTATTTTGAAGTAGTACTCACCTTCTACCTCAATTTCTGGCCCTAAAAATCTCCAAAGTTTTAAAAGGTAGTTATAAAGCAGCTTTCCTTTGACATTCCCAAACTACTCTCATGGGTTTCAGAAAGTGGAGGTAACAATATTTTTATATTACATAAGGTATTTCCACCACTTAACAATATTAAGAAAAACAACAACAAAGACATGTTTTGCCAGCAATCAGTTTGGCATTAAAGTATTTGTATTTAAGCCGTATATCAATATTTACTTCCTGAAGATCATTTACTTTGTTACTATTTTGTCTACAAGCACAAAATCTCAGACTTAGAAAGATCTTCAAGAACCATCAAGTTTAATCAATAAGAAGTAGCCTCAATCTACTTTTGTATACTTCTAATTGTTAGGAAGCTGCTTTTTTTTTTAACAAAATAAATGAATAAATAAATAAATAAAAATCTGCCTCTTATTGTATCTTCCAACTGTTTACCAATCTCATTTTATCTTCCAGGCCTAGCAGAACAAGTCTAATGCTGCTTCTCTATGAGTCCTCCAAGTAATTGATGAACACTTTGCTGTCACTTCTGTCTGTCTTCTTCTGTCATTCCTTCAGCTTATCTTCATGCAGCATGAACTCAAAGTCTTTTGTCATCTTTATTATCTTCCCCTGAATTCACACCAGCTGTTAATGTCTTTCAGAAATGGTGGCAGTAAGGTCAGAACACAATACTTCCAATAGGGTCATGCCAGGCTGGCAAGGCTCTCACCTTCCTAGTGTTAGACACCTCCTCTCATAATACTTATAAGATTATGTTGGCTTTTTTGACTATCATGTCATGTGTAAACTCAATATACATTTTTAGGCAAATGTTCTAAAGATCTAAGGAGATTTGAAAAGAAGTTGACCAAGTTAAATTTTGAAAGCATCTAATTCACATTGTGAAATTCTTTGCTTTCCTTAAAGAAGTTCTAATTTAAAAAAAAAATGGGTTCAGATCTGCCTGTTCTCATCCATATTTAAGTATGCTACTTAGCCAAAAATGTCTCTAGTTATGAGAAGCTTATAAAATCAATCTCAAGTAGCAAACAGTAGATGAGTTTATAACATTTCCAAGATGCATGGCGGCAATGTACTGTAATGGGGTCAAGAGGACCTGGAATCAGATCCCAGCTCTGCTACTTAAAGTATCTGATAAAGATAAAAGCTGCCTTATGTAGCAGATTAATCCTGGCATTTCCAAGGTATGAGGCTGCAGTGTGATACAATGGAAAGAGTGTTGGCTTTGGAGGCAAAAGACCTTAAACAAATCCTTAGCTTCAGTATATGGGGTGGGGGGGAAGGTGATATATAAGGTAGAAGAAAGACAAAGAAACTGAAAAGCAAGGTTGAAGGAGTGCATTCTAAAGGAGTTGTGTAGCCAGTGGAAATGCACAGAAATGGGAGATCTTTTGTCAAATATGAATAAGAAAAGAAGAAAATAGTCCTATTTGTCTAAAGTATGTGTGAACTATTTTATATGTGTATATATATATATATATATATATATATATATATATGGAATTCAAGAGAGATAGCATGGGAAAATCAAAATTTTAAGTCATCTATAAATTAACCTATGTAAACATATCAAGAAGAGTATATAAGTAAAGATTAGACGGCCCAAGACAGAGCTTGGTAGATATTTACAGAATCAGTAAAATTGAAAAAAAAAAATCAGAGTCTGGAAGGCAACCAGGAAAGAACAATGTCATAGAATTCAGGTTAGGAAAGAGTTTCCAGGATTGGATGGAGGGACAGGAGAGGGAGTAGAAGGAGGTTCAGGTGTGTTAAAAGTTACCAAAAATAAGTAAGTAAATAAATAAAAAGAGTGAACAAAAATACCCCGTTGGATTTAGTCCTAAGATAGTACTAGTAACCTTAAAGAAGAAACTTTCACTAAAATTCAGTAAAATATTTATGTTAAATTAACACCTTTTTTGTAGTAGGAACAATAGCATATTTATTGTTTTCTAAGTTTAAAATTCCCCAGAACAGTTTCACAAAAAGTAGAAGATAATTTTGAATAGTTGCCTCTCTATCACACGGTTTCTACACGACACCATGTTTTCTTGTGAATACAAGTCCCTGATTTAAATAGCTAAAGAAGAACTAGACATGAGGTTGGAAGGTTTAGACCATCTGTACCATAGTGGGTAATTCAAACCACAGCATAATTAATTTTGACAAACACTACTGATCACTACTTCAGCTGAATCAATTGTGAAGTGATCCATATTGTCCATTCAGATGGATGAAATCATCATCTCACCAGCATCTTTCTAGACCCTGTGTTCATTTAGGTCTAATCCTAGACTTGGAATGACTCACTGCTTTTTTTAAAATACATTTTCAGTTCATTTTTCTCAAATGATCTAAGTTCTCAGTTTTGATATTTATTTTTATAATTGCAATATTGGAGAAACATATTGTGCTCTACTAATCAGTCATTAGAGTCAAACAAGCAATTAAAAATAGTTATCAAAAATTTCCTACATCTCAGGGAACTTAAGTTGAGGTTTACCTATTAGGAACATATGCCTACTATCTGAAATAGTTAAATTTCAGAAAGGATGTTAGTTGGACATTGTTAGAGAGAATGTATGGGGAATTCTTAGATAATAGGGAATATGTTTAAAGTATTCTCAGTCACAATCTGCAGAACATATCCTGTGAAACTAAGCAGAGAATTCACCAAGTGTTTATCTAGACTCTAGTGTATGCATGGTATTATTCCAAGTGCTAGGGGGGATGGCATGTGGGGGTGTAGGTGGGAGGGAATATTGAGGGCTGAGGACAAGGCAATGTGGAAATGAAGAGACAAATGAGGATGGGATAATTAGGAGACAGAGTTCTTGAAGCTCTTTTACAGATTACAATTGGTTTTAGCCAATACAGTATATAAACAGTGTTAAAAAACAGACTTAGCATTCTCCTTGTAGGCTTGCTGTTAAATCAAACTTCATAATTACATTAGGCAGGACGTTATTATAACCATGATATACCTGAATTAAGTCAATCACCAAGAATTTATTAATCACTTATTAAATGTCAGATTTCTCCCAAACCCTTGGGACATACAGAAAGGCAAAAACAGATCTTGTGCTCAAGGAGTTTATATTCTAATAAAAGACAACATGTACATGAATTTGTATCTACAAGATACACACAGAGTAGTTGGAGGGTATTTACATAAAAATGTGTTGGTATTACAATACGTATTGAACTCACTAATCTACTGGATTTTAGGCAAAAAGGAAAGGGAGAATGATGTATAGGAAAGCTTGTTGGATTGATTTTAATTCTTTCTCTATTACTACAATGAGCTTGGTAGTTTTACCAGTCACTTAAACTCTGAGCCTCTGTTTTTATCTGTAAAATGAACAGATTGAAGTAGAATGATCTCTAAGGCCCCTGCCAGACTTAACATTTTGTGACTTTATGATTCTAATTACTAAGAACCACACTTATAAGTACAAGATAGATGAAGACAAATGTGGATGAGTGAGTTCATTGTAAGAGAGTGTATTTGAAAGGATATGTGTCCTATTTAGTGCATGTTCTCTTTCCACCTAAGTAAATCTCAACTCCTCCATGACTTTTCATTTTGTAGAATTCTTGTCCTTGTTTTACCACAAAGACTCCATAGAAGATCCACCTCATATTCTAGAATGCTTTGTTTTCTTCCTGCTTTCTTATGTAACATCACCTTCACTCCCATCTGTCCATCTCTCTTGTCCAATTTTCCCTTTATGATCAGTCCATTTTTTTTTAGCCATGTACATATTTGGTATCATCGAAGCCATTTTTGGCTAATTTGTTTTAGCAATGTGCTTCATAGAAAAACAGCCAAATAGTAATAATAGTAACAGGAATAATGGCAAAGATGACAACTGGTATCCTGATGGCCTTTTGCAATTTGCCAAGTCATTTATATAGATTATTTCATTTAATCTTTATAACTACCTTATAAAGTAGTACCTCATGTTTCAATATTCGCATTTTACAAAGGAGTAAACTGAAGCTCAGAACTTGCCCATGCTCACAGAATTCCTGATTCCATGTCCTGCTTTATTTCTACCATCCTTCTTTAGGGGTGCAAAGCACCTTACATAACCATTACATGATTTAAGCCTTAAAATAGTCCAGTGAGTTACATTGTACAAATCCTATTACCCACACATAACAGATAAGCTAAAATAAAGAGAAGTCATGTTTCTCCAGTTAATTATACAAAGGAGGTCAAGGATGGGATAGCAGTGATTATATGAACTTTGGACTTGGAAGACATGATTATATTACTCTAACCCCAAATGGTTAAAAAGACCAGGATGAATCCGCAAAGGGCATCATACCTAGACAATGCTTAAGTGATCCTGGAGAAACAGTATCTCTTATTTGTTCACCAAGCACCTTAAGGAATACAAGATAAATTGCAATGCCGAGATGGTTGTTAAGGTTATGAAGAAATGTTTGGTGACAAGTGGAATAAATTTTGAATATAATTCTGAATAGTTTGCATCCATTTAAAACAAACTACCCACAATTTCTAAGATGAATAGGGCTTTACTTAATCTCTTTAGTAGTAGGAGAATGATACGCCTACCAGGAGTTATTTCATTGGGTATACTGGAATTTTTAGGGATACTTGAGATTTATAGCCTCCTTGCATGATAATAAATTACAGTGGAATGTTAAGGCATTACCTCCTGTTTTAGCTTCTCACTTTCATTTCTTTGCCGCCATCTTCTTGGCTCCTTGCCATATATATTAAATTGAAATAATCCTGATTTTTCCACCTATTGCTGCTTTTGCAGTTGGCTCTTATTCCTGTGCCCCTTGAAAGATACTTGTGTGGCAAAAGAGGGAGAAAAATTGGCAGTTGCTGTTAGGCCTAATGTAGGACAATAAATCTCATATATTGCCAGCGTGGATTTACTTTTCATTTTTAATGGCACCAGCAGATGTTGGAGGAATTCTAGACTTCCTGCACACTTCCATTTTTACAGCTGGTCCTGCTTGACTAGTTCTTGACTTTAGGGAAGCAGTTCCTATGTGTTTACACAGTGATTTACAGACACCTTCTTACTATGGATTCTGACCACCCTCTTGTTTCCATTCACAATTTTCCCTGAAAGTGACTGACATTGCTCTCAACTCAGCACCTTACCAAGTCTCTCAACTTTGTTCTTCCCCAGCAATTGAGTCTTTTTCCCAGAGCATCACTCTGAAACATCTTCAACTGTAAAATGAGGAACACACACACACACACAAATAAGAGAACATTTTCAATCTCAACAAGTCATACGATAGGGCTGTGTGGTTGCCGACTTTGCTATTTTTTCTTCATGCTTTCAAAGACACTCATGAGTATTTGCATTTAGGCAACTTGTTACTCCAGAGATTTTTTTTTTTTTTGCCAAGGGGTGGGGGAAGAAGGGGGCGGTGGTGTTTGTGTGAGTAGGCCTCAGTGCTACTGTGGCACGAGCTCTCACTACAAAGAATAGAATGCTCCTCACACTTGATTCCGAAGGAAATGGTGACAGCTTTTAGCGATTGGAAGCCTCCCATGAGGCTAGAAGTGCCACTGACTGCGGCTGTCTTCCTTTGAATTCTACTTTTTTAGCATGTATATTGTTCACTTGCTTTCTTGTTTTGTAAGATACAGTGGAAAAGACAGTGGCAGAGAGGAGAGAATTGGAGAGATCACTGACACTGCTCAAAAGGCATTTGCCTGAATTTCCTTATTGGAACAGCATGCTGTACAAGCAGTACTTTAAAGGATTGAATTAAATTTATTTGGTAAATAAAAAAAGCATCAAGTGTTATAAGGAAGAATAGAACGATGCATAATAATCAATATTTTTCTGTCTTTTTACCTTTTAATATTTATTTAAAATACACCTAACAGTCCAAAAGATGGCAAAATTCTTCAGTCAATTTAGCTATTTTGATCCTTCCTTCCAATCAGCAATTAACCTAATTGCAAAAGTTGTAGTTTATTCTGAGGAGAAAGAGGAAAAAATATAAATGTTATTAGAAATGACCTCTTCAGCATAAGCTGTTGAATTTAGGCCCACGGAGACATTTTCTACTTTCTCATATAAGTTCCACATAAGTTAGGGACTTTCATTTTCCCCCCATTATATATCTAGTACCTCTGACTGTGTCGGACACATTAGCAAGTGCTTAATGAATATTTGTTTATTGATCTAATTATTAGTTACAAATAAAATAAGATTTTTCTTACCAGCTACATTAAATATATATTATGCATTTTTCTATATATCTGTTTCTATAAAAAGGCAATGTATTATATGCAAAGCAGGTTCACCAAAAAACCAGGACCAACTGGATTCAAATTCTGCCCTTGACTAGCTGTTTGGTTTAGGGCTAGTCGGTTACTTTCCCAGTGCCATGGGCAACCCTCTTAGGCTATAAATTCCTGATGAGTTGCCAGTCTTCACTGGTGGCAGGAATTTCCACACCAGTGGAGTCATAAGTCTGTACCATAAAACCAACCAAAAATGTTCCATGGAAATTAGATGTAGCATTTTATTAAACTCTGTAGGTAATGCAATTTTTTCAAAAAATGTTACTTGTAAACATGTTCTTGCTATGTCTATAAATCCACCCCCTAAACAACTTTGACTATTCTTTTTCAAAAGTGTTTTCATTAAAATTAAAAGGCATCAGGTAGAAAAAAACATGCAAAATATTGTCATGTGTGGAAAGAACTGTAGAGGATAAAATCAGATTTGATTTTTAGGAGCAGTTTCAATGTTAACTTTATGAACTCAGGCAAATAATTTAACCACCTTAAACCCGAATTCTTTTGCAATGTAAAATGATGACTCTGACAGGGCCATTGTGAGAATCCGAGATAATGTATATGGAAGTGTTCTAGAAAATGTAAGTTGTGTTATGCATGTTTCTTCTAGTACTCTGATTGTAGGTTAGTCTTTGTGGGTTGGATTCCAATTCAACCATCATTTCACTCATTGAACCACAGGAAAAAAAAATCTAGTAAACCCAAAATTCACCTTGGTGTAAAGAAAGTCATTCACTACATGACTACAGTCATATTTTTGTTTTTCTCTTATCTGATTGTTTAGACACCACAAATATTCAAACTAATGGTCTTTTGTGGCTGCTTTAAATTTTTGGACTCATTAGAATTATTCAATATATCACTATGTAGAGTACTTCCATATGATAGTGACCCTTAATTTGCATAACTAGTAGCAGATCTCTTGGGACAGGTTTTCTAGGTTTATGTCTTTGAGGACTGCCAGAGTCTGTTATATAATGTAAAAGGGATCGAAGAGTGGGACAGAAAACATTGTAGTTAGATGTTATTCGTAACTTTTCTGAAATATATATGCGATCCTTCTTGAGCTATAAGACCCATAACACCCTCTAAAGGATTTCAAACCTGAAAATAACCAATTTACAACTTGGAAAAAGTTAGACTTTGTATGTAAGTAAAAATATATGTTAAAAGTTAAACTTTAATATCTGGTGTTGAGGGCATTTGATCTTATGGTTATTGGTTATGTTCTTTTTCTTTGTAGATGATGGAGATAAAAAGATCAGCTTGGCAGCTTGCTGGCAGGGAACTAGAGTGTTTAGGTTTTGTTTTGCCTTTTTGCAAGATTGGTCCACAAGAACTTTGAAAGAAAAAAAAAAGACGATGCAAATTAAATACGTTAGAAACGTATGTCCCATCTGCTTTTATTTCATTTTTAGAATAAGGTTTTCATACCTTCTTTTATTTTTATATTCTATGATACCACACTATAATGTTGGCCACCTCAGAGACAAACTAAATTAGCTATCCTGACCATATGGAAAGGAAAAGCTTTACCAGCTAAGGAAACAAATTTAACTCCGTCAAAAAGGCCTCTCCGTTCTAGGGTTTTACAAAATGTTGCTAAGTACATAGTAGGGGAGTGTAACCCACCTGCAGAAGTGGAATTTGTAAAAAGAGTTTTAAAAATTCTAAAATAGCTGTCTCCTTTCCTGGCGTCATTCAGGAATCACCCGTTTGAAGCATACTCCTGGTGCATATTGCCAGCTGGATATGTTTATAAGTAAACTTGGGATCACAGGCTGGGAGTCACCTTGAGAGATTCATAGGATCATAGATTTATAGATTTGTAGCTGGAAGAGATTTAAAGTCCAAACCCTCTAATTTTACAAATGAGAAAACTGAGGCACAGAATGCTTATGTGACTTGCTAGCATCAAGATTTCCTTTTAATACCTTAACTTGAGGTGACCTAACCTAGCCTTTGTTTCCAAGAAGGATAAAATGTATAATAGGTGGTTTATTTCAATTACCCAAGGGCATCCATTAAAAAAGAAACATTAAAAGAAAGAAACACTTGATTTCTAATAGCAATTGTAAAGAAAAGTCAAAAGAGGCAAGCCTTTTTTGACACATGGATTTTTATTTTATTTTTTAAGTGTAAAAAAGCCTCAGATTTGAGATAGAAACATTAGACTATCATCTTTTACCAAGAGAGGAGCTCCTTGTAAATGTACCATATAAAATTGGTGCAGGTTTTCTGTCTTAGCTTTTGTATAAATTAAAATTAAGAAAGTAAATGTCTTAACCCCAAGCATGTCTTTTCTAACCATATGTAGGATGAAGAAGTCACTTCATCTTCCAGGTCTACCTCAAGTTGACAGGTGCAATTATTCATGATGATTGAGAATATCAGTTTCCATACATGACCCCCAAAGACAAAAAAAAAGTCAGGATTATAGGAAAGCTTCAGTTCAGAAGAATGAAAGATAGCCAACAACCTTGTTTGCTGACATATGGATGTTACACCCAGCAGGGCTAAGTGAAGGGCGCCTGAATTCTATTTTTATATGATTTATGTTAAAATTCACATTATTTCAGTGAATTGCTGAATGTAATAGCTCAAGCCTATAAGTGAAGGCATATGTGCCAAGTACTTGTCTATAGAGTTTGGAACAGCTTCATTGTGTGCTCTCCTCTAGTAGGCTTTTCACCAAACAGCAAACTGATTACTAAAATTACCTGAATGTATTCAAGATGTGTCTCAATATTTCTTCTGTCACTAGGGGAGATGGAGATGCAGTAATATTTTCATGTTGGAGATCATGGGACAGTCTACATTACTGTTATCTTCTCTGTGAGATAAAATTAGGCAACCGTATAATGTATAATGACTTCAACACTCTCAGATTCCCAAACTTTACTGGAGTAGTCTGGGGAAGCACTATTGTCTTCATAATGGTGATAGCCATAATGACAGTTCCATTTTTTAAAAAATGTGGCAGAGGTAATAAACCCATCAAACAAAGCCATCTTGTCTTAGAGACTGGAAAGATGGTCATGTAAATATTGATCTGGATTTTTTTTTAGATCTTCCTTTCCATGTCTTTATAAATGTAAACAGAACAAAATGGCAGATAACTATAAAACATGGGGTCATTGGCATCTGAACCCCTGCATTCATGTTTGACAATGCCACAGAGTACCTAATCATCTGAAATACACAAATAAAGACTTCCTCTTCATTGTTTCTTGGGAGTTCTTAATGCCCATGTTTGGCTCTCACCACTATCACAGGCTAGTTTAAAGCTAAGCATAAAAATAGATGGCTTCCTTAAAACATATATGATGCAGTTTACATTAATGATAAAGGAAGGAAATGCAGATGAGCTGCATGTGGAGTGCATATCATTCATGAAAATGTCTCTAGAACCACCGATATCCCTGCCCAGAGGAGGTAGATCATTGATGTAGTTACATGATAAACATCCTGTAATTAAAATGAATTGAGCATTAACACAAATGCTTCTCTTGGTCTTCCCCCCCCTTTTGTTGAGGAAAATTAGTTTGAGCTAATTTATATAATTATATATTCCCCCAAATATAGAAAAATGCACATATAAGCAATGTACAGGTACAAATTAAATAGCTTCCCAAGAGTAGCTTGGTGCATGGTTAAGGGATGGAATAATTTCAGTATTTTGAAGTAAAAGAAAGTCAAAATTTGAGTTTCATCTTGAAGTCAATAGATAGTTCTTGCTTAATGAAAACTCCGGTCAAGGACAGAAATCGTAAAAAGGGAACAAAGATGATCCTCAGGAAGCAGAAAAGGAAGGGGATAGATTGAGAGACTGGCTCTCCATGATTGTTTTTGTTGGTTTTTTTAGTATTTAGTCAAGAACCTCCATAGAAAAATAAGACACTTTGGAATGTCTACTTTTAGTGAAATATAGTCTTTGTTTTAAAAGGCAAAGTGAGTTTCTAATATTGCATAGAGCCATCAGTTTCAGTGCACATATTCATACATAACATCTTCAGTTACATCGTCATTTAATATTTTTGGTTGATGAAGCTTAACCGCTTACAATAAGACATTACATGCTATACAGTTAGGGTTGCAAACACCCTTTATCAAAGCCTCTTTCATCCCTTGGGTATCATGCTCTAGCCTCCAGGAGCTATGTTAGATAAGGTAATATCTGTTTTTTTATAAATAGAGAGAGGTATGGTCCAGTAGTCTGAGATAATGACCAATTGTAAAAGCTCTCAAATTTCACATCCAGATGAACCCTTTAACTTTTTTTTTTTCTCTACAGTAGGCTAGAAGCTTATCCTTACTATTTCAATGTTATACCTGAAAAATAGGATGATGGTAATGTCACTATATCCTACTCTGAATATCCACTTATTTAAAAAAGTCTGGTCGATGTATTAGGAAGATTTTTTAATTGATCGGATATTGGAAATATTAAATATTTCTCCCCAATAATCATCCAACAACACATTCCCTGGCTAGCAACAAAAGAAAAGAAGAGCTTAGAAAAAAGTATATTACAGATTTTAAAATGGGTTCTTACTTTGTTAAGAATGGGGATCTTCCAGGGCGGCTAGGTGGTGCAGTGAATAGAGCACCGGCCCTGGAGTCAGGAGGACCTGAGTTCAGGCCCTGGAGTCAGGAGTACCTGAGTTCAAATCTGACCTCAGACACTTAACACAAAAAACTAGCCTTGTGTAATGGTAATTAATTTGTTTGATCAGATGTTAAGTAGATCCTAGTAACCTAGTGTTAAGTATAGAACTCTGTCCATTGGTGATAAGGTGTGAATTCCCAGAACTCTGTCCATTGGTGAGAAGGTGTGTCCCATCTTGTTCATATCTGCAGTCAGCCCCTCAGGAACCAAATCCAAGGTCTGTCTTGTCTCTGAAATTCTCCTGCTTATAAACACTGGCCTTCTCCCAAGTCAACATGGTTCAGGGGAGTGTCTCAGCCAATAGCATTCTTCCAAGTCACAGGGAAATTCACACCTTCT